>NMRA01000445.1:259456-325368 GCA_002633005.1 Phoronis australis | reverse complement strand
GAGGGTAGAGAGGTGAGGATGTCACATGAACGAAGCCGTAGTCTTTGGCAAACATGTCAAAGCTTTCACAAGCATACTGGGGGCCATTGTCGGATATAACAATGTCTGGTATTCCATGTGTACTGAATATTGACTTGAGTGCTTCAATCGTGTGTTGCGCAGTTGTCTGGCTAAGTCTTCGAACTTCGATCCATCTGGAGAAGTAGTCTACCACAAGGACGTAGTGTTGTTTGTTCAGTTCGAACAAGTCGGTTCCAATTCGTTCCCAGGGTCGGTAAGGAAAAGATGAAGGCAACAAGGGCTCCTTCGTCTCTGGTCTGTGAAGAGCACAGGTTAGGCACTGTTTACACATTGCCTCAATCTGTGTACTGATGCGTGGCCACCAAACAGATTCCATGGCTCTTGCTCGGCACTTCGTTATCCCTAGATGACCTTGGTGGATTTGGTTTAGCACCTCCAACTGCATCGACTGGGGAATAACAATACGATCGTTGTACATCAGTAGTCCATCTACGATGGTGAGATGTTGCTTTTTCTCGTAGTAAGGTTTCAGTAGCGTATCTGCAGAGAAGGCAGGCCAACCATTTTGGCAGTACTTGATGACTTCACCACATTTTGCATCACTACGTTGTGCTTCGTTGATCTGATTCAGACGAACTTGTGTTGCAGGTAAGTTTTTAACTGTATACTCAGCTTGATCTTCAACTTCGTCTAGGAATATCTCATCAGGAACTGAAGGTTGTGTCAACCGGAGCTCGGGACAAGGCATCTGCAATCAGGCGGTTCTTTCCTGGAACGTGGTTTATCGTGGGGCTGAATTTCATCAAACGGAGACGGAAACGTAGCACTCGAGGTGGCATCTTAGACAAGTCTGTTGATGACAGTAGAGGCACTAGTGCTTTATGGTCGGTCTCCAGGGTAAACTTGAGTCCAAGAATGAAGATTGAGAACTTCTCGCAAGCCCAGGTGGCTGCTAGTGCTTCCTTTTCTATCACTGCATAACGTTTCTCCGTGTCGTTAAGTGATCTGGACGCAAAGCACATTGGTCTTCTGTTACCACCAGAATCAATTTAGAGCAATACAGCACCAATGCTGTACTGGCTTGCATCAGCTGCTACTATGGTCTCACGACTAGGTTCGTAGTGGGCCAGTGTGACTGTTGGGACGAGTGCTTCTTTTACTTGTTGAAAGGATCTCTGTTGAGGTTCATCCCATTGGAAGGCTTGGTCTTTCCTCAATAGTTGTCTCAGGGGTTCATTCAGCTTCACCAGATTAGGTAGGAATTTCGCCAGCTGGTTCACCATGCCATTAAATCTTTGAAGTCACATTTGTGGGCACAGGGAAATCTCTAACTGCTTGCATCTTTTATGGGTCAGCCATTATCCCATCTGAGCTGATAAGGTGTCCCAGGAACTTGATCTTTGAGGTGGAAAACTCACATTTGTTGTTCAGGGTCAGGCCTGCAGATTGTAGACGCTGAAGTACTGAACGGACTCTTTCGTCGTGTTGTTTTTGAGTGCTTCCATAGATGAGTATGTCATCCATATGACACAAGGCACCATCTAGACCTTCAAGGATCGTGCGTTGGAAAATCTCTGGGGCAGAGCTTATTCCAAAGGGAAGTCTGTTAAACCTGAAACGTCCAAGGGGACTGATGAAGGTTGTTAGGTCTTTGGATGCTTCGTGTAGAGGAATCTGCCAGAACCCTGAGTTGGCATCTAATTTCGAGAAGATAACTAAGACTGCTCAGACTGTCCTCAACAGATGACATCGGGTGAACTTCACGCCTCACGGCTTTGTTCAGTGGAGTGAGATCTACGCAAATGCGCACTCGGCCATTGGACTTTGGGATGCACACCATGCCGGAACACCATTCAGTAGCATAGGCGGATTTAGGGGGGGCAGGGGCCCGCCCCCCCCCCTTGGCTGCCGCAAAAAAATAACACAGTAAGAGCGTAGGGAAGTTTTAGTGTTGAGGGGTGGGGCTCAAATCCAATTTCAAGTGTCAAATTCGGAACACGGCGCATTCGTAACGGAACTATGGCTAAGTATAGGCTCTCCCGCGATATCCCAGGCGACCGGCAGTGGCACTCCGTTTCCGTCGTCTGCTCCACTGTGCAATGAAGAAAATTTACTTCATTTTTCACAGAAAATGGAACCTGAGTGACGATGAAAAAACAGAAGCTGCTGGTAAGATGTGAATTTTAATCGAAGCCTTAGTGAATCACGCAGAAACTCGTAATACTCTCTTTGCCAAACCTTATCTTAAGACGATTTCCAAAGCAATCCCGTCATCATTGCCAAGACGAAAAACGGATTTGGTCTTTTTGGCATTTGAAGACTATTTAAAATACGACAAATTTGTTAAGAATCGATGGCACAAAATATAAAACGTGTAATAAGCATTACAAAAAGAAGTAGGTTTCGCGCGCAAACGCTGTAGACCATAAACAAGTAGGTCTCTTAGTACGAGACTAGTAGTTAAATCGTGGTGGCGTAGTGGTAACGCACGCGTGCACTGAACTCGAGGTCGTGAGTTCGAGTCTTTAAAACTTGCAGTTTTTCTTGTTTGACACTTTCTCCGTTTTTTTTTTGTGTTTTTTTTTTTTGGCCTTTTTTTCTTGGATAATACTTCAGGAATCAAGCAAAATGCTTGATTTTTGGAGGTAAAAACAGAAAAAATTCCTGTCGGTGCTATGCGCATCTACAATCGTGGTTCGGTTTGCGCAAATGCTTACAGCCAGACAAAATGTTGGGCCCCCCCTTGTGATATCCTAGATCCGCCACTGAGTCTATCCACGCGGTTTCAAATTCAAGCCAGTTCTCTGCCACATTCCCCTGTACTGACATTGGGGTTGGGGCCGGTATCTGATATGTTGCCATTTTTGTAATGTTCTGAATGTTGTCAGTTTATGTGTCACTTCGTTAACGTGTTCACTAATGTTGCGTGTCACTCGTGCAGTTACTGGTAAATTTATTCGGTCAATAAATTCACTAACTTTTATGTATCGCTACTTATAATGTAAAGTCGCGCGTAAAAGTTATCCTATACAGCCTCACACTTTCCCCGCGAACTTCGATCATGTGAACTGTCACCTCAAAATATATACAATGCACATGTGTCTATGACGTCATGGAAAATTTCGAAGTACTCAGTGTACGACAACTATCAACAGTTCCAGGCTATTTTCTGATATTTCACTAACAAAATCCTCCGAAAACAGCACGAAAGATCCTTGACACAAACCGTTGGAAGGTATCAGTTTATAATGCCCAGTTGGTTGGCCAGAATCACCAAAATGACACAAACCACCGCTGCCACCATGTAGGAACAACAACGCTGATGGAACCGGAACTCGATATATTTATCTCTAAGTCTAAAGAGCTATAATACTACATATGGCTTTCCGAATACTACAGAAGAATTATACAAAATTGTGAGTGTATGTAGAGTTGATTCAAATGTCTCTCAGCAAAGTCCTGACACATTCTCCCCAAAGGTTTGCAGGGAAATTGTCAACAGGGTGTAGATGTCTAAGTGATTTTCGTTTTTCCCAGTGATTAGTTTTCTTTCTGAAGTAGGCACAAACCTCACAAAGTACCCAACAAAATACGTAATCTCGACATCTCTTGGTTTATTTTACAGAAGATGAATGAATTATCAAGCCCAGATAATGTTCTATACCATTTTGTGACATTATAAGCCAAGTTTTCTCCTGAGGTCAATGACCCATTTTATAGTTAGGTAACGTCTTCCGACCTAGGTCATGATGCCATGTATCTCAGTCTGTCATTACTCACCGCAGGCGCGCTGCGCTGTATAACTGAAATGCTGTCGTCAGCTCAAGCTGATCGGCCGCCCGCGGTTTACTAAGAAAAAATTGTGTTACTCGTCTCGGCTGAAAAACTTCACTCGGAGAAAAATTTCACATGATTTGTGCCCTGTCCAAAGGGTAACAAAACATACTATTTTTGGAGTGGGACAGCTCATTCAAAATTTGGAAATGGTGGTATACAAATATTCCCTGAATTTATATATCTTTTCGAAATTTTTATCCCATGTTAATTAGTAGTTTGGCGACAAAAAAAGAAAAAACAATGGCGATTTTTTTCGTGAGCCCTTTCTTTAGGGTAGAACAGTCGCACACAGTATGACTCAGTGTTTAGAGCTCCGGACTCCCGCGTGAGAGACCTGGGTTCAAATCCTGGCTTCACCGGCTGACATTCGAGCATTGCACAAAGGTGTTTCTTATTCCTCTGAGTCCGGTATTGCTTGTGAATGTGTGCAAGGGAGTGAATGGGAACCTAGTGTTGGGGACCATGTTGTATATTAGCCCATGGCTAAAGCATGTTTCCTTTATTTATAAGAAAAAAGTTACTGGAACTTAGAGATAACGACCGAGCAACATAAATAAGTTTGTTCATTGTTCATCAATCAAGCAGTAGGCCTATTGGAGAACCGGTTTTTTAAACTAAACAGACTTTATCCAATTAATGTGTTGTCTTCAATAATACTTGATTCAGCTACATGTGTTTCATCTCGCTTCCTTGCAAGTGGCTTATTTACGTGCCTGTTTACATGTAGTTTTTTCATTAAATGAGTCATCGAGTGCGTCGACGTTCAATGATGAATAGCAACAACTGTCTATCTCCTCATTACTCAGTGCGATGACGTGTCTACTGAATAAAAATTTGAAGTGGCAGGTAGAACGTACATGTCAGTGGTCGGGTATTGCCAACAACAGTGTTGTTGTCAATTGATTGACAAAACGCCAGTTTTTGAGGTAGTATTTCTGAAAGCCGGCGTGTTCCTGTTGCACCGTGAACCTTTACATTCAGTTTTGAGGCTTTCGTTTCCAAACCCCACTTCATGTCGCAGACGCAGGCAGTTACCTGTGCAAAAATAACAATCAATAAACAATAAATCTCCTAGACGTTACGGGGCGCGCCAATTTGATAAATTGCTTGATCGAATTAGGTCATTCAAAAATACTGATCAATACAAATTAAGTTTGTGGAGGTGTGAATTGTTCCCGAAGGCCGGTGCTTTGTTACGTTGGGGTCAGATGTGGCCACCTCAGGCTTCTATAATAAGAACCCTCATTTTCGATTAAAAATATTCCGTCGTACTCGCATCCTTGTTGGTTCAGTCATGAACTCTTGTGACACGCACCACCATCAATGTGACGTCAGTAGCTGTGTAATATATTAGGTCAAGCACAGAGTGTTTTTCACTATTCGTTGTTGTGGCCTGCGCGCACAGCTTGTCACTCAGACGGATTGTTGACACCAACGGGATTGGTGTCAGCGGTGATTCGACGTCCGTAGAAGACCACCGGTTTGTCGCAAGGTGTATCAATTTCAGCATTGTTTAGTAATAGTGATTGCTCAGAATGTTATCTGTAACGGTAAGCATTTGCGTCACACTAGCTAGTCAGACGTCGAACTATTGTACAGAAAGGTCAGTCTCCTTGATAGATCTGAGTTAGAACGGAGTACGTGTGATCCCGGATGTCTAGAGGTGAACGTACAGTGTGGGAATGGATCGATGAAGTTGCCCACCGACTGCAAACTTGCCTCTTTCAGTCGGTGTATTTCGATGCTGTTGCTCGGCTTGTATCTGAGCTTGGGCTGTTTTGACTGTTATTGCTCTCGAATTCTTGACTGAGTCTTGCTGACGATTGGGTGCTGAAAACAGTCCACAAGCTGTTTGCCACTGAGATACATTTTGGTGTACACACGACATACTAATGCGGCGCAGCCAGTGGTTTCATATACAGTGAGTCGCCATTTCACCGTCTTGATGGCGAGGTATCCCAAACGCCGATCAGTAAATAGAGAATATTTTCATTGAGAGGATATCCAAAGCACTTTCTGCGTTTGTATTTTGTGGTTGCTGATTGTGGGACTTTCCTAACACGCCGTGCATCCCTAAAAACACTTCCGAAAGATCGAGCGCCCAATCAAAAGAAGATAGCGTGTAGTGATCGCTTTTGAGACAAATCTGCTCATGAAGCCAGACTTTATAAAGTCTAACTTCGTGAACAGATCTACTTGTATTTTAAAAACTCAATAATTATAGCATTTAGACTTATCTGTATTACTTTTGCGTTTGTTGCGATGAAGATGCCATGTTCCAGATTCAAAAAATGTCTTTGTTCATACTAATTGTTTTTTGAATCTGATGGAGTGAAAAAACATTTTTTCAACGTCAATGGAACACCATTCTGGTGTTCTACACGTGTCTAGCATTAAACAGTAACGTGTGCGTTCCTTCGGAAATTTCCAAAATTGAAGCAGATATTAGTTTAGACTGAAATAGAAAAGCAGATAATTTAAAAGACAACATTGTTTGGAAAATGGGCAATCAGATAAACTCAGACCATTTCAATGAAATCTTTCACGCATATTTTAGAAATAGTTTTCGGTATTATGGCGGAGTGCGTTTTTGTATACCACAGAAGGTTAAAAATTGTTGTGCATTTACTAACGTATATTATTAATATTTTTCATATTACTGAATCTTAGTTCAAGTGATAGTTCAAACCTACAACCGGATTTGAACATGTCTGGTCCCTGTAATTATCANCAAGGGGGCGTGAAATAATGTTGCTGGGGAATCAACGAACGCCAATGAAAAAATTCCCAGTGACCTTGTGCTTATCAACAAAGAGGTCCAGGCCCCCTGTACTTGACTTAGCCATCTTATGACGTAGTTTGCAGTTTAGAGGAGGCCTCTTCCATACACTTTTTCTCTCCTGCAACGCCGAAAATGGAAATCCTCTGTCGCCAATGTTTGCATCTGGTATACTCTGATGTCCGACTATTATCTACCCCTTATTTAGAATTTCATTGGACATGAGTTCTCTTATTGGACTAGTGACATTGTGGTGGCGTAGTATACGAAAGACTCGTCTTTCAAAAAGACTATCTAGGTGGGGCAATGAACCGTCCAGGAAAAGCTCAAAGTTGACAAAAAATAACGGAAATTTGATTTCAGACGACACTCCAACGGTTGTTCAGAGTCTTTCGTTAAAATGCTTCTATTTTTTACGCAAAACTGTCTTTGTTTTAACATAAATCTCCAAAATCAATGACGGACAGAACTCCCCGCATGCTTCTCTTGCTGTGGTTCGCACCCTTAGCGCACTGGGAGCTGAACTTCAGCCATTATGTTGCCGTTTAGTTCTAGTACACGTTAAGTTAAATTATGCTCACATTATAAGCAGGATTATCTTGTTATGCGTTTTAATAATATTTATTTTTGTTTTAGGTCATGGCAGTGGTCATAGCCATAGTATCGACTATTGTACTTGGCTACATCATAACGTCCGTCATTTTCTTCTTCCTTCCGCACCTGGTGCACGCCAAGAAGCAGCTGAAGTTTGTCGCGCGCCACATTAGTCACCGCGGGGGAGCTGGCGAGAATTTGGAAAGCACTCTAAGCGCCTTTAAGCACGCGGTTGCCATGGAAACGGAAATGCTGGAGATTGACACTCAGCTATCCAAAGATGGCCATGTCGTCGTGTCACATGACGATGATTTAAAGCGAGTCACGGGGCAGGATGTCAGAATTTCTGAGACCGATTTCGAGAATTTGCCGATGTTATTGCCGGACCTAGAGCTTTACTCTCAGTTTGGCTACGTTCACGTGACTGAAGGTAATGGCGATAGGAGAATAATCACGCTACGCGAACTGTTTAAGGAATTCCCGAACACTCCCATAAATGTCGATGTTAAAGTAGACAATGACCTTCTTATAGAGAAGGTCAGAGATCTGATCGCGGAATTCAATCGAGAGGAAATCACAGTGTGGGGGAATAAGTCCGCTACTGTTGCAGGGAAATGCTACAAGGCAAACCCCCGTATCCCTTTAATGTTTTCATTGAAACGTATAATTGCCCTGGTTGCCGCTTTTTATACCGGTCTGCTTCCATTTCTACCGCTAAAGGAACACTGCCTGGAAATTTCAATTCCTCGAATGTATTTGCGGGATAAAAGAAAGATGTCTGCTATACGAAGACTGGCGAGGTATCCGTTGTATCTTTTCCTTGACCTCATCTTGATGAATCGCCTTCTTTTTTTCCACTTGAAGAAGCGCGGTATTCGTGTGTTTCTTTGGGTCATTAACACCGAAGAACAGTACGCCCTTGCGAAACATTATAACGTTTCCGGTATCATAACCGACTTCCCCTCAAAGTTTCATAGCCATTGAGTATAGTTACTAAGTGGGACAGTTATGCCAGTAAAGGGGAAACTGTGTGCGTATAAACCTAGCACAGTGTCAATATAATAGTATAATGGTTGTTATATATTTTGTGATTCATAGTGGTCTTTAACGAGCCTGGAAAGACACTGGTTCTGCTCTAAAACGTCAAATGAAATAGACCCACCCTGGATCGAACTCTCCTCTCGTGGCGGTAAAAATGCACTGCCCGGCATTACTCACACACTTCAAAATGGCAGGCACTCCTGAGTTGATTAATGAGGGAAGAGTATCGCGCATCCAGAATCACGTTTACAGTGATGAATCACACAATTGTAAGGATATGAGATGTCTTTACTAGTACATGTGAAAGCGAAGAAGCGTGGACATGACTCGTAAAAATCAGAATTGTTGTACTGTGCGATTTCAGAACTACCAGTCTGTTTTCAGTCTGGCTGTGCAATCGGGTACATTAATGATCGCGAAATGAATAATAGACCGTTGAAATTAAAATGTGAGTGAGTGCTGTTGTAACTCAGTCTGTTTATATGTAAATATAAGGGTCAATTGGGATTTGTATACAAACTATTGTTAGGTAAACTGCGATTGTGTTTCATATGAGTTGTGGCCTGCTGCGTATTGGCAGTTCCGGTTGAGGAGTACAATAAATGAGTCGTATCCAGGACCCCAGTGTGTTTTTCGCTTAATTTCTACCGAAGTGGAGCATCAAGGGAATTCACCACAACATGCGCAATGATATTGGTGGTTCTATCACGAGAGGGAGGGGGCACCACATTTAATTCACGATAACTCAAAATTCGATGTCGACATCATGTTTGGTCATGATGGCAGGAGGGCGCCCCCTGCTCCCTCAAAAATTAGCTGTCGAATTTTGAGGAGTGTACTTGTTCTTTGAGGAAACATGTCTATGTTATGCTAACGAGCCTTTGGCCAAGAAATCTGCGGTGTAGCACTAAATTTTTTACTAAAAAGTAGGAGGATGTCAAATTGTTCTGGATATGTTTGGGTAATACCTTACCTTTTCGTCAAAACTACATGTACATATAAGGTGCGGTAAAAATTCTATAAAACCATGGGGTACATGTTATGAAAAACGGGTTAAGACTTAAATGAGACTTAAACTCCAAATAACTGTTTCTAAAAAATATTTTAATCGCGCATTTCAACCGAGTACTCAGCCTCTTCAGAATATGGCTACAATTAGTATAATTGCATGGTTGGATGATTTGTACGTTACTAATAATCAGTGATGTGCTGACAATCATTACGTAGCAAAGGTTATCATGTTGGACGTAATTGAAAAGTTTGGTCATTTTGCCAAATATCTGTAAAACTATAGACTGTAACTCGGCAAAAGTGTAGGCCTACTGAAAGCATCAATGAACACGTCAGTATTAATTTTTGGTTTGTGCTTGAGTTCATTTTATGCTAATCGGAAACAATCTCTTATGATACAGATTGTAATTGTCCGTTCAGTGCCGGATTTACCTGAAATCTTACATCTTGAGCATTGAGAACATTCTAGAAAACCAATCATGAAGTTGGGTCTGGGTGTTGTTGTTGTCTACATGATCATTTATCACCAGCTGTAAAGGAAGTCGTTTTTATTGCGGGCGAAACCAGGCAAACAAATACGACAAATAGCCGTACAGGTTTGTGCCTGTTTGTCGAAAGAACCATAGTTTCCATCATTCGCAGTTTCATTACCGTAGATGCGGGTTTGCCATGGCTGCATGGTTGTGCCGCTGCATGACTCAAATTTGTACTATTTCGCTGCACAATCTGAAAGATTATCTAAATTCTGCCGTGTAGCCTACTGCCGACGTGTACTATACGTTCCTATGGCGTTTTGCTTTCAGTGGATTTTGACAATGTGTTTCCCATGATAATTGCACATACCATTTTCAGTGCATGAATGTAATTTTATTAACTTTTTGCTTCCGAAATTAATATTTAACCCAGCATGACAGTTCTGTTGTACCTCCGGCTCCATTACTCTGAGTTATGAAATCCCCAAGACGATGGCATTTACAAATTCGAAGCAAACACTGACGTCACCATACGTGCGCTTAAAAATTAAACACAAGGCTAGCTAACTGAACAACTCGCAAACGGTGATGCCGGACTCAACTAAGGAAACTTTATAGAAAATATCCCATTGTCTGAACTATCAAATATGCTCCTAAATAGTTCAGATCTCAGTAGGGGGATTGGGGAAACAAACATAACGTTTAAGTTTCATGCAAGCCACTAGTTGGCCTTCAAATTCACATTTTTCCAAAATTTATTGTAACAAACTAATAATTGATATACAGTTTACGGGCGTTGTAACTGTACTAAGTGCCATTTTTCGTGTTTTCCTAAAGTAGGCCTACCACAGATTTCATGCTTGAATAGTAAACCCTACTCTCTCTATTGTTTTTCAAAACTCTGGTGACAAAAGCCTTTAATGGATTTTTTCTGCATTCTACATTAATAAATGACATTTTTGTTAATACCAAAGTCACAGGTTGGCCGAGGGCGTATTATATACAAAAAGGTTTCAGATATTTATCAGGGCATTCCATGATTCCAGGACACGGACAAAGTCTTGTAAAAGCTATTTCCATGTTTCTTTCATGGCTGATTTCGTCTTATTTTGCACGAATTTTATTACCACATTCGACTTNATATTGGGTCACAATTCTTGTCTAGAACGTCGAGAACATTTAACATTTTTTCTGCCAACTTGATCCGCTGGAGTGTCAAGAACCCCGCTACTTCCGCATTTTTCGACAGATGGCGCTCTGTATTTTCACGACGGTTGATAGGTTCCCTTTTCGGCAATCAGCTGTGTGGCCTGAAGTTGGCAGGTAAGACAGCCGGTGGCTCCGTACAAGGTATTGGCAAATCTCAGCTGTGTTTGGCTGCTCAAATTTCCCCGAACATTACAAGTCAATAATATCAGACCGTAGTCCTGAATGTTGCTGTTTAGACAATTCTGTGTTGAAGGATTGTGTTCGTAGATCGTCGGGGACGAATGTTCGGGTTGCCACTCTATCGATCTCAGTCGGATTATTTCGAAATAGCTGCCCGTCTCGCTTGCCGAGCTGTTGACAGTTCTGTTCTCAAAATCTTGACCGTGTCCCGGTGACAACAGGACTGGGACCGGTCCTGCCAGTTGAGTCTGGATAAATTAGGTATGTCAACATAATTGACTGTTTGTGCGTCGGGTTCCGGCGTTAGCCGATCGGGTACTCCCGTTTCTGCTTTCGGCGTGCTGTTGCAAATCAGAGACTTCGTTCATTGAAAGGGGTAGGGAAGCAATTCGTGGCAGTTTTGGGGGGTGCCAGGGTGTACTGACAGTCGGCAGGATGTCACTCGATCAGCACTTCTAACGTGGACAGGTCCTCCGACTTGTACCGTACTTTGACCCCGCTGTGAAAAATGTGTCCTCAGTCCAAAAAGTTGGTTTGTGCCAGTTGTTTGGTCGAATTCGTAAGCTGATTGAAGTGACCTGCGTATTCAGTGGCGTCTCATAGCACTGCCTGGCGGCCGGGGCCACCGGGCTATGGTGGCTGTTTGCCGACTGCCCGCGCGAGCCACCCGAGCCTGGGGCGGGCGAATACTAAAAGTAGGCCTACCCGGCACGGCTGGTGATGAGAGTCAATCATTGGCGTAAGGGCTGGGGTGGGGGAAATTGTTCTCAACGGAGCCGGGGGTGCAATTCAGGGCTGCAACATGGGCACCGCCCCCCACTGACCCACCTGCTCAATGATCGCCGAAGCCCTGCAGCTGGTTGTCAATACTGTGAAATCAGCCGATTTGCCGTGATGACAACACCACCATGATGCAGCGCCGTTTCTCTGTGAGTCTCCATGTAGGCCTACTGCATTTTCTTAGAATTACAGAAGATAAAACGTGACTATATGTAGAATCACGTCTTCACGGCGATGAGTTCGTCACTCACTGTTATAATGGTCACTAGGCTTGTCTGTTGAAAATGTTTCTGGGGTCATTTTCTCACGAACTGATGTTCACTCACTGCGAATTTAGCGAACCTAATCATAAACAACCCATGATCATTTTCGACATTCGGAGATCCATGGGGTCATTATTTTATGGGGTCAAAACTTAATGCTACTTCCCGACGTGACGTCTCGTGCTACTGAGTGGGATAACACTGAATAATGAATATGTCTACTCCGCGATTCATTGCGTCACACTGTCTGGTATGTATGTTGTACAATTATACGAACTTCACTATAGCGGTCGTCAAGTTCTTTTGATTGCGGCCTGAATGGCTTTGCATGGTTTTTAACCCAGTCTCAGTCACGTTTGTGGCTGTTTGGGATTAGTATCTTGATGCTTGAAAATGTTCTGTTTTTTTTGGGGGGGGGGGGGCAACTGCAAGTTCCATCTACTGCGGCAAATGATTTTAGTTGACACAAAATCTCGTTTTTGTTTCTTTTCCTTATAATTATTTTGCTGTCAGTGGCGTTTTTTTCCGTATTTTTGGCATGCACTTCGGATCTTGCCGCAGCGCTGCCCGATTTGTTTTCTGTGTTACCAGAACTTTCCGTAATTTTCACGAATAGTGTACATAATTGATGTCGCTTGCTGTTGTTTGCCAATGTTTCATATGTTCTTAAGAGAGTCCATTTAGGAGAGCAGTCGATACCCGGTACTTTTTGCCGAAGGCCCTCTGTTGTTGATATCGATTATCCATTCCGGCCCGGTTAAGACGTTCATGCAACAAGTTCACTTTAGTGGGATCGGATCTGCTATTTAAGATCACGCAGTGGTACATGAAGGACTCGTGATTCAAAGAATCTTCATTCACAATAAACCATGAAGTAAACGCGTAAAGTTGACAGCAATAACACGAATTTAGCTCTGACAACATTTCGATAGTTGCTCAAAATTTTGTGCAACATGTTTTCCTTTGTATTTATTCACAAAAATCTCCAAAACCAATTACCGTAGACATCCCTGTTGAACTATTTTACTGTTTTCCAGGTTTCATGTCAGGGGCGGGGTAGACTTGTACGGGTTCGCCCCCCTTACTGCGGAGCCTGAACTAGTCATTAAAGCCGTATTCCCGTGAAAGTCTCAGAGTGCATTAAAATCTGCCGGCCTTTTGACAAGGATCTTCCTGAAAAGCGTGTTTTATTAACGTACTTTTATTTTTGTTGTAGATCATGGCAGTGGACATACTACTGACGTTCGCACTTGCCTACGTCACAACGTCCGTCATTTTGTTTTTCTTTCCGCATCTGTTGCACGCCAAGAAGCATCTGAAGTTTGTCGCGCGCCACATCAGTCATCGTGGCGGAGCTGGCGAAAATTTGGAAAACACTCTAAGCGCCTTTAAGCACGCGGTTGCTACGGGAACGCATATGCTGGAGATTGACTGTCAACTAACCAAAGATGGCCACGTCGTCGTGTCACATGACAATGATTTAAAGCGAGTCACGGGGCGTGATGTCAAAATTTCTGAGACGAATTTTGAGAACTTACCGATGTTAACGCCAAATTTAGAACTGGACTCTGATTTCGGCTATGATCACGTCACGAAAGGTAATGGAGATAGGCGAGTGATTATGCTCCGCGAGCTATTCCTGGAGTTCCCTAACATTCCAATAAATATCGACATTAAAGTAGATAATGGCGATCTTATTAAAAAAGTCAACGACCTAATCGTGGAATTCAATCGAGAGGAAATCACAGTGTGGGGAAATAGGTCCGCTACCGTCACAGAAAAATGTTACCAAGCAAATCCACGCATACCTGTCATTTTTTCATTAAAACGTATGTACGTTTTAATTGCCGCTTTTTATACCGGCCTGCTTCCATTTATCCCGCTGAAGGAACACTGTGTGGAAATGCCAATCCCGCGGATGTATTTGAGGAAGAAAGGAGACGTGTCCTTTGTACGAGAACTGAAGAGATGCGCCTTGTGGCTATTCCTTGACCTCATCTTCATGAATCGACTTCTTTTTTTCCACTTGAAGAGGCGCGGTATTCACGTGTTTGTTTGGGTGGTTAACACGGAGGAACAGTACGCCATCGCGAGACATTATAACGTTTCTGGTATCATGACTGACTTCCCCTCGAAGTTCCCGTGCAGTTAACTATGTCGTGGATATTGAATGTGTGCCGGTTAGCCCAGCTGCAAAGACGGACTGGAGAACGTCTTTGCATAAGGTCCAGTGCGGTAATCATCATTAACGAGGTAATGTGTGGCATTTCTGTGGTTGTGTTGTTGAAAACTACGATTTCGCTGACGTATGGAACACGCATGAAGGGGAAGACAGATATTCACGACAGTCTTTCAGAAAATATGACGTTATTCAATTGCCGGTCTTTTGGTCATGACCGTTACGCGGACCCCAGTCCTCTCGTGTATGCGGATGAATTTTGCCAAGGTCAGTACTTGTTCTTTGGTGAGACTTCCAGACCTGTGACGCTTCAAGTAGGAAATACTACGAGATATCGTACTATGTGTTACATTTTTCGGTAAAACACGATTACAGCAAAATATTTTAACTGCATACAAATCCGACGACAGGCTTGTTTTTCATCAATACTTCCCACAAACCGTAAAGGCATGGCTCAAAAGTGTCTTCAAAACCATTGTCAGTAGTCGATAGTCACTGTCATTTCGCAAAGTAAACATAACAGCTTGTGGTTTGTCATTTTTTAGTTCACGTTTTTTCAGTTGTAGCTAATATTTTAGTTTTCTTGCCGTTTTCGATTGTGTGGTTTTCAATTTGTATTTATGTGGTCATGATCGTGTTAATAAATTATTATTGCATAAAACGCAGAACAAATTGTCAATCATTTGCATGTTCGCGGCAATCAAAAAGTCACAGCGGTAACTTCCGTGACAAAACATACTTTGATTATATTTACATGAAATAGGCCAGTATTGTTCAGTATACTACATACATAGGTGATTCTAGGCTAGAGGAAATAACTGATAGACTGTTCGCTATTACTAAGCCGCTACAAGTTGGCTTGTCACGACGAATTATTTTATTCCCGGTGCATGGTAGCGAGGAATAATGTCGGACTGAATATCAGTTCCTTGCAAATAAAGTAACGTCTCATCAGGGTGAGGATCCGGACCAATGAGACCAGTTTTATAGCGACGACGGCAGTGTTCGAGCTTCAGCAAATAAATGTGCAGTTACTTGAATATGAGACCGCATCCACATGGGCCTACATGTGAAAGTTTACTGGCCCGGCCGCAAATCCACTGACCCCGGGCCACCAGGTATTTCAAACGCTGGGCAGCGGCACTGGTGGTCTAACCTAAAAGTAGATTCTTCGAGAGAACGTGACTTAATTGTTTTATTACTGTTTGAAAATATCGGAAAATTGCTTTTTATATATTAGCTTCTGTATAACTGCGTAGTCCATAGGTTATTTCCTACCGAGTTTTACCGTTTTTATAAAACTCTGGACGGAGCGAAAAGTTTCTTCATCTAGCGTTCAGTGGATAGACTTTGCTAAAATTCCTGAGGCATTCGGCCAAAACTCTAACTGCATTCACGCACTAAAACCGAATTTGGCCTATTTACAGATATCAATTACTACTCATCCAGGTTCCTGAAACAAAATATTCGGCTTTGTAAACCTCATCAACAATAAAACGTTTGGTGAAAAATTTGAAAACTCCGATAAACGAACAGCATGCCATGACCTATTATTTAAAGACGAGTCGCACTACTGTAGGGGCAGTCGGGGCCCGGCCACCAACCAAGAACCACAATATCCATTCTGTGACACAGTGAGTCCGTTTTTTTCATGGCTTAGAATGACCAAAGACAAAAACAGGAGTATTTTTCAGGTGATGTATCGTTCCACAAAAAGTAGACTTGTGTGATAGCAATGTTTTTTGTGTTGTAAATCTGAACTGAATTAAATGTTTTTGCCACATGAATAAAGTCATATAATGACAAAAAGATACGAAAGAAGAGGAAATGAAAACCAAATAAGAGGAAATTGAAACCAAAAAAGAGAAACTTTTCTTTAATAAGGACAATTCCAGGTTCTGGTTTTTGTAGAGCGCTTAAATATCACGAAGATGGAGACGCCAATAACGCATTAGCAGCGGCCAGAAGGAGGATTTGTTGAAATTAAAAAAAGGCTTAGTATCATTTTAAAGAGACTATAAACGCGCCTCCATCACAAAAATAACTTTTAGTTAGACCACTCTACTTGCACTTAAGAAATCGGTCTAAAAATGTCATGGTCAAATCGGAGGCCGGTGATTCCAGGGCTCGAAAAATCTTAACAGTTTGTTAGAGATTAGGCTTTGCATGCTGGCTATTCACAGCCAGTCATTTTATACGCCCAGCATACATTACCACAAGGACTAACGAGATCACGAACTAGTGACGTGTGAAAACCCAGAAATCACTTCCCGCCCGAGTAATGAACAAACCGATGTCAATTTTTTAGCGATAAGTGGCCTAAATCAAAACTCCACTTCGTTGACAGAACACGGACAAAAACCCGTTGTAATCGTAATCACTTTTCGCTTTTACAATTCCAAGCCTAAGTCCCAACTTTCGTCTACCGCGGACTCGTTTAAGGTGTCCAAAGCAAAAGACAAAAACCGATCTGTGTCAATCGGACTTGAAGACCGAATTTTCATGCTAACAACATTCAGTGATACCTTAGTACCTTTGGATACAAACAAAGGCTGTGTATGGAAGGCATGGTTGTGAGCCAAGGTGGCTTCATGAAACAAAACAATGCAATTACCGGTACTTTACAAGAAATTTAATAAAATTTATTACATACACATTAGGTGGAAAGTCTAAACAGAAATTGCATTGTTGACATCTTAAAATATAACGTAACACGAATAAATAATACATAGCTACATGAATAATGACAGTTAAATTGGACCCAAGAGGACCCCTGTCTACAACAGAAAACAAAGAACCCAATAGATTAACACTCTCCAGGACACAATGCATTTAATCCATGCATTTTCTCAATCAATAAAACACAACATCATAACGATTTTGACCAACCCTTGATTCACGCGACTTGACACAATAAAAGTTCCAGTCTTTCTACAAGTCACTAATATCCATCCAATTTCACACTATGTGTGCATTTGTTCAATCCATAAGGAGACTTGTAATAACATGGGGTGAACATTCGGATAAGAATTTTCTGTTAATTCAGTGTTTCGTGATTTGGGGCATTTTGCAACATAATTTAGGAACCGTGGCCTTACTAGCCGGATCATCTCCCCTCCCGTCAATGGAATTGCTAGACTCTAACCTACGAAATACAACAACCAAAAACACAACTGCTCACACTGCCATCTGTGGAGCACACAATCTTTTCTCCATTTCACACAAAATTCAGGTACATAGGCAAATTCTGTCATAATTTACCACAAAAAAATAATTACATGGTTTCATATATTAAACACTTTGTGTAAATTCAGGAGAATGGTGGGATATGATATAAATAGTTGATAAAAAATTATATAAACAGTTGGTATAATTTCCATGCACTGTTTATCATGAATCATCATAATGTGCAACTGCGATTTCTAATCACTGAACAATGACAAATGATTAAAAGTTTTTTCATGAATGATGCTATGAATGATGACCATTTATCACTAGATGTGAATACATATCAAAGAAAACATGGGACTACTATACAAAATCGCTGAATCTATCTATCTTGAATCTGTTCTTGTCAAACAATTATGGCCAAAAACAGGCACAGAATCCAAAATTGAAAAACATTGGTATTATTCGAGGTCAGCCAGGGTTCTGATTTGGTGTGTGAGCCACTGGTACAGTAGAATTCCTTAAGGTGCACAGTGATGGGAAAGAATTGCACAAGTACCCCTGAGCAATTTCATTCTCATTCCTATTTTTCAAAAATGAAACCAGCTTTTCAAATATACACCTCAGGTTTTTTCTTGGCAAGTTGCTACACACAAGCACATCCAAGCACCCTTTGATAATACTGCAGGAAGTAACAGAGCTTGGAATGACTAATGACAAAAAACGCGGAAACTTTGAAACTTTTACGGCCCAAATCATTGCCCGATAACCAGCCTTGAACTGGTCAATGTGAACGCCATTGAAAATCCCACCACGCTATCCCAGATGCCCCGGCAATGTTGACAATTTACGTTCCTCCGAAACATAAAGAGCAACTTCCGCTTTTCGAGGTGAACGTCGTCTGCAACGCCACGGTAAGAAAGGAATTTGCCGCGGAAATTTTATATCAAATCCAATTTTTTTACGCGGAAATATAAAAAAGCGGAAAGCACATTTGAAAAAAGCGGAAATCCGCGTTTCCGCGGAAAATTCCAAGCCCTGGAGTAAACAGATAAGAGTTAGAACTGTTCAGCCAAAACGGCAAGGCCTGTTCATGATTTATGCACAGACAATGAGTACTGTTCACATGCGTTCTCCCTTGGGACTTGATGCGAGTATGCATAGGACATTAGGGACATTGGTTCTCACCAAGTACATGTTTAGCTAAAAACGATGCCAGGGCAATCTCATGTGTTGCACATTTGATCAGTTTGCTGGTTCTTCAGCTCAGAAACCCAAGTTTTCATACGTTGATAATTCTCAACTGTATATTGTTTAAAAGCAAGATTATGTGATCTTGGAATAAAGTATCAAAATAAAAAATGGCACAGTATTAACAAACTTGGCCACGATTGGTCAAACTTAGTTCAACAGACTCACAAAGGCAAAACATTTTTGACCCTAGATGTATAAATACCGTACATGTCAGATGTACGATGACATTTTCTCTGCTTCAAAACTCAAAACATTTCAAAACGTACAAACATTTCCAGTGAAATGCCCAAGGCAGAACCACTCCTTCCAAATGTTATTGATCCCCAAACAAACTGGTTGATTCTGTTGCTCGACTGGCTGACAGAAAGTTAGCGAGCTTGCTCGGAAAATCCGTCATGATACCCGAAAAACCATAATCAATAGAGTGAGCAAACTCTTCTTCCTCATTTAAGACCCACGAGAATGTCTGGATGCCACGTTTTTCCAGATGGCGAATCAGACTCTTCCTGATCATGAGGAAGTCGACACAGCCAATCAGACAGCTTTGCAACTTAGTAAATCTCTCGCGTTTGAATCTTTTGCCATTGAAGAACATCCTCGGAACAGGGACTTCAAAGCAGGACTCTCGCAGTGGTACGAACGGAAGAAGACCGGTGTAAAACAGCACCATAAGTACACCGATGCGCTTCATAGAAAAAAATAGCGGAATGTTGGGATTGAGTTTATGCAACTTGTCAGTCACAATATTACTGAAATTTCCCCACACTGTAATCTCTTCCCGATTGAATTCCTTAATTAGAATATTAACCTTTTCCATCAGTTCGTCACAGTCACGCTTTACGTCCAAATTGATTGGCATGTTCGGAAACTCGGTGAACACATCGCGAAGTAAAGCAATACTTCTATCTTCCTGACTACCAGCGGTCACGTGATACGAATCAAAATCGAGGTCCAGTTCGGGCTTCAGTGGCGGTAAGTCAGCGTAATTCGTATCCGAAATACAGCAGTCGACACCGGTCACCCGCTCCAGGCTGTTGTCATGGGATACCACTACCTCTCCGTCTTTCGTAAGCTGACAGTCCAGCTCCAGCATGTCCGTACCCACCGACGCAGCATGGCGGAACGCTGTTATCGTATTTTCTAAATGCTCACCGGCGCCACCACGGTGACTGATGTGCCGACACTTGAACTTGAGACATTTCTTTCTATGGAGAACTGTTGGGAAGACGAATAGTAACACGGAGGTTACGACGTAACCGACCAAAATAGCTCCTACCACCATTATTACTATTACCCAAGTCTCCATGCACCTGAAATGATAAGTCGACATTGTTATTGACGTCCATTTTTGCACCTGTTTGCAGTTTTGGTCCAAGGCCGCGGTCTGCAGTGTAGTCAAATAAATGCCTCCCAAAATCACTCGCTAGTCACAGGAGCTTGTTTCGATCTTTTAGAGCTTAACTTGTAACACTGTAAGTAACAAGGGAGTATAGCATACACCATTTTACAGCTGCAGAGAACTGCCGGAAGTCTGGCGAGGATCGGGGTGATTGGCTGCTGCTTGACCTTCGACCTGGATCATTTATTGTTTGACCTCGATTGAAGGTCAATCAGTAGTCATTTACGCCTGTCACATAGTGGTGAGATTGCAAACCTCGACAGATTTCTAGGGGTTCTATACAGCCATGTAATAGTGTTCTATGTACCTGTAAGGTATACTCCCTTTTTCACACACGGTGTATACCAGTGGTATGTTCTAAAATATCAAGATAATTAAAGCTTCTATGTCACCAGTGGGAAATTGCTAATTAGCCAACTGACTTCGACATTTGACAACGGCATATCCAAATCAAAGTTGTATTCCATAAAATGTTCTGCAAATTATGCTTCTACCTGACTATTACATCAAAATGTAAATTGTGTGTATATGGATACGAGTGCGAGTCTTTGCCAGGAAACTGAAGACTATTCAAATAACATTACCAGGGTGATTACAATCAGTGTGGTCGAGTTCAAACCGAAATGTTTCTTCTACGGTTATGGCATTATGGGAAGGTCACCTATCAGCAAGTCATGCTGAGAGGGCGAAAGCTGGCAGCAGCACAAACAGAGGACCTGTCTACTTGGACATTATACTAATACACCGGTCCAGATTGACTCCTAGACAATACCACTGTCTCAACTGGCAGTAGAGACGGTGGTCATCCCATTGGCAGGCCATACACAGGAAGCTTTTCAGTCAATTATGCCTCACGCTGATTAAAACAGTAAGTCATGTCACTACAGGTATCTTTAGTTTGCACATACACAGATACCTTAGGATAAATTTAGACAATATAATTTGAACATATCCATGAAAATCTATCGCAGTTCATTTGAGCTTCCTTCACTGGGTGCCACTTTGAGGAAGCTATACGATATCACACCTGTTGAGCAAAAAGTCCAAGGGAAACAAATCTTACAAATTCCACTGGATATCTTCCCATGGTACTTGTTGCAAGCATCACATGCTTCGTATTTATTTATTTATTGTAATATTTAAAATGAGGGGACCTCTTCAGTGTCAGCATGTGCTTTCCAAGAGGGCCTTCAACAGTAATACAATACAATATAATACAATACAATACAATATAATACAATATATATAGTTGTAAAACAATAATTAAGTAAAAACGGTACAGTCTCGCACTTGCTGTTGCCTAACTCATGTGACGTCAATGTGAAATACTTTGTGGTTATCGTGCGAGATGAAAAAGTTAATAGCGACCAAAAAATGGAGTTGGAATCTTTTGTCGAAGTCATCTTAATTCTCCTGGACATGCTTCATCAGACAGGATTGCTGAAGAAAGTAAGCGATACTTTGAGTGTAAAACGTATTTCTGACGAGATGAAAACTCTTATTCGGTGACCGGATTTGGACCATCACTCATTTAAAATACATATGATGAGATTAGTAAGAAACCAATAGGGCATATTGTATTTGTGGCCAAGGGGCAACGTGTTGCCTACCTCCTTTATAGATGCATGTCCCTCTGGGCGCTAGGCTCTATATGACTGGCTCTAATGTGCAAAATGTACCTATAGCAGTATCTGTTATGGTTTAATCAGTGGGAGGCAAAATTCACTTAAAAGCTTCCGACGTATGGAGAGCGGCACTAGTCGGATATAATGGACCCTGGGCCTGACTTAGAGTTAGAGAACCAGGCATAAATTACGGCTGTTATTTAGTGGAAGAAACTGGTTCTCTAAATCAGGGTCCATTATACTCCGACTAGTGCCTGGAAAGCTTATGTGATGGCCACTGTCTCTACTGCCGCTGGTACTGTCTAGTTCGACTTCCAGTATTGAATTAGATTTTTCTACAGACTAGTACACCACACTACACACTCCCACTGTCACTTTTGAGGACTTAGAATAATTATTGTCAATAAACTATAATACTTGTTTAAAATAAGGCAGTGAATATAGCACAAAAAAGGGAAGTACTTACGTTAATTTTCAGAGAACAAACGTGATTCGGAAACAGATTTCGCAAAGTTATTTAATTGCTGAATCATTTAGCTCGCGGTCATCAGTGATAAATTTGACACTGACCGGGCTCACGGACGACCTTGACCTTACCATCTTGGACAAAAAGTGGACACAAACTAGAGCAATAATTTCAAACAGAAAAAAATGAATAGCATGCATACCTCATACGTACATTTCAATACAATTAACTAGCTTTATTTTTGCATAAAATTTGTATTGGTAGATTTTTGTTGCTAAAACAAACGTGTTCTCACTCGGAAGCTAAATACTTACAATAAGTTTTTCTCTTTGCTGAACTTCAAGTGACGTCATTTCAAAATGGAGACCTTAACAACGATGTGACTCGACTTCTGTGCGAATTATTGGAATAACTACTTTAAATCAAATATTGAAGCAATTCTGGTGAGTCATGTGCAGAGTTTTAATACCTCACGAAATTTTTAAGACAATGATTCATCGCTTGCATTCGTATATAAAAGAGAATACGATCAAAAGAGACATGTTGTCCCGGACGCCGTTCTGTCTCTTCGTATAACTCATTCAGATCTGTGTTTATTACGGCCAGATTTAACCAATAGACATCGAGGAGGGTGCATATTTTGTTTCTCATTTCTCACTCCCGTCCTTTTCGCCTCCTTTTTGTGTCATGAACACCGGAACTGTCACTATCACTATCAATCAGTTAATATTGCTACCTTCACGACACTTGTTACGATCCTGGGATTCCTCACTGTCGTTTGGGAACCTCCGGCAGTAACCGAGTTACGTTAGTTGACGATGTCCGTTAGGGCTTTCTGAAACTCATTAGTATGTAGTCACGAGGGTTTTGGCGGTCTTGTTCAGCGAATACGATCGCACGGACTTAGTCCTGTGGAGACCATACCGTATGCAGGAGTCTTTGTATCTAGCTGGACCACTTTGTTTACAAGTTGGTCCAGGTCACATTTGTCAATGATGACATTCTCCGCCCTTTTGCCGACATGGTGACTGGCACTGATTCGTCAGTCCCTGTGACTGAAAATTGCTTCCAATTTCTTTCATGTTCCCCAACAACGACTCTGATATATATGCTGTGACCTAAAGTCTGTCGTTGTCAGTTATGACAGCCGAGCTAGTAAGAGTAGAGCAGTGACAATGATATGCAGAGAGATAACTCTTACCTCTGACTTACTTTGCTACCAAACAGAAACACTGAACAAGGACCATGCAAACAGTATGGCCTCCATGTGACCCAAACCCTGTGACCTGGCGGAATGACTTCCAAAACGCTTGTGACTACATACAAATGAGTTCAAAGAATCCCTTGCCGACATCCCCAAGAAGGCTGTTTCTTTGCTATTTACCTGACAAACATTTCAATGATCTCATTGGTCAGTAGTACAACCTTGTTGGCCAAGTTGACCAGTTAAGCATTACATTTTGTCTTCAACGATTATTAACTAGCAACGTGCATTTGTCTTGAAGTAGTTATAAATGTCCTTGGTGGGAATGTGACTAGTAATAACAAACAACAAGGTTACATACATAGTAAAAATCTATATTTTTGTACTCTCAACACACCACATTTCTTTGTTATTTAAACTGATCTGATGAGGCCAAAATTGCACCGTGACTTGCACATTTTTGGAATAAATCATTCATAACATAAAAAATCTTAATGGGAGACTTTCAGGAAGCAATTGGGTTGTGTGGGACCAGTGACTCATATCCCTACCTAGATGAACCAAAAGTTGCTTTGTCTTCGCAGCGGGTGGCAGACGGGAACAGCTTGATTTCATGAAAAGACCCTTCTACAGTATGTGTGATTACACAGTTAAAAGTTATAAAATGCCTCCTCATCCTCTAGAGGCCACTGGTATTCGGTCCCACATGACCAGTCACCAAGTTACTATTTGAAAGTCTCCCATTGCAACTTGAAATTGTTTTATCTACCAGTAATTCCCCAAATATTGAGACTAGGATTCCAGTCACTTACAGGGGTAGTACACACAGACACAAGTAATCAGACAAAATACCATTTCCCCATCATGGCAGTTAACTAGGTTAATAGCAAAAATGACTCATAGTAATTATTATGGGGACAAAACTGTCGTTAAAGAATAGCTTAATGACCATACTCACTTTCCTGTACATTCCTATTCACGAGTGAAAACCATTCTGACAATGAAATACTGGATTCTGGCCAGTCGTGGTGACGGGGATCTCCAGTTCAGTTTGTCTGAATACTTTTGGCGTGTAGTGTAGCTAAACGGTTTGAGTGCAGTTTCAAATGCGTCATTCAGAAACACTTGATTTATTGGTTCCATGTTTCAAATGCTCTACAGTGCCATGAACCCCAATGCGTTGCTTGACCCCAAGCTCATCGAAGTTATGAGGAAGATAGAGAGCGCTCCTGTCGCTACGGAAGACGAATCTGATGCAGACCTGACCAAAAAGCCCAAAAGACCTACAACTCTGGAAGCTTTCTTGTCAATGACAGGCATGGTAAGTGGACCATTTTTGTAGTATTTAAATGTGTATTATTTGCATCAGTGGATATGAATCAGGGCTCAACATTAACTTTTTAAGCCACTTGCCCTTCGGGCAAGTAGTTGAAATTTTTACTTGCCCGAACAACGAATTCACTTGCTCCAAGTACAATCCCAAATAGCACGGTGCATGCGCACACCTAGGTAATGTGTTACCATAGGGCTGCCTGTGCTGAGCCTCCTCTTGTGTTGTGCACGCTATATACACGAGTTGCTATTTTTTAACGATTCTTCGTATAGAACATTTATTTATAAGGTGTGTCAAAACACTAGAGAGACAAATTAGAAGAGTAACTATGGTATCTGAACCACTGTCACTCGTTCACAGGCGCCGAAATGAGCTAGGGCATGAACTCTGGACACTTCTGTGTATTTTGTTTATACGCCCTCATGCATTAAACTTGAGTTGTTGCTAACCTGAATTTCATTTTTGCTATCCGTAAAAATCTTGCACAGTTTTGGTCATCGGTAGCTTGTATTAAATTAAAATCAAAATTTAACATATAATAATGCCACATATACTTTTATTTTCAATAAATAATTACATTTTTGAAAAATAGATAGACCGCGAAAAAGTCACCCTTCAGACTTCAGAGCGGCAATCCCGAAGACCGTATTCCTCTTCTTTCGGGAGTCGCCTCCGGGAGCCGGGAATTCATAAAGAATGTCCTTTGGAATTCCCCCTGAATAAATACCAGGCCTTTTAAACTGCTGTGTAGTGTAGATAATATGTCGTCAATCATTCACTTTTTAGCTTTTGCGCTTATCTGCATGACTTACATCCGCTGATGAACGTGGTGCTTCCAGCTGTACATAGGTAAACGCCGGCAAAAATCAAAAGTCATCCCTTGTTCACTGTCTCGCAGGCCAGAAAACATAATTTCCCATGACGGAACCCATTACCCACACTTTTCGTTTCATATTATTGCTTTGATTCTTCCTGAACTCGTTTTTAGCAACTAAACCAATGCCGTCCAGGCCTGGACGGCTTCCATGTTTAGACGTTTTGCCAGAGTGCAGACGATCAGTAGCATCACGTGACAACTTATTCAGAAACTGCAGGCACGTTTAGAGAATCGAATGGATTTGACCGCGAGCGTCATCTGTGCACGTTGCTTCACACTCGTCCTATTTTCCTTTCGGTGCTCATTCGAAGACGGGAGTTTCTTTGACGGCCACGGGCTTTTTCGACGGTTTTTAGGCTTGTGTCGGGGTTCGTTACTTTGGAGCAAATGTCGAGCAGACAATCTTAGAATCTACTTGCCTATGCAGCTAGCTTTTTAACTTGCCCATCGGGCAAGTACTTTTCAAATTCCACTTGCCCGACGCAAAATCTAAATGTACACGGGCAATCGGGCAATCGTTAGTGTTGAGCCCTGTGAATAACAAGCACAACTACCGTTTTAAGACTTGTGTCCACTTGTATCTATGAGAAGGGGATTGAAAAAATTCAGTAGCAAGGCGCATTGAGGTAATAGGCTACTTTATATTAAGTAATTGTTAAGAAATTTTATGCTTGATAATGAAGGTAAGCCTATTACCTTAACTTTTCTAATGTTCCACAGATTTACAATGGTAAGGTCAGTATTTGTAGACATCATTTTGTGTATCCAAAAAGCCCAAACTCGTTTTGTCCTAGTTTACTGATTATCTGTTGACGAAAACATGTTCAGTATACAAATCAAAAGTAATCATAAAAAGTACCGCTGTCCTCTCATGACAATTAATTCAGTCTGTTAGCCACAAGAAATGTTAACTCTCCTTCATTCTCGGTCATGAGGGAATACTACTCTGATGAAGAGTTTGGCTTCTTACCAGCCATAATGACAGAGAATTCCAAATTATTTTTGGCCAACTTTTGGCCTGTAATGTAATTTGGATGTGCATTGTGATTATTTTTGTAACCACCGCTTCTATAACACTTCAGTAAATAAAATAAAGGTCTTAAAAGGAAATTCAGAAAATGCCAGATTGATGGCTTTACATGACAGTGCACAGTCCTTTTAATTTGAAATTAGTTAATATGCATTCGGTTTCATCAGACTTAACCTGTTCTGTTTTGGGTTTTTATGTCCAGATATAGTAACAGTCTTTCTTTTTATTAACAAACCTTATAATCATTAACGTTTTCATGTAAGCTACTGTTTGCTGACATGCTATTCTTGATCTCATCTGTTTTACAGACAGACTTCCCAGACATGGAGCGTGTGAAGGTACCCAACCCAGACTTCCTGGAGATGGATGACCTGCCTGTAGGTGGAGCTGATGAGATCAAGACTATACTAAGAGAGGCTGCACGTATCCTTGAGTGTCAAAGTATTTCATTGTTATCAAAGTTACCAAGGACAAGTTACACAAGTGTGAACATACCATGCTGCTGCGCCTTTTTCTCCCATGAAGGCCAAAAATGCATAGTTTTATTCTGGGTTCTGTTTATTTGAAATCTGAGGAGGTGGTGAGGTATTTACTTTTAGTTGCTCACTTTTTGTAGAAGAAAATCCAGCTGACATGAGCAAAAATGATGTCGGATTTGTTTTTTCCTTACTTAGTAAATCATGGCTTTCCAAACCATGCTTACCCTTGCTTCCGTGCCAAAGACACACCAGGCCCTAGATATAATTGATGCATCAGGATTTTTTTGTTTTGGTCGGTGAGTGTTCTCAAAATGAGACAGGGTAGAGACTTGAAACAACTCCTCCAACTATGCTTTTTTGGCCTAATTAGACAATGGCATAATTGTTATCAGATAAAATAGTAATTAAAAGCCTAATGTTTGGATCAGTTTCTTTCTCAAAAGGCATCAAGACCTGAGAAATTCACACTCTCTGAGAAAAAGCAATGCTTGAAATGTCTCCTTTTCAATTACAATAATTATTTAGCGTCAACATTGCTCTTGTTATATTTTATTCACTTCATTCGTTATTAAAAGCGACACGTTTTCTATGTGGGTTACTTGCTTGTTGCTCTATTTTTTGTTATCTGTTTCCACTTGCAGGGGTTAATTTCAAAGTTTCAAACTGTCCTTTGTCGCTTGCTTTTATGTCATTTTGCTTTCACAAATCGAAAATTTTCGTAAATTTATTACGGAATAAAACTTTAATTAGACTAGACATTCAACATCACAAGATATCCTGTCCCTTTACTGGCGCAGGTACACTTGGCATGTATATGATGACATATAAGAACAAGCCAAAGCACATGGCAACAAGATATCAAATCGATGCAGTCGACAAGTTCATGTTTATGGGATAAATAGGTTATCCTACATACATAGGAGTATTACTGCAATATCCTATCTCAAATTCATTTGAGGATCAATCTTTTGCATGTCTTATTGTTAGCACATTATATTTCTTATCATTTTACATTTCTGATAAAATTTATCCCAGGAATTTTATTTTGCAATTATTGTGTTCATAATGACAAAGTTTTTCTGCTCAACTTTCCTTAAAATTTGCCCCAGCCATTGACCTTTCCGCTTTGGACAAATGTGAGCATCGACTTCTTTCATTAGAAGCACGTCTAAGGCACTACTCTGATCAAATTCTATCAGAGACCAAAAGAACATCCAGGTTGAAGAATAAACTGTTTCATGCACCACCTGTTGGTAAGGACTTCAATTCTCTCCTGAATTGTTTGGCGCGACAAAAGAGGGAGCAAATAGCTAGATTAAAGCTTTGTACCTAATGTCAAACAGAGAAAATCCAAAATAATCATGAATCCAATCCAGAAAGCAGATCATTCAGTAATCAGTTTCTTTTGATTGCGATATATTCTGCTGTAGATCACTAACCTCAAAGATGTTTTGAACCGGCCTTCATTTAATGGAATAATTTTTTATTTTAATATACTTTTTACTTTTTTAAAAGTGCTCTCAACTTGTTCGATGTTCAGATTTAAGTTGATCACGGAACAAACAATTTGGTAAATTAAATTACTCGGCTCAACAAGATGGCTTAATTGTCACAGATGTGTGTTTTCCTGACTCCAGGCCAAAGAATATTTCTGTCAGTCTAGTATTTGGTGATTTTTCAGAGGACTTGTCTGAACAATATCTAGCCAAGGCACAGAAAAGCTCACAAGATGATATGGTAAGATGTGGGTAAAGCAAGGATGATCAACGCAATGTAGGGATTCCTCTATTGTACTAAGAATTTTATTACGCATATCTTTGTAGTAAATGTCACCAATTTGGTAGGTGTTTTCAGGCAGACTTTTCATCATGAAATGCTTTTGCACTGCATACGTCAATACTATCCATCAAGTGATATTTATTGTTCTATCATTCTTAAGTGACATGACTTAGCAGCTTTGAGTGAAGCATTTCCCTTGTTCCTGGCAATCTTGCAATAGCTCAGTGTCGCCACATGCGGTAATCCTTGATGTGATTTGGTTAAAAACTACTCAGTGCTTTTCTCATGCCAAGAATTTCACCATTTTCTTGGCTTTCGTCAGTTCCCAGCTGCTGCTTGCGGGTTTACCACCCTGATGACCAGCAGGTTAACAGGCGAGTGTGTGAAGCAATAATGACTCATTCATTTCTTCTCAAGCTTTAAACCTTGGAAGTTATTTCTTCTAACCTGAGAAAGGAACAAGATGATATGATTTTACAACTACAGCAAATGTACCGGCCTAAACCAAAAGTTGTTTTTTGATAGAGGTCAATTTTCTCTCTAAGTCCGGACGTAGTTGCTCTATCGCCAGGCCACACTGCCTTGACATGTTGTTATGATCTAGTGTTGTATGTTATTATGGAGGATGTGAAGTCTGGCAAGTACACATTAACTATGATCTGCGATTCTCAGTTGTAATTTAAATCAAATTGATATTGTCTGTGAGGGTAGATATATGATAAGCATAGATTGAAGGTTTGTGACCTGTTTTTTTGTGTTATAGAGCCTTCATGAACAGTTGGCTGAGTTACAGAAGAGAAGAGCTGGTTACTGTAAATATCCTGGTTTTCGCCCGGGCGAGTTGACTGAGCTGCCTAGCCAGTTAGAGGCTCCCATGATTCTACATCGTGTGACAAAGGCACAAGACTTCAATGTAAGGATTATCTTTGTTGTTAATATAGTAGTGCATGCATTCTTTCAATTTGTTTATCAATTTGGATGTTGCCAACAGGTGGCATGCTAACCAGACTAATTTGCGATCTACATTTCCATGCGGGTTTAAGATTTATATAATTTATTCAATTTGCATGCTGCATTTTCAGGTGTTGTGTTGGGGCATTTATTGCATTTTTGAGATTTCTCAATTTTGATCCGAAATAGTTTAAAAATGTCTAATGGTTTCTGGGAAGCTGGATATGGAAATATTTATTTTTAATATTTCATCTCGGTATTACCCATTTTTTCATCTGCCGAGGTATTACATTTTATGGAATCAACTTTTTGGAGGCTCTCTCATTTCTTTGTGGAGAACCCCCTAGTTGTTTGAATCTCTTCAGAAATACCGTTTACAAAATAGTCAAATAGTGGACAAATACTGTTTTGAAAGCTTAGTTCCCTCACTCTTCCACAGCCCAAGCTGCCTTTACTATAATTCTTCTTCATTTTGTATGCTACAAGACTTTGTCCACTTCTTTGAATAACTTGAAGTTTGAACAAAATGTTGCCAAACCACACTATTATATCTGCTCAGGTATAAGCCCACCCTTGGAGATAATTCTATATCCTTTTCGGTGATCTCACATATAAGCCCCTCCTACTCTGGTATGAGCCAACCCCTTTGTACCTGTCAGTTTACGTCAAATGAATCTCTTCTCTTGCTTTCACCCTGTGCAAGGTGGGGTAGCGCAAAACTGTGTATAAAATTGGACCCCAAATCTATCGAACATGTCATACAAGCCCATAGCACAAATTTCTGATTTCAGTCGACTCCTCTAGGTATAAGCTCTCTTTGTTTTTAGAGCTGCCTAATCTCAACCTGAGGGTTTTATACCAGAGCAGATATTATGTAATTGTCATATTTCTCTAAGTATGACAAATAATACCAAGAAGGATACTTTAAGGATGAGAGTTGCACGTCTTGAAATCTTGAGTATTGTACTAAGTCTCTGCTTCTGATTAAATGACTTCTAGTCCACACTTAATCCATACTTACACTTAATTCGCACTTAGTCTGCACTCAGTCTTCAAGAGCACACTTGATAACATCTGCATGTATGTACCTACTCTAACTGCCTAACCATTGCTTCTAATAGAAACGTCCCGATATATCGGTAAGTCATAGTTAACAATTAATGAATAGTACACGTCATGGAAGTTTTAGTTGCAGTACTTTTATTTCTGCTAATAATTTATCATTCCTTTCGCTAGTTATGTTTTAAGCAAATTTTTCAGTTGTAGTGCTTAAATTGAATATTGTACAACAAAACTGGAATAACAATGAATTGTGTTTTTATTTAATTATAAATTTTATTTTGTCTCAATTGTTTACTTGATAACATTTTGGAATTTCTGAGTGTTCATTTATCAGTAGCACTGAATTTGGTCTGTGTTGTTTTAATTGGTTCTCTTAATGTTTTCCTTATTATGAAATCTTGAATGCACTGTTGCATTTTGAGTGACGGTTTGCTTCCAGTTAAGTACAGTCTGTGTTATTTGTAGAATGAAATATATGCCAAGTTCTCCGTATTCTGAATCTTAAATGTGCTATGGCTTACTTTCAGTTATGTACAGTTTTTTGCATGGGTTGACTTTAACGTGTACTTTTTGAAAAATTCGAAACCTGTTGTTTCAGTGAAGGAAATGCGACTTCCTGTGGGGTTTTATAATTACTAATTTCTGTGTACTTGTCAGTGTTGTAACATTCTTGTAACACATTCAGTTTCAGTATTTGCATGATCGATATAAGTACGTCTGAACTCACACCACCTATTGAGCTGTCTTGAAGCACATTCATTTCAATACAGACAGACTCTGAGAAAACGTTTAGGGCTCATTATCTCTTGATCAGCTCTAACAATCTAATTTAGAATGCAGACATAAGCGTCAGTCAACGAGGTCTTGCTATGGATGACTAATAATGACCTTTAAACTGCAGATTTCAAAGAACTCAGAGAATGTTTTTAAGGTAACAATCTTTGCCTCAGACAACACGTATAATGTGCTCAGCTGATTTCAAAGGCTATGTGCTTGATAGATGCGCATTTGCAGTCCTCCCAAAACACTGCAAAGTGCTCTCTCAGAGGCTTCCTGTTGTTTGGTTGTTACATACGCTGTTATGTCTTTTTCAGTCGGGTTTCCGTAGATTCTGGAAGAAAGCCTTCTTATCCGAAGCCTCAATTGCTATGCTGCAGGACATGTTTTGGTGGTTCTATATTGAGAAATTCGATGTAAGTAACGGAACAGTCTTACATCCAAAGGAATACTTTTTTGTATTAGGTTACGTTGTTTTTTTTTTTTTAAATTGAAAATTTATTGTTCATTCAAAATCGTCAAAATTTTGGAGTAAAAAGTTTCAGCTACATTTTCTAATGGTTTAGACTGTAATAGTTGTTTTTTTGTCCTTTCAGCATTATTGTCATGAATTTGTCCAAGTTTGATAAATTTATTTGTTGAAAACTGCATGTACCTTGCTTCGAGTTGGCGAACAATTTTAATGTTTGTGTGGTGAAATTCCACATAATCATCTTACTATTTAAATTCATAGTTTCCAGACATTGTCTTAAAAACATTGGTGTCTCAACGACATCATTGCTTCCATTTTTGGAAGGAATTCTACAAAATGAGAACTTCAGCATTTTGTTAAGATGCAATGCAATATGGTTACCGTAAAAATAATGTTATACAAATTTTAGGAGCAGGAAAATTCTCAAATGGAGTACTTTAAATCTGTTATTTTTAAGAAGTTTTTAAGTTTTGCAATACCCAGTGTGACTGGAGTTTATGACTGCAGGATCTTGTTTCATGAAAATGTTTTTAAAAATCTTGAGACAGAAATTTTGTCTTAGTAATGCACACACCTCACGATTGCTGAAAATAAAATTTCAGCCTATTAATTATGACCTCATCGTAGTGAGAAGAGAAATTATCTCAGTAACTAGCAGTTTTGTGTATATTCTCAAATATTTTGTACTTTTCCTATGAAAAGTGAGATTGAATCTTTTTCCTGAAATGATTGTGTGATGCATAAGACCAAATTTCTTAGTCTTTAGTCATTTTTTATGAAACAGACCCCAAACTCCAGGGCATAATTCAATGTAAATAATTCCATGAAATAATTATTCCAGGTGTGAATCTCAAGTTACGCAATTTCTTTTTTGCAGAAGACTGTGATAAATAAAGAAAACCAGAACAGACTGTACGACAGAATAGCAGACAGTTTCAATGCTCTCTTTCTCAGTGTTCATCCTGAGATCAAGGACAAGTTTTTCACGGTACGTCTTGTTGTCAGTTACCGTGGCGACACTGCAATTGTGTGGGTGGAGTAATAGCTAAATCAGACAGAGGTCTTAGTACGTAGACCTCCGCCAACACGTCGAGTTCGCCTAGCTCGTGATTCCTCTTGAATGAATCATTTATTTGCAAATTAAAATGTTGAATTTACCTTCATTATGCAATAATTGTAAATGCTTTATTTTTATGGTCAAGTTTGGTATTTGCTGATATTACAGTTTGACAGTTCACTGACACATTATTGGAACTAAATGGTGTCTTTCTTTCATGTACATATATTTTGTTTTTAACAAAAATCTAACCAAATGATCGTTTGGGAAGTTCCAACCTCTCCTGGAAATATCATTAAAACCTATCCATAACTTTCTTTTGTTGGTCTCACAAACATAGTCTCTCTTAACCTTAAAGCGAAACATAATTGGCTATAATAACCTTGTAGTGTACAAATAATAATCATCCAATTCGTCTGTTCTTTACAGGTGTACTGTGACTGTCTCTCCCAAGCAATATTTGCCGCCTGCCACGAAGCCTTCCCCGAGTCCGACAGTGCCTTTGATGACAACTTCAAACAGGACCTCTGTAACATGGTTCACGAGTGGATAACAGGTGGCGCTCACGTTCTCCTTGCATAAAAGCTGCTTTGGTTGATGATTTTAGGGTGTTTCATTATCACATACTGGTATTCAAACACTCATCGCAAACATTTAGTCTGGTCTGGAAGCCACCTGTTGGCCTGCAGACCAAACTGGAAAATGTTTGCAACCTATATTTCCAAGATTTACATATTAATCATTTATCAAACACTCGTGATGTGTTGTAAGAAGGACGGTGTATTTCTGATTGGTGCTCTCATGTGGTGAAGCATTTGCAGGGGAATTCTTGCCACAATGCATGCGTTACACTATATCCTAACCAGCCACATTTTACAAATTTCAACTTTGTTAGAAGCTGATGTAGGTATATTGCATTTTTGCCATACAATTGATACAAATACTTGCTGTGCTTAAAATTTGAAATTTAAGCAACTTTCTGACAGGTGCCCAATTACCTGCATCTGAAGGTCTAAATGTGAGTAGAATTACCTATTTTTGTTATTGCATGTTTATACATTTGTCAATCTACTCTTTTGATGCATTTGATCAGGTATCAAGCCCCCTCCGCAAACCTTTAAAGCATGGAATATCCGTCGCTTGGAGCCAAAGTTCAAAGGTCAAGCTGCCAAGAAGGAGGATGACCTTCAGCAGAAGATGATCCAGGTGGCAGCACTGAACAAAGAACGTATGTAAACAAAGGCAGACATTTTTTGTACGCTCAGTGGCAAACGTATAGAGGTTGTATTCCATCTCCTAGAATAACAGTCCAGTATGGTTTGTGAAGTGAAATACAGTCAGTGTTTAAATATTATGTAAATCCCAGTCAGACTTTTGTTCATTAGGTCATGTGATGTGGCCAACAGGTGGCGTGTAGACTACACTTAAAAATGTTTGTGAACAGTGAGTGTTTATCACAGAACTTTTCTCCAAAATGTTCTGTCCAGTTCAACTGATTGAGGCTAGAAAAGATTGAAATTCTTTGTAGTTTAAGTGATCAAAATCCATCATCAATCAGTCATGTACTTGTTGGATTTTCTTGGAAAAAATTCTGTGTAATTGAAATGTAGAAAAATTGGGACATTCAAATTTACCTGAATGCAGCCTGGCTTTTTATCAGTCTGAACAAAACTGGCTATTCTTTTTAAAGTGAAGTTTTTGTGAAAGTTAGACTCTTCTGGCTCCTTTTTGTCATCTGTTTGTNCTCGTAGATGCAAAATGTATTTGAAAATTCCACTTGAAATAATTAATAAGAGTTGTTATCACTTTCCAGCAAAGAACAACTTGGACATCGAGGGTTTCCAGGCAGCAGTCAAACGTATGGGAGACGGCACAACCAGTCGACTGGGCACAGCACCTCTTGAACCCACTACGCAGCGCCAGCCCACGGCACTGGCCTCATTACCGGTGTCAGGCCCTCTGGTGGTAGATACAATGACAGTGTCACGCCAAGCTCAATGTGGCACGCCTCGTAGGCACGCCAAAGAGGTAGATTTTAACCTTCTTGTATATTTTTGAAAACTGGAAATTCCTTACATTGCATATTTATTGTAAAATTTTACCACTTTTCCAAAAATTTGTCAATGATGCGCTTCGATGCTTCTCGTCTGTTTTTGCCTGAGCTCGTCATGATTTCTTCAACTTTTCCTCCAGTCTGTTTTCAACAAGCTTTAGGGCAAGCTAATGTACCAATATCTCCCACTGTGTGGAGGTGTGAAATCTATCTTGACGTAACAAAGATTCGTTGGCAAAATGTACTAGAGAATGATATTGTAGCAGAAGTGGTTGGTACGGAATTCAGAAATTTTGTATACTATCCAGAGGTATGACTTCCGATTGCACAAAAATACACAAGGGACTGTGATGACTCAATGAGGAGATGGAAATTTTGACTGTTTACTTTTAATTATTTGTAGTCACACCAAGTCGGCCCAGGGGCAGAATTTTCGCGGGTGACGTTCAACGTACAGGGACGCAGTCCCCTAGTGCAGCACTATCTCCACATGAGGCGGTTGAAGGAACTAGACCAGATAGGCATGAAAGTCACTCGTACAGAGATCACAAAGAGGCCATATCCTTTATTGTCTTGTAGTTGCTTCGCAAATGTCTGAACAATCAGCCGGATATGTAACGACTAAGACAGTATAACAGCGTTTCAATAGATTCTCTAATACCTGCTATTGTTAAAAAACAATTCACTTTGCAGTGGCCTGGGAGGTGTGTGGGAGCGTTTCCAGGAAACTTCTGAACTTCATTACCCACTATCACCAACAGAACAAAATCCTGTAATTAGTCTTTATATTGGACATTTTGAACTACCATGGGATTTTTGTGAAAATGAACTCTGTTGTGGTACGATATGACCAGAAGTTGGCTTTTGCGAGTGTTTTACTCAATAAGTGACCCAATTCAGTCATTCGGTATAACGTCTGATTTTCCTAGAGGCATGAACTATTTGAATGCTTCTTACCAGGATTACAATAGCCACTTACCATCTGGACTTTTATGAGCGACCTCTTTTGATTCAGGATTAGGGGACAGAGATGGGTGTCAGGGACAGCCACTGCCTGATGTTGGCAACATTCTTTCCAAATTGTTTTAGATACTGCGGACTATTATATGAGTAACACCCAAATTTGTCATTGAAAATCAAAACTTTTCATTGTTTGAACATGAAAATTGATTAACTAACAACAAAAGAAAAAAGGAATAATACGCATGTCGATGCAATGGGGGTGACTTCACTTGTGTACACCGATGTACAATAGAGCACTTAATATCTGGGTGATCTTAATACCTCAAAAATGGAGGGAAATTTGAATGGGGGAGTGTATCGTGCAACAAATCAGTACCTAATGCAGGCGTGTATGATCTGTACGTTCATGCCTTAACAACCTTCACTCCAGATGGGGAGACCTACAGACAAGTCATCAGCAAGTCATTACAGCTCTCGGACCAGATGAAGAATGAGTATCAGAAGTAAGTGTTGTCCGTACCAAGTTCTTAGTAAGTATTCTAGAAAGTTCTACGTCTTTCCAAGTTGAGGATTTCAAGTCTATACTTCATTGTGTGAAGACTTGGAAACCTCACAATGAATTTAGACCTCTTAAACAGGCTTTTCAACAAGTCTTGCAGTTTAATGCTAATTTTGACACAGGTAAGAGCCTCACTTTAATTCGTAGCAGTTTAAAGATTTTCTTTTTGTTGGTTTAAATTTTTTGAACTGTGGTAACGTTTTTGCTTTCCCAGAGTGTGTGACTACACCAAGAACGAAATAGCCAAGATTGAGCACAAGAAGTTACTGATGTTCTATAAGATCGAAAGTCTGAAAGCGCGAGTGCGGGACTGTCGAAATCCACATGAACTACAGATGATTACTGATTACATTCAGAGTGGAGAGTACGAAAGGGTGAGTGTTACAGTCGTTGAATAATCGTTATTGGTAAGATTTCTCAAACTCAAAGTGCACAGCCTTATTGGAGCTTGAACAGTGCTATTCAATATTGAAAAGTATTGTATTATCAAGCTTGGCCAATTTTATTTAAGGTTGGTGGGCCTAACCTTACTAGTGTATTGAATGTACTGCACTAGGAATGTCGTGTGTAGGATAAGAAAACGAGTTTTGCTTGGTTACAGAATTCCCTGGACAAGCTTGAATTATATTACTGGCCAGTAAATTTATTCAAGCTTGGACATCTATGGCTAGCAATGTGCAAGCTTTTCCAAACTTGGAATTCAATTGAAAAGTTAATTAAATCAGTTTTTGGCCATAGTAAGATTAAAAACCAGACGATCGCCGCACAAATAAAAAAGTTTGTGTTCAATCAACACTTTGTCTATTCATTAGACATCAGGATAATATTTACAGAGGACAGCAAGTGCCAACATATAGTTCAGGTAACATCCATAAAAGGAGAGATATAGGTAATAGTAAGTACTTACTATTCCCTTTATCTCTCACTTCACTAATGAATAGACGAAACTTTGATTGAACGTGAACTTTTTTATTTGTGCAGCGATCGTCCGATTTTTAATCAATTGAAAAGGTGGCTGGTGCAACAAACTTATTCAAGATATTTTGACACACCTGGTTTACCGTTAGCCATCATGCCGTTTTCAAGCTCACTGAGCACTGTTGAATAATGGTGCTATGGAATTCAAGCTTGGAATAAAATGTCAAATAAGGCTACATACCATTCAGCATGACAAAGCTGTTTGAATTTAGCCACGAGGCAAATAGGTCATGTCATCTGCAAGGTCTCTGAACTTGTGTCAATATGAAAATGGCAATCATTTCCAACTGGACATCTATCATCTGCTCAGGAAATTAGTGATGTATTTGGTTTTGAATGTTGCAGAAAGAAGGTTTGAAAATGTTACTGAATCCGGAGAATGCAGAGAAAGATGGAGACGAGACATATGCACAGCAGGATAGTGACTATGGTGGTGATGATGAGCAGGAAGCAGATGAGAATCAAAATGTGAAGTAGCTCATTGGTTGTGGGTGGCACAGTCAGCCAATAGGAGAGTGACACACGTGATCATGTAGCTCATTGGTTGTGGGTGGCTCAGTCAGCCAATAGGAGAGTGACACACGTGATAATGTAGCTCATTGGTTGTGGGTGGCATAGTCAGCCAATAGGAGTTGTAGCACACGTGATGACACAGCTCATTGGTTGAGGGTGGCACAGTCAGCTAATGGGAGTGATACGGATAGCTCATTGGATGAGGATGGCAGTACGCCAACAGGAGAGTGACACAAGTGATGACACAGTTCATTGGTTGTGGGTGGCAGTCAGCCAATAGCAATGACACTATGTCTGAGCAGGATGGGAAGAGTCACTTCATTGGTTGTGTTTGGTAATGAGTTACTGGATTGTTGTGTGGTAATAACTGAACCAACAGGAGAATGACACACATAAGCTCATTGGTCGTTTGTGGAAATGATCAGTCAACCAGTGGACTGACTGATGATCCAAACCCCTGGTGGCTGTTGATACGTCCAACACACAGTAGGGAATCAGAATCTCAAATACAATTTATAAAATGAACTTGTTTAGAATGCATTCCAAGTGTCATAGTCTTCTCTCAGGCTGAATAATAAAGTTGAACTAAGTCACAATGAGCCAGGTTTATAACCTTCGCTCACTTACAACATTTGATTTAGCTCCAAGCAAAGTGTATAGGATGAAAATGGATTGGTTGAGGCGGAATTCGGTTATAAAAAGTCCTAATAGGGCTCGTTATAACACGGTTCAACAGTATTGACAATGACTTTACGTGGTTTGTGATCATCGTTATGTGGTACTGAGAGTGAGACTGTTGGAAACATGAATCAACTGAATATGACTATACTTATATGTATTGCACAGATACGATGTTGCCACTACTTTGTTCAACTGCATGCATATGACATCTCATCATGCAAACAAATCATGTCCAGTATCTCACCAAATACGCGTAGCGCAACCTTGTGACAAAACAACACATCGTCCACCAAAAAGGTAACAACTCATTCCTAAAAGCACAGGTGATCATAAGTTTCTGAACCATGTTGGAACAATGTAGTACACAAGATTCAATACTATCGCCACCTGCTGGCCAACTAGGCAGTGACTCAGTAGGTTTGGACAAGACCCGATATTAAATGAAAGAAACAGCTCAAATAACACTAAGCTATTAACAAACTATGGCACGACGCCTATGAAGGAACTTTCTGATATTCCAATCCTTGTGACTAATGGAGTGGGGTCCATTAAAGACACAGTGGACGGTCATCTTCTCACTGTAGCCAAGGTTTGGCAGAAGTTTGGGCGTCAGAAGGAAATACTGTGACGAGTTGTCCTGGCACGCAGTTTTCACGACCAGATCAAAGATCTTCCGCTCATTCACTGGATCCATGCCCTGCAAAACATTCCAATATCTTTAATTTCCTAAAACCCAAAAACTCTTTTGTACAAATTATGAGGCATGTGAACAAGCAAAAAACAAGCACGAGTCCACTTTCTAAAAAAACCCAACTTTTCATTTACACTACTTCCCGTCATTAAACTGGCTCTCAAAGTTGTGATTTCAGGGCTTCCAAAGAACTGATGACTCTTTTTCCTACTTGAGACCAGGCCTTACAAGTCGGCTTGTAATGACGTGTCCTTTTATACTCTGAGCACGGACTCGAGGAATAACAAGATGTCAGTTCTTTGCAAACTCAGAAATTACTTCTCAAATGACACAGCAACAATGAGATCACTTTTACAACAAGGAGTTGATTTAGACAACTTGTTGTTGTACAAGTGATCTCATTGTTCTTTCATAACAGTAAGTCGTAAGCAACTCCTCTGACGGAACACCGGTTCATATGACTTATAGTTGTATTGATAAACACTCTAAAATAACAAAAACAGAATCGTGTTCCCTTCCTTGTTTTCAGCTCTATTGTTAGGCAGACTTTAGGCACCTGTCTTCAGACGATTTTAAACGCAAAACACCACAATGTGTCGTGAAGGAGGACAACTCCAGTCGGCTCTCACAAACAGTGAGACTGAACAATAAAGATGTTTATTACAGAAGTCGCAAGAAAAGGTCTCTGGTCTCCCGCCTAAGAAAAAATGTTTTTGCCCCATTGAGTCTATGAGTTGGAAAAGAACCGTGTATTTTAGAGAAATTCTCAAGTTTTGACAAATATAAATTGTCACCATCGATGCTATCAATTGGTCTGCTTGCTTGGGGTTTGGGTATTTTTATTTTAGCCATAATTGATCATACGGCGGATAAGGTTAAAGTCAAAGCTGTCATACAACTCCCATGACACAGCCGCTGAGTAGTTGGCACACCATGTGGTACACTTCATGTTGATATTTTAGTGAAGACAGTAAGAGTGACAACTTTGCAAACCAGATTTTAGGCATACAGTTTCTAAGCTGGTGGTGACCAGCCTCGTTCAGAAAGCCTGGCAAGACCACTGTAGCTGACAACTTCACTAATTTTTGCAAGAACGAGAGGACTGAAGTGAACCCAAACACTAGAAAAGATTTTTACCACCCACTTAGTCATCTACTGTTAATTTTTCTTTAAGAAATATTTTAACAAAATTCTTCTGGCATTGTCTATGTAACGATAGCAGCCCAAAAGGAAACCAGAAAAGAAATAACTATACATCTTTTGAAAATTACCTAAACAATTTTGTACCAAAAAATTTGCTGTTTTTGCCAAGAAGTACTGAAAAAGTATCTGAGTCTACACAACCATGTTTCAATAAACATCGATCTCACAAGAGAGTTGTTAATTGCTTTTTGTGAACAGTATGCCATTTCATTATCTTGCTACAACAAATTTTAACAGTGTTACCTGGTTGATCTCATCGACACATCTAAACGGGCATCGGGTGAGTTCCTGCAGCGCCATCACGTACAGTATAGTCGAGACGCTACGCTCCCCCCCACTCTGTCTGGCAGACGTGAGTTCACTCAGAGGCTCGTTGTCTCGGAACTTGACCTTGATGCGTATACCGTATTTCTCATAATCCTCCTACAAAGAAGGTTAAGGTAAACATTAAGAAGTGAATGATAGGCTATTTGTATAAACAAGTTGACCAAAAGAGCAAAACAAAATAATGCTTTAATTCATTAGGTAACTCCTATGTTAATACCGTATGCCTAATTATGTGTATGAGCTTGAAATCGTACCTCATCCTTGGAACAAAGTTTCCACGTTTACTCACTATAGGTATTTCCATTGTCCTGAATACAAATGCTCGCTGCTCGGGGCATCCAATGACGATTTACTTAATTTATGAATAATTAACATTAATTTTATTTTCTGCAGTGAAAAAGAGCACTGCGGATAGGTAACTCATATGTCAACACAATCAGCTTGGGTGTATGGGCTTGCAATAGCATGTCAACTGTGAAACAAAGTTTTGCCATTTACTCAACTATTTTGGTCATCTCAAATACATATACTGGTTGCTCAGGCGGCCAATCACAATTTATTTAATTTACAAAAAATTAACATTTATTATGTGCAGTGAAAAGGTACAGCTGTGTTGAAAGTAATGACTTTCTGTTTTGATCAAAACACTATTAGATGATATTTCCTCTAAAGTACCTGAAATTAACAGAATAAAATATTCTTATATTTATTCTTGAGAAATTTGACAAAATAAATAATTTCATTTGTCTGTCATATTGCCCGCTAAATAGGTGAACAGCAATCGCATGCCCACCAGTGGCACTACACAGGACTTTCCAAATGCAAAAATATTTTATTTTCAAAATCTGACTACCACGAAATGAATTTACTAGCAACTGGCAAATATCAGCATTTTCCTTATTCCACACTTTCAAAGTATGCTTTGCAATGCACACGAGGCAGAACAATTGCTGCAGATGATTATTTATGCAGAGAACCAAAATTTTCAACTTCGGCACAATTATTGAATGTTTTTCAACATGGCTGATATGACATGGTGACCGACAATTAACAAAACTGTTTCTATGATTTCCACAGCGTGAAATCTTGCTCTATTTGAATAAAGGATGCTGTAGCGGAAGGTGAAAAGCTGGTTCTACAGAGCACGTGTAGAATGTAAGAGAGTATTGTCCAATATGAATTAATATGTCATCTTTTCTTTGCAATGGACCAATCGCAAGCTCAGCCCCCTATCGCAAGCTCCGCCCCCTTACGAAATGTCGACAAACAAGCAGTAAGTTTTACCTGGCAACGTGTTCTTTGTCGGGTAAAATGGCTGCTTGGAAACAAAGGTGTGTTAAGAATGCTGCATTCTGATTGGTCAGTTAAGCCATCACTCAAAGTCTAGCAATACGTCAATTAAGGAGTCCACTGCAGCATTTCAAATAATTTCAGGGTCTTGTGAAAGAAATTAAATTTTGGACTAACCAAAACACATTTCATTAGCTCTCAGTAAAACCATTTCCTGTTTTTCACATTTCAGCGAATTTTTGTGTATAGTTTTGAGACACCGTGAATATTCGAAGAAAGAGAGAATTGGTGCGATTACCTCATTTTCTGGTACACTCAGATCCACCTCCCCAGCACAGTTCATTCGCCTGAAGAACTGACCAAATGCAGTATTCACACTCCCGACGAGGTTCTGTAAAGGTTCAAGCCAGTTGGCTCGGATGTCGGCCATCTCAGTGCGGTGCTTTTCCAACGCTTCTCGTTTTGTCGCCTTTTCTCGCTGCAATCGTTCGATGAGCTTTTTCCGCTCTTGATACTCACGAATTGTCTGCAAGTCATGGAATGATGAGTCAGTGTAAATTTGAAACGAAATAATGTCCGATTATCTCACGCCCAGGAAAAACCCGATGGGGGCTGAAACATAGTTTTGAATAAATTCCACGCTACACCTTTCACTGAAGCGACCAAAATGGATATTTATAAACTGTTTATGTTTTAGAGAAAGAATAAAAGAGGGTTTATAAATCAACAAACACAGTAGTTGAAGGTAACCACTCAGGTATAGGACCTTTTACACCGTTACTTATTTCATACTACAAAACGTTTTTTGTAATTCTTGTGACGCGTTTTGCACAAAACTTTCAATGAATGCATCTACTCACCAAAGCATGGTGTTTCATTCGACAATCTACAACTCACCGACTCGTCAACATCCAAAGTGAGGTCAGCCCTCGCCTGTTCTTCATGTATAGCAGCATCAATCTCTTCAAGTGTGTTTGGACACTGCTCAAAAGCCTGACCAAAGAAACAAGACAATGTGTCACATAAAGCATATTAAACAAGGTGTTTGTGAACACCATTTCTGTAATAGGAACACTGACTGCACTCAATTGACTTCGCCGGTTCCACCAGGTCAAGTGGCTATGACATCTGACTGGTCTGCAAGCCAGAAGTCGTCGTGAAGAACCAATCAAATGTCTTAGGCAACTGACCTGACAGAATCGTTCAAGTCAATCCAGTGTAGTCAATGTCTGTGAAACAGTTGTTCAATTGTGACACTCTCTGTTGTTGGTCACTTACAGGTACAGTGCAAGGCAAAAGAACTCCGACAAAATGACTTGGAATTCCTCGTCACAATGGCTGGGAGGAATTCGAATTCATTGTCACAGTAGTCTTCTTGCATGGACGAGAATGAAGGTGCATTAACAGGGAAGTGAGTATGGTGGCTCAGTCACTCTGCTGCCCTAATAGTTATCAATGGTCATTTTTGCTGTTGTCGCAACAGAATTGGCCGTCATGAGAGGAAAACGGTATTTTGTTTGTCGATTACTTTGTCTTCTGTTGTATGAAACAAAGCTAACTGTTGGTCACATGTCCCACGTTTCGTGTCCCTTGCCCTGTTTGTCTCATCTACCTAATATACCTCATACACATCTCCCACACGACTTTGTCTCTGAGTATGAAACAAGTTGAGACAATTTTTAACATTAACAGTTGAGTGGTCTACATCGAAAGTTAATTTTGTGGCAGAAGACTAGATAAATATTCAGTTCAACAAACAGGTCTCACTCTTACTAAGTTATGAAATTCCTGGAAGGCTGAAGACCTACATTTTAAGACTCCATACAAATTCAAAACCAAAAAAAAGACTCACCCAGTGTCCCATGATAATTATCAAACTAGCGGAGCAGAGGAATTACACGCAACATTCACTAGAGGGCACAAGTGAAAGAATATCCCTACTCGTCAAAACGGCTTCAGTCAGATAATCACACGGAACATTTATCCCAAGAACAACCCCATGCTAATGAACAGGTGCTACTCTCAATTTAAAGAGGAACTTTTCTTTATTAGCACAACCTAATAAGCAGCTGCTTGTTGCCGAGACCATCTTTTGAACACCCCTCTCCCTACCTGTCTCAGCTGGTCAGGCAGACTGTCACTGTCAGACGTGCCCGTCGCTCTCTTCGCCTCTTGAAGCAACTGCTTAGCCACATTCACCATGTCTTTGGCACGCTCCTTCATCTGTTCGTATTCCCGCTGCAGAAAGAATTAAAGTGACGTGCAGAAAAACAAAATCAGAAAGAAATACCTAAATGATCCTTTTTCATCACAAACGTTGGCTGGCGACAACTGAACAACATAAATTTCACAAATAATGAGCTTATCCTAAATTCGGCAGAACAAAATTTTACTGTTCCATCATTTTTGTTCATTGTAATAGCTTTATTCATAGTCCATAGTTTTTGTTGTAAACACATGCAAACAACTTTTTTAAAAAATGACTTTTTGTAAGTACTTGGTCACATGAAGCATCATGTGACCAAGTAATTACAACTCTGTAGGTTACTGACTCAGTGCACAAAAGCTCAACTAAATATCGATTTCTTTTTGACTAGAACCAGTTTCAATCCTGACTAAATTTCGAGAGGTGTTGCTTTACTCACTTTTGTCAAAATTGCAACAACTTACTTTGTAAGTGCTTTCACAAATTAACAGTTCGTGGCAATGCGCAATAATTTCTCCTTAAACTCTTAAATCACTGTTCGATAAAAATGCTTTTTACTGCACCAAAAGTTTGACTGAATTAACAAATAATTCTTAACATGAAGTTCGTTCAAGTACGGCAGAATTTGACAGACCTCCGTCTTGTTTATTTGGAAAACTAAATTGGTTATTGACTGTAAAAAACCAATGTGATTTAACGACCAGTTGAGCGAGACACCTAACAGATTGAAGATTCTTCATTCTCGATTTTATACACACCCAAGGATTAAACAAGACCAGTACGAACAACGCTTTCTCATCTAGTTTCTATAGCAACAACAGCTATAATAGTTTAAAATTGCAGACCCACCTAAATCGTTACTAGAGATGTCGTTTTCTTACCTCAGCTTGATGAAGAGCATTAGTGGACTCCCTGATGTCGCTTTCGATTCCGATAACTTTCTGCAGGGCGACATTCTGTTTCAACACCGTCACTACCTTGTCTTTAGAGTGTTTGACACACAGCTAAAATGAATTCATCACAAGTAAGTCTTAGCCCAAGGATAACAATGGATAGTCTATTCAAGACAGAAAACACACAATGAACAAAATCTTAATGCCACTTTGAATAAATAAGTGCCAATAAATCAAATGATGAATACCATTTAACCAGATGAAGTACTTGGTAAGCAGCCAACCATCACGTCATTTCAAGCAAGTGTAATTTCGCTGGGTAGAGCAAAACATTATACTTTAAGGGGGAGGAAAGCTAAAATAGGGAATACTCACTCGGGTGTGCTCCTGAAGCTGTTCCAACAATCGCGCCTTTGACAGGTTTATTTTTCTGATTTCTGCCTTCACGCGCGCTTCCTCTGCATCAAGATCGATGCGCTGTGCCTCCGTCTGAGCAATTCTTGCGAAAACAAAATGATAGTCATCAAAAATAGACTACACAAAAGTGAAATGTTCAAGACAATTGAGAACATCAGTCTGTAACCAAAGGTTATGACAATTGGAGGAGACAGTGTGCAGTTGTATAAAAAGAAAATCTAATTTGGAAAACTGTTACAGTAAGTCTTTGAAATTTTTATCAAACAAAATTTGGTTATATTATTGATACCATGTAATATTCCTGAGTTCCATTTAAGTGATGATAATAATCAATATATACCTTTTGGAACCTAAAAAACGTACCTTGAGGTTGTCCGTGTATAGCCGTTTCGTCAATTTCTCACGGATTTGGTTCACCACCAGGTGCGCCGTTTACATCCAGATAAGTGGAAGCATAGGATACAGGAGGCTATTGAGATTCAAGCCCACAGACCAAGTCTGATCAGAGATCCAGGACTTGATCTCCCTGTGGTGTATTCAGACCTGTTACGGGATTCCCCCCAACATTAGGGAATCCCCCATGGTGCTTTATTGTTTTATTCCACAACAAGATAGGGCGCACCTGGTGGTGAACCAAGTCCGTGAGAAATGGACGAAACAGCTGTACACAGACAACCTCAAGGTATGGCTTTTCGATTCCAAAAGGATCTTTATTTAATATTATCCTTATTGACACAGCTGTATTGCGATCAATGTACTTCTTTTTATAAAATTTTACTAAAGATTTCTACTTTTACCAAGTAAAAATATGTAGTTTTTATAGACAAGTTACACCAGCTTACCAATAAGGTAGGATAACGTTGAGTAAACATACCTGTCTCTCTTTGTCTTAATTTGCTGTTCCAGAGCTTGACGGGCATTCTTTCTCGTCTGAAGTTCCTTCTGCAATTGCCAGAGACAAGGTCAAAGTCCACGTAACATTAAAGATGGCGACAATGCCTCGACAATGTAACTTCAAATCTTATAGAATGTTTTTGAAAATTGTCATTAGCTCAACCTCTCTTGCTGAAGCCAGGTGTATGTGCCTAGTTCAGATTACTGCTCATATGCTATGAAATAGAAAAATACCATTTTTGTAACATTATAAACAAATACAAAATAGGCCCAACAAAATAATGTATGCAGTGTCGAATGATAACTGATTTAATCTTGCAAATGGCAAAATAAGACGTCAAATTAGTACTTCTCGTCTTAGCTAATAAAAAATGCCTCATACTTATTTTATCTTACTTTGAAGTTGGCACGTTTGACCTGAGGTCTGTCATTTCATGAAGAAACAGACAATTGAGCATTGCAAAAAAAGATGTTTACTACTCCTCTGAGCTTGGTCTTACCAGTGAGTGTATGCAAGGGAGTGAATAAGAACCTGACCTGGATATAATGCGAAGGCGGTTTCCGAGGCTGTTCTAATTTTAAAAAACGTGAATATTTGACATGCGGCTCGACACGCCATCATACCCGTACCACTCACTTTTTCATTCCTCAGCTGGTTCAGTTGATCGTTCAGGTCGTTGTAACTAGATGTCTTGTTTTGGTGATCTTGTTCACGTGCCTGCACCTGCCTCTGGGCATTCTGGGAAAAGTTGAACCGTGTGCTCAGCAAGTATGGTGGTGGAACGTACTTGCAAGTACTAGCTATTTATCATCAACATTATCTTGCGACACACCCACTAGATGGAGCAAGTGGTACATGATCCAGGGGGTTTAGTATTTACTCAATAAGCCAACACCAGTGTGTACTATCTTTCTCATGTCTGGTCAGAGTTTTTGCTATGTAACAAAATGCAGTATTTTCTAACGCAAAAAGCATGACACTATCTTGAAATATCAGCCAAGGCCAAGTGATCATTTCTGCTTTTGATAACATCGCTTAATTTAACTGTTTCTCAAACTTCTTTGCAGAAATATTTTTTGAGCAAACTCACAAACTGTTGTAGATTTATATGGCATGTGGTTTGATGTGCCAAGGTCAAGGTCAAGCCAGTTTCGCCACTTGGTGACTGGGATGTTTGGCAGATTTAAAATAAAGTCACTGTTGATATTCAAAATAAACTAGACAAAATTCAACAGAAGTCTGTCTGACTCTGTCAAGCTTCAACAACTTCTTGCCAGAAATATTTGTCAGAATAGTCAAAAACTTATCGTTTGGCAATAAAATGTCTTTTTTTGAAATTCAGTCAGTGAGAGTTTAATGTGATGTTGTTGCACCAAGTCGTTGGTTATTTTGTAAGTGGACTTGCAAATAGCGCGGCCCAACTGTTTGGACTTCATCAAGATTTTACCAAAAACATGTTCCAGTCAATAGATATTTAGTTGCAGTTCAGAGCATTGAAAATCTGTTGAATTCTGACACTATTCAGCTTATTTTAAAACAACTATCAGTAATAAAAACACCAACTGAAATTTCAATGTGAATTCTACAGAATACTGCATATCATATTCTCACATAAAATCTAAAGAGCAACTTGTGCAGTGAAGAAACAAATTAACGAAACAAAGGAGAATTTTACCTGCAGTTCATCATTGAGACTTCTCAGTCGTGATGTGTCAATATTATCCTTGAGGTATCGTGGATCACGAAGTTCGGTGCTCCTTGATGACACGTCCTCGGGATTGTATCTCGACCGACGAAACACATACTGGATAAAAATATGAGGCTGACATGACAGTGATGCACAAAAATCACCGATGAGGTGACAAACATTTTTTTTTTTGAAAAATGACTTCAGAGACCACAAAACTCATATAAAAGTTATACTTTAATAAAAACGTTTTGCTAAAGGACCATTCACACTGGTGCCCATTTTCATACCTTCTCCACCCCTTCCCTCCAAAAATGGGGCATGATATTTCATTAGGTTGGTGTATATAAACTGACGAATTAAATGCTTTCAAGCTCCATGTTTGTGTTTGTGTTTGTGTTTGTGCACACGTTTCCACCCCACAGCCATACATGGCATGCTCTTAAACAAGGTGATAACTGAAGACATCTGACCAGCATTTCTAACAGGACTAATTCCAACAAGATTTGAGCGCTAACCCCACCTGGTGATTAGCAGTGTAGAACATCTTGAGGCTGGGCTCCTTGTCACGAATCTCCTGCACCTTATCACGGGTCTGTCCATCGCCCACGGGTATATTGTGTATCTTGTATTGCAGGCACAGGTAACGCAGCACGCCCTCTGGACACTCGATCATGTCACGCAGGTAACTATAGAAACCATACCGTCTGGAAAAATTGCAAGACACATTTCCAATTAAATACAGGTGACAAATATATGACAGGTAGACCTCACATCCCACATTCAGCGGGGTACACTACTTTCCTTAATAATAAATCAAATGATTTTAGCCTAACACATTACTTATAATAACGTGTCTTGCAAGTCCCCGATCATGAAGTAAAACTGAGGTGCTATGCAACACAACTGGTAATTGATAATTTCTGTAACCAATGACAATTCCTGCTTTGATCAACCCTTAATTTGTCCATCTTATTGTTTAATTACGAGTATCTGTGGAGAATCTGATATTCTTAGCTAACACATCGTATAAAAATGTCGAATGTAAGCTCACAGTAATCATTCTCATCAATAATAAATTACTTATTAGGGGAAGAGCAAAAAGCGAATCTTTTGCCGGTTGGCAAGACTTATTTGGCTTAGTTCCCGAGAAAAAATCTCCAGTTTGAACAGGCATGTCCTTCGGCATTCTTAGAACAGAACGCTGGTACACCACACTTTGATTGCCAGCCATGCTTAGAATTTATTTAGATGTCCGAGTCAATTGGAACAATGCCTTGCTTAACAGCACAACCAACAACAGTGGCCACAGATTGAAATTAACATTCTGCTTTGAGAGCCCACCACTCACCATGAGACCACACACAAAGATATTTTTGGCTAACATAAGTCATCATACAAGCTTGAAATATTAATTTTGTTACCATTTCTATGAATCCTTATGATATATATGGTTGATAACCATTCATAGTTATTTGCTTGATATAATTTTTCATGCAAGGTTGATTACCAATAGCGATCATAATTTATACAATTCCTGATCATTGACAATGACAACTATTTGCATGCAAAATAAGTGGACAATTGTCTTAATTTTTATGCTAGGTCATCACAAATAATTAGCATCAATTCCTATCACTTAGAAAAGAAAAATGATCAAAAGAGGTCTAATTTCCAATAATGATTCTATGAATAAAGATCAGACTGATGATCAATTATCATCGGCTTGATAAGAATTCAAATCAACCAAAGTGGTTAGTGTATTTGCAGTGCCATTAGTCAGGGAAACACGGCTACAATACTTTCCAAACCCTGACAAATTCAGTACCTATAGTGCTCAATTGGTTTATCGGGCTTGAACTGGGCCGATGGTCTGTTTGGCATGTCAATGGCGTTAATCTTCAGCTGCTGCTGGTCGCGCACTTGTCGCATGAACTTCTCACGGTCCTCGGGATCTTCACAGACGAATGCCACCATGTCGTTGGACGAGATCGTGTTTTCCAGATATCTGGCATGTTGAGGGTCTCTCACATTCAGCTAGTAAAAGATACACAAACAATTGATCAATATAAACTTATGGTTGGACTAAAACGAAGTCCTGGATCAGCGCTGAGTGAAACTTAAAATACAGAAGAATTCACTTCTAGTTGGTTAGTCTTTTCCACAATTTATACATGTTTATACCATAGGTAGAAGAGTAATGTTAGTGATTCAGCGTCTACATACCACCAACATCAAAGGTTCGTAGATACGGGACTTAAACTGACTCTGATTGGCCCTCAGCCATTGCACGGCTTCGTAAGAATGTCTGTTGAAATGGCGAAGTGTTTCCAGCCGGCGTTTGCTCACATTCTGCACAGAGCGCAGCTCATTCTGTAGGTCTGAAACAAAAGCAGACGCTGTGATACTGTAAACAGATACAATTCTCCACTCACACACGTCTGTCAACCTATTGCCACAACTGAGAGTCAACAACCTGGGGATTTTAGGCCTGAAGTGATTCCGTCTTTATCAGGTTTACAGCACCAATTTGCTATAGATCACAGTGTTTAAACAACCTGCAGTGGGTAGAGTTCAATAGCGCTAGTACCTCACTAGAAAAACAAGACATCGCGAGATATCGCCGTGTACCATCAAAGAAAGCACGTGGTTTTGGCTAGATTTTTCCTGTCATGACACAGCTATTGAACTCTACTCCAATCAGGGTCCGGTATCTAATTTCTTTACTCAAACTGTTTTTAAATTTTTCCATTCTACTTTAGAATGAACTCAAGATCAATATCTATAATTCTGTAGTGGAGTTTTTTCGACAGTTTACGTGGAAAACTATGTAATCCTACATTGCACTTGATGACCCCAGCATTAAATAAAAGTTATAAGTTCCGATTCTGAACCTGGTATCACGAGTTTTTACTCGAGTTTGTAGCTCGAAAAAAGGAGCCACTAAGCGTGAGGTTGGACCATACCCTCATTTGCATTAATCCATACTTGACTACAGAATGATAGACAATTACCCTGAGTTAGTAATACAGGTGGATGGAAAATGATTAAAATATTTTTGAGTTTAATTTCGAGTAAAAAGGGCCATGGGTCCAGATGGTTCGTCTTTTTAGTCAACTTGAATTGATCAAAACCAACCAGTAATTTTTCGCCGGTCCGCGTTGATCTCTATCTTCAATCGCTCCCCCTGTTGGGAAAGTCTAGTCATCTCTGTGTTGATGCGCCGAGTTTCTTGGACGACACGGTCAATTTTCGGCTGAAAGAAAAACGCACCAAAGTCAACCAGCACAGGTATTAATGTTAGGCCTATTGGAAGGTCCATCTCAGGAAATTTGAGAGCCAACGTTTACCTAATTTTGGTATGTTTGAACAGAGCTGGCAACGACACACATAGCAATTTTGCCAAAAAAAAAACTAGTTCCTGGAGTGCACAACATATTAATCCTTTTTTAATTACTTTAATAGAGCACAACTAGACAGTGCTGGAAAGCACTGGTTAGGTTTTTTAGAGTACCTGAACATCCTGTGAGTCGTCGAGATTATTCAGTTCATCTTCCACAGCTTCCAACAACCTTCTCAGATCGTTCACCCTGCAAACGTATAAAACGTACCAGAACAGTCGGACAAGTTTCATATAATCCCGCATCAGTCACAACTTATCAATAACAACAGTTGCACAGATCAACAGCCTCTTCATGAGATCAAGCAGTACCACTTGACAACAGCGAAATTTATCAACAATCTTTGCAATACAGTAACAGTAAATATGAACTGTTCAAGCTACGGTTTTAAATGAAATGACAAGTTCTACTTTTTCAAGACAATATCTCAAATTGTGATTTTAAAGTACCACTTAAATTTTCAACAGAATGACTACACAAGTCAAATAGAGTGCAGCTATTATGCCAGGGTTAGTTGCTTGTCTCACCACCTACATAAATCAAACCAAAGCACGTTACTTAAGTCTTGAAGAGCCTATTTTATGTGAAACAATTCTAAAACAATCACCATTAAGCAAAACGCAAAATCAGCCCGTGCTTACGTTCAACCCGATTCACGACTCCATTAACTAGTTGAGGACTAAAATTACAACAAGTCAAAATAACATCAAATTTATGACACACTTCCCATTCTTCACAGTCGTTGTGACGGGGGATTACCCAAGTGCTCATTTGTTACGATGGGGAATTCCCGTTGCACAGTGACACGGAATTTTGGAAAATCATTATTGCCGACATATACTGTTAACATTCACTAGTCAGACATACTTCGCCTGACGCCTCGCTTCTTCGTCCCGTTTCTGACTGAATCGCTCTTCGATTTCACTCATCTGAAACAATCAACCTCCAAGTTACCCACAATGCATTACTGTCCCCTGTTGAAAAGACACTCTCTGCCCGCACACTTGTAACATTAGGCATTCGTTAAACATTTTGGTCACATCTTTCCGTCAGAATTTCTCTCCTGAATAACCATGTCAAATATACACTCTAAAGTCGTTCCACAAATTCCCGAAAAATATACCTGTAGGAAAAGTATGCAAATGACATAGCCACTACAGTCACAACCTCTGGGATGCCCAATATTTCTTCTCCTTTATTTCAACAAGAGTTGCAGCCAATTTTGGTATTTTCACTGTTATAACCACTAGTCATAACTTTAAATGAAATTCAAGTGGGTACGTAATTCTACACCTACCTTGTCGGATTCACTCTCAATGGATTTGCTTTTGTCAGCCACCGTGTTGGCGTTTTCTCTCAGCTTTGAAGTCTGAAAATGTGTTCTATTGGGATCATTCAACAGGCAAAATAAGAAAATTATTTGCTATAAAAGAAACTGTAGCATGTTCACCACAAAATATTGTAGACGTTCTCAATTAGTTTCATCAAGTTTTGACAAAAAAACATGGAAAGAAATTCAAACCAATCGCTGAAATTATTAGAAAATGGTTTGTAAAAAACTAGCTTGGATTTAGCTGACAAACCTGTGCTCTGATTTACACCTAGTTTTACAAAATGACAACAGGAAAGGCAAACTAACAGAAGAACTTGTTCCACAAGAAAAACAATATTTTAAGCCTCTCAGACATAAATTGTTAAAGTACTGACAGACACAACTGTTCAGAATGCCGCATTACTCGGTCACTGATCTGATATGTTCATGTAAAGCTCCGGGGTATGGTATTTACCTTAAAGTCAAATTATCTGTACGATGCCATAGACCTCAGGATATTTCGAACAAAATCAGTGAAGATTCGCTGATATTTTTATTTTGCCGTCTGCCAAATTCCGCCAAATGAAAAGTAGGTGACAACTAATTGCATTATCTAAGTAAAGTAGGTCTAGTCAATAGCACTGTTTATACTTTTCTGATCTTCGAGCGAAATATTTTGATTAAAAAAATCAGGTAGGTAGCTCAGGCACATGCTCATCTTATCTTTGGCAAGCTGTTAGCTCCTGTAAGTCTAGGGCTGTGTCAAAAAGACAAATTAACGCATGGAACTGGTCGTAATTCAGTGCACCATAAAGACATTAAAGTTAGGCTTCATATTTTTTGTAGTTTCATTGCATAATGATAGTTTGCATTTAATTTTAAACGTAGCATGATCACTAAGCTGTGGTATTGTGACAAAAGATGACGAGTCTGGTGTTGTGGCAAAAAGTGGCCATTTACAAAAATAACTTAAATTGTTTTTAAAGCTTCATAAATCCACGTATCGTGTTTGAACAACAAAAACAGCTCTCCTTAAATCTACAGGCATATTGTATACTAGAAGTTCTCATCAAAAAGTAATTTAACTGTTTATTTTTTCGTGACAACAGCTCAAACAAAGGTTTGAGTTTTGTATCAGTAATTTAGTGCCCTCCTAGCATGTGCCAATGAATCGAATCTATCAATTATGGTGAGAAATTCAGATGAACGCCAGCCTATGGATATATGAATAACAAAAACTGTACCTGTGCTACGAAACAGAACAATGTCCATTATAGGTCGAAATAAATGAAAAATAATAAAAATGGCCTTAAAAACAACTTTCCGGGAACTACCGCTAGACTAGTGCTGCGATCCAGCTGACGCCAAGACAGAGGCCCCCACACGAGTGAAACTCAGGAGTCAAAATCAGATAGGCCTACAGTATAGCCACCAATCCGAAAAGTACGTATCTTGGAACAAATTTGTGTTTAACCTTCGAGTAATCCAGCAACATTGTAAAGTTTAGCTGCTCGTGTGTCGCGTGGCCGTTCACAGTTTGATCCATTGTTTACACAGTCGACAGTTTTCGGCTTAGAGAATGCCCAAAAATGACGGGATATTCTTCTCTAGCTGTATAACGGCAGTCAGAACTACACACCCCATATCAACACGGTTTCACCATTATTGTCGCACGATTTTTTGAGCTATAGACTAAAATAAGCTTTATCGACAACGACGTTGTTTGTCGGGTAAAATGGCGGCTTGGAAACACAGACGAAGGTGTGAGATCAATGCTGCGTTCTGATTGGTTAGTTAAGCTGTCAGTCATAATCCTGGCGATAGGACAATTATAAGATTAAAACCATTATTTGGTAAACATGACGTGGAAGCACAAGATCAAATTTCCAACTTGAAAAGAATAATTGCAGGTGTTCTGATACACCTTGTACAAGACATGTGTAGGCCGCTCCAGTGAGCCCATTGCAGTGATCACCTGGACCCATGTTAAACATAAACTTTATTAACATGTAGTTAAAACTGAGCTGAGGAGCTAGAGGTCTGACTCAAGGGCCTAGCAGTGTGCCCCAATGGCACTTAAACTCACGACTTTGAGTAAAGGAAACTAGGCCACACTGTCTCCTTTTAATGAAAATCCTGCATGGCTTACCGCTTTGCTGGCTTGCTCCGAAAACTGTAACACTTTCCCTTTGGCAGCATCAAGCTTTTTTTGCAGAGGAGCGTGCAGCTTTTTTTGTTCTTTCACAGCCTCCTCTTTTTCTTTCTTTCTTTTCCTGACTTCTTCGAATTCTTTACGCTTACTCTCATACTCCTGCGCCAATAAAGCAGATAGTTACAACACTGCCACGGTTGATGGAGTGCTACCCACTAATAGCATCTTTCCGTCAGTAACTATAGCTGTGTTCAGATCAACTAAACCCAGTCATAACTCTTTCTATAGTTGTACCTGTTATGGGATAGGTACTGTTCCTACAGGCGGTAATGGTCGGATATAACGTGCCCAAATTTTGAGAACCAGTTTCCTCTATTCAATAATGGGCATAAACTGCTTCTCAAAATACCGGTAAGTTATATCAAACTATTGCCCCTATAGGCAGCCAAAATTGTTGTGAACCTAGTTCATGGTTTGATCATAGTCCTCAGTGCTATAGCGTTCCAATTCACTCCAATTAGGGCCTTGGTGCGCCATTGGTTCCAACGAGACTTGATAACAACACCATCTACTAAGTTATAACTGCCTTTTCACATCAAGTTTCAAAGGTTATAACTTCTCGCTAAACCACCTCACATACAATTACAAGCCACTCTTGGCACAACTTTAAACATTTCACAGAGTAAAACAAGCTATTAAAAATAGTCAATTTTACCAGTAATTTTTGTCCTAAATTTGAAGATTTTTTTCGTAATAACCCACTGACGCAGACAACTAACCAGCCATGGCCTCTTCTTCTTTAGGATCTCGATGCGCTCGCGATGCTCTTTCCGTTTCTCAAAGTTCTCGACATCCTGTTCCAATCGTGCGTTCTTCTGTACTTCCTGCTCCAGGTGCTGTTCCGTCGTGTCATACTCCGTCTGCAGCCTACGCGACGTCTGACGTTCATCTTTCAACTTGACGTGATTCTCGTACATTCCCGGCGGTCCCGCCTGAAGAACACACACAACACTAAGAAACGGAACGTACGGAGCATTACAAACTGAGGTAAGACAACTTTTTTGGCGTCATTGAAGAGGTGCATTTCAGTGTAAATTATTGTTTTCCGGACCTTACTGACTATGCATGTAACAATAAGTATTAGTAAGTCTGCCCGTTCCCCTATGACATGTACAATGCTAATAGATAAGTACAAAAACTGATAGCGTCAACTGTCACCAATAGTTCGGAATGCTGACCTTTTGTTTGGAGCACAATTGACCTATAGCCAGAATTGTGAGTGACAGCTAAACTGACCTATCAGAACGCAGCCTTCTTGACACACCTTCGTTTCCAAGCCACCATTTTACCCGACAAATAAGACGTTGCCGGGTAAAACTTACTTTTTGTTTGTCAACTTTTTGCAAGGGGGCGGAGCTTGCGATATGTCAATTACCCCATTAGGAATAACTTCAATAGTAATTCTTTGAAAAGTAGTTCGTGGATTATTGGCCTGTGTATTCACGTGTGATAATGGACACGACATGAAGAGTTTTACAGCCAAATATCATATTTTTGGTATTATTGTTTGTTGCGACAGACTTGTTGAAGTTAATAAATTTGACCAGAGCTGTAAACAACAAAATATTTTGTTATTATGATTTTATTACAAATTGTCAATCCTCGCCGTTGTCTGCCAGACATTCCATGAAATCAAGACTGCCATTTTGCCCAACAAACAAGACGTTGTAGGGTGAAACTTATTGTTTGTTTGTCGACATTTCGCAAGGGGACGGAGCTTGCGATAGATCAATCGAGTCACTAAGGTCCTGTTTCTGCATTCTGTATTACTGAACACACACATTGCCTGCTGCAAAAGGGGGCACTTACCGCCTTCTGCGTACTCTCCAACAGTTGCTGCGGACTCATGTTGGGGAACTCGCCCACCTTTTCCTGGGGCAGGAACTGGCACAAGTTATCCACCTGGATGTTCAGTCGAGCTATCAGCTCACTCACCTGTCCAACAAACAAACGTAAAGAGAAGCGACTTAAGTCAAAGTCAGGAAAATACAAACCTTCAATTTGAAATATCCTGCCTTAAAAAGAAGACAGGTTGCCTGATGCCTTTTACAGCACACCAGGCAAGCTTAGGCCACCAGGCTGGGCCCAATACCTTCTTTACCTGAGTAAGTGGACAAATAATGATTTCTAGTGCTGTCTCGCCTGAACACTTACTATTGTACATAGTGTTTTTCATAATAAAACATTAAAAAATGCTGATGAGAGCCCCTTGACACTAACGACTTTTGAAAAGGAATTTGCAATAAATTTTCTTCCGGCATCGTTACGCTTTCGTCAAAACATCAATGAAGCTATGACAGATTTTGATCACATTGTCAATCTTTGAAAATTTACTGCACTTTGCCAATCAGCTTCACTATTGTTGAGTGTTCTAGTAGTTATCACACAATTCATCGCACATGACATTACGTCAACAAAACAATCAGCACTAGGTATGATGATCCCCTATCCAAAGCTCCTTACCGACTTCTGCGTGGCTTGTCTGCTATTAATGTGCCAAGTACTCTGGTTGTGACCCTCTGCCTTGTCGATTGTTCGACGGATGACCCAGTTGTCACCATCAGGATTGTATCTGTGATAATAGATGTCTCTGCTAGTATTGTTTTTGGTAACTTTGCTATTGTTTGGACACATCATTTGAAATATATAGTTGCGTTGTACTGTACTTGTATGACAACATTATAGAATCCACACAGGTTGAAGAGTTGGGTTCAACATTACAGATTCTTCAAACTGTGTTCTTCACAACCTGTTTTGACTCATCGCGAGGAGTCAGATTTTTTGCTCACTTGCGCCAAGAAAACCAAGTGTGCATACAGTTTGTACATCTGGGAGAAAAGTTATTCCTTATTAACCAATTGAGAAATTTTGTACTTTTGCCATCAGATCACTGCATTCACTTTATGACCTAACAAACAAACTCCTCACATTATGGACATGGATTTTCAAACAATGTCATGTTGTGTAATCCATATGTATAGACCTTGTTCAAGCAATCGCCATTTTAAAATGGGCCTCGTTTTAGGTTTGAAAAACAATGCATTTGAGACATAAATGTAATGAGGCATATGAAAAAAGTTCTGTACTGTGATTATGCATGGAACGCATTGTTTTTAAACCCGAAAAAGAAGACTTTGTAACACGGCGACTGCGTGAATAAGGTGTATACCTAAGCACAGAATATTAAATTATTTTGAGTTTGTAGTAAAAGAGAACGGGAAATGTTCGTAACTTCTTGTTCATTTCCAACAAAATGACTTAGAGGCCAGACCTTGACCTTGAGACAAGTTACACAATAACTAGATGACTATGTAATCAAAACATCTTCATGGTGGCAATAAGCAGCACATGTTAATTAAAACGACGACGGAATTAAACCGGCTTGACATGTTTCAGCATTTATTGAAACACCATCATCCGAAAAACAGTGTCACCTTGCTATTCCTATGGGTGTACAGTCCAGGGTAGTGTACAGATTTATCTGTGCTGGATGTGGCTCCAGTTATATAGGCGAAATTGTTCGCCATTTGAAAACCCGGACCAAGGAGCATCAAAAGCCTGACAAAGAGTTCACATATTAATATTTATGTGTAGGGCTCCAATTTTTGTTATGAGCAATACGCTTTCAATGACTGTGATAGACCAAGCAGAATCAACAAAGGAGCTGAAAATTCATGAGGCTCTACATACCAATTGGTGTAAGCCCAGTCTCATTAGGAAACTGGCACACCACTTTGTTAGTCTTACTGGTCTTTTGTAACTGATTGTGTCTGTGTATAATTACTTGTTCTTGGGCCTAGCAAGGTGGCCACTGTTTTTTCTTCTGATGATGGTGTTTCAATCAACGCTGAAACGTAAAGCCGGTTTAAGTCCGTCGTTGTTTTTATTAACGTAATCAAGAGATGTTTTTGACGGAAACCAGGTCCACAGCAATCCTAAGTATTGCTACATAAACGATACAAGGACAATATCAGGGAAATATTTCAAGGAAACGCAATTTGGCAATGCAACACAAAATAACACAAATCAAATGAGGCCCTCCACCGAAACCATATCTAAGAACTTCGATTAAGCAACAGTGGTGTTAGAGCTCTTGCAAATCAAGACAAAGCTGCAAAAAAGACAATTTTGAGTAGATACTCACAGCTCCAGCTCAATAATTCCTTGTTTCTTGCCATGTTTAACAACAGATGTCACTGACGACTTATTTACAAGAGATGGCTTCCCATTCAAACCTAAGCAGATGGCACAAATGATGGTTGACTTTCCCGTTCCATTAGGTCCAATCAATACATTGAGATGCGGGCCAGGTCTGAATTCCACAGAATCGTAAGTCCTGAAAAGAAAATTAAGTTTGTCACTTGCCCAAACTTCATGGACCCAAGTTTCCCAAACAGGACCGCTGTAATTCAAATTAGACAGAATTTTAACATTTCAAGCATCAAAACAAATATGAACTTTAATCCGGGTTCAAAAAAACCTAAGCTATGTGTCCTTGCAGTTTTTAACTATAATTGATGTCAGTGTCCCCAAAAAAAATCAAAGTCGTGATTATTGTTAGAAAACGCAAGCATGTGGGCTTTGGGGATTTTTGTACTTGTGTAGTAACAGCCAAGATTACCCGACGTACCCGGGAATCGAACCAGCGACCCCCATAAAACCGGCAAGCGTGCTTATTCAGCAAATAGGCAATTGCCCGTTAGCGATTAGCTAAGAGGCTCGTACGATTCACTGAAAGCACATCAAGATCGCTATTCAAATCAATGTACACATAAAAATATTTGTTTTTATTTGAATTTTATCTGTCCCATTCACGGTTCACCAAACTTGGGTCCATGTTATCATTGCTACAGTTGAGCCAAAGTCAGGTGACACGTACAGGCGATGCATCAGCGCTATCATACAATTACTTCGATGACAACAGCGTCAGCTACTGTTCACTTCGATGCCCGCTTCTAATTGTCCCCAATACACTATAAGGTATGACACTCGGCACACGGGAATTCCACGGATGCTTCACTTCAGCCGTCCATAACACATTAACACAAAACTCAAATAAATTTACACAAAATAGGACGCTACGCTCAAACCAGAGTTAAGTCAGTATGAAAAGGCCTTACAGGACGCATGCCAGGTGACATTCGGCTATTAATAGTCACTTTACGGAGGCTGTTAAAAACGTCAACTTTATTACTGCAAAGTAATTATGTAATATCAAAAACATGTGCAAGCCACCACGTATACAACAAAACAGCTAGCCCTAATAATAAAAGCATGATGAAGCGTTAAACTTTGCAATATTTGAAGAAAAAATATTCAAAATATATACTGGATGTTTTCCACTTTAATTCGGGTTATCGCTCCTTCCTGAAAAATTGAATTTTCACCGCCTTTTGAAGTTGACGCAGCCATCGGCAAGAACTTGACTGAGCAAGATTTCCCGGGCTTTGAATATATTTCCGCAAAACCTCGTTTGGGAAAAAGAGATAAAGAGTCGTCGAAAGGTGCCTGGAAAATTCTTCAATCTGATTCGTCAAAATTGTGTTGGTCATTCCACGATGATCATTTGCTCCTTTTTGAAGTCATTCATTCATCGAAACTCATGTGTTGTTCACTGATTGCGCTTGTGTTCACAGCTGCTACGTTTTTTGTATCAGAAAAAAAATCGTTTCCTGATTTTTGTGTGGTGACGCAACTCCCGTCATCTTGATTACAGTGATCGCAAATGAAATATCGCATGGTGGTATTTCTGGCCAAAGACTATCTTCAGGTAAAGACTGTTAAATAAAGTTAATTACGAATTTTGGGCAGAACTGACCGAGTGAATCAGTCATTCACTGAGTGACTGGATCATTCTGACGGCAGGTATGCTAAACAAGTTTTCGGTGATCTCATTTGGAAAACTTTGCATTACGGGTTTTAAAACGATGCCTGTACCATGTACTTACCACTATTCCATGGAGCTGTATTGTCGATGTTGTTTTAAAGGAGCATGCCACCCAAAAAATAACCTAATTTGTATCAATTTAGATCGAGTAGTTCTACTCCATAACGACACATACGGTTGCGTTACCTAACAACTAACGGCAGACAGAGGTGTTGAAATTATCCAATGACGTCATCGGTTTCACACGCAGTCTGTTCAGCAGTTCACAACACGGGTTACTGGTGTCAGCTTATCGCTTGAAGTCATCATTTAGCACTAGGGACGTGACAAAGTCTTATCTCGACGCTGATTGGCTTTTCCCATATGTTGCGTAATGGCGATTATCGATTAGACAGCCATTGTTTCACGGTGGCTATAGTATTTCCACTCTCTCTCCTCCAGAAACCAAGGAAATGGGGAACCACATTATTGATGACGTAGACCGTAAATTCTTCTGGGCATACGTCATTTTCTTTGTTGAATTTTCATTCTTGTCAAAGCATGTCACTGGTGAGAAGTTGGGGAATTTTTCGCTCCTGTTTGACTTCTTGTATTTTGAAAGGTAAGTTATTTTTTCTTATGAAATGTGTTCTTTATTCTTTTTTTATATCTCTTGCAACTGCTCACCAAATTTCATTTCAATCAATTCACCGTATCATGATCTGCTAACTCCGTGAAAGTTAAGACCCGAGGCAGGCATTATCGCCAACCAGCCATAACGGACCAGTGTATCGGCATTGCCGTTTATGATTAACAATTGCTCTTAAATTAGGTAGATTGACTAGTTTGTGTAAATTAATAGCGAAATTGATCAATTTGGATGAAGTTCCATACATTTTCATGTGTATTTTTTGGAAATCGATGACTTTGTAAGGTTTAGTATAGGTAATCTTGGTCCGGCGAATTTTGGTCATGTGATCAAATCCTAGAGATTTGATTGGCTCAAAACTTGAATTCTTTGATAATGGTTAAGTGTGATTTTTGCTAGATTTTCTTCACAATATTGCCATGTGTTACTGTTTTTTATGAAATAAAACCACAGTTTGTCAATTCCATATGACAGTAGTGTTTTTGTTGATTTTTTCATTGAATAGCATGTAATGATTTTCTAATCAAACACGTTATAAAAATTCTTCAGTTTGGGACAAGAATAGTTGCTGATGTTGTCATTCTTTCAAGTTAAGTTTGTTGCTGGTGCCTGGAAAATCATTGAGTGGGTACAACAAAGTAAACATTGATTCCTTTACCTTCTTGTGGTATTTGACAAAACAAAATTCTACTGGCCCTGACATGATGCTGTGTCCGCAACTGGAGAATTTTACATTTTTTGTTTTCAAGTTCTTGAAGTACACTTATTAAGGAAAGGAAAAACTGTTCAATTTTTTGAAAAATAATAAATCAATTCATTTTGTGAACACAAGACGCCTCATAAAAAGTATACTTTTTTGTTATGTGTTGCTCATCTAAGTAGAATGTTTTTCACTTTGTTGCACATCAGTGTAAAAAAATTCAAACTTTAGTTTTAGGGTTTGTAGTGAGTGTTTAATAGTAGTTACAGGACAAGGCAGTCTGAATCATTTGGTGTACAACAAATATATTATAACACTGTACATTGGTATGTTAATTTTCTTACATGTCTTTTTATATTTTCAGAATGCCTCCAAAAAAAGAAAGTTGTCAGNCTCCATCTCAATCTGGCAAAGCGAGACAGTTCCTGCAAGAGAACTTCAACTTTGTTCCCAGTGAAAACATGAAAAATGGTCATGCCATCTATGTGTTCTTACAGTGCAACAAATCACTGACTGAGATAGTGTCAACTTTAAACGTGAACTTATTGGTAATTGGAAAATTACTATAAGCAATATCAACTTGCTGGTCACTAAAGAGTATCAATAAGTTTCAAATGAAAGAAGCATGTCCCAGTTTAAAGTGTGCGAAGAGTTGTTTCCTCTCGTTCCTGAACCTAGTGAAGAACCTGTGTCTTGCGTGGTTGCTGACCCTCTCGATGAACCTGTATTTTCTGAGCTGACACAACCAGAGCTTGAAGCTGGCCCTTCAGTTGAGTCAAAGCTATCCACCTCAACACCATCCTCTTGGCGAGAAGCCCTAACACCTTGGAAACAAAAACTAAAGAGACGGGTACAGTGTGTTTCAAAGGAAACGAAAACCATTCATGATCTCAAGTCTTCACTGAAGTCTACAAAAGCATGTCAGATCAAGAATTTGACATAGCAGATAAAGCGCCAGAAAGTTACCACTGAACAAAAGAATAAAGGAATCAGTTGGTGTGCCCCCAAGGGCAACTTTTTGTATGTTTTCTTGTGTATCTTTAGAGTTCATTGATGGATTTTCATGAAACTTGGTAGTTAGGTTTCTATTAAGGAGACTACAATGCCTTCCCATTTTCAGGCATATTTGATGTATTCTGCATTACCTAAATTTTCGAGTGCATTTGCTCCATCTGCATTGCACCCCCTAGTGGGATTAAAATAATGAGGATCCTTTGTATCTGTGCTCCATGCGATGCACTCAGTGTGCCCTTGTATTTGTTACAGATGGACTTTTGAACCTCTGGGTAGTCTTGTTGCCGGTCAAGCAAAAGTTTGAACGAATCTCGTTTTGGTTTCATTTGTCTTGTAAAATTGTATTACTACAACTACTTTTCTGTTATGGGTGGCAGCCATCTTGGCAGCCATTTTGTACAAAATAAACATATATGAATAACACAATTGTATGATATCCTTGCAGTTCATAAAACACCTTTAATATTGACGTGTACATCATGGTTGCTGAATCAATCTTCTGGTGGTCGTTAATGCAGTAATGTTGGCAGCCATTTTGGCAGCTATTGCAGAAATGTCGTAAATATTGCCTAAACATGTTTTTCATCATTCTCTTCAAAAAAGCAATGAAAAGACCTATCATTTGATATATTACACCATATAGTTCGTTAATGTTATATTACACCATATAGTTCGTTAACGTAAAATAAGACGTTTTTGCAGTCGTAATGGTGGCCATATTGTCCGTCATTTTGGAATTTTTTGTTGTCTTAAAAATATCTCTCACTAAGTAAATGTCATATCCTGAAATTTTCACATTGTTATTAAAAGTATTGAGGAAGTTATAGTGAAAAAACTAATTTTGGGTCACATAAATACGCCTTCATTCCCATGTATTCAGTGGACTAAAATAAACAGCTAATTATCGCTCTTCAAACGTTCTTAAAAAGTCAACGGATTTTGTTAATTTTTTTTGTTTGAATCTGTTTTTGATATTTTTTTAAATCAATGCATTTTTAAATATTAAATAAGAATTTGAATTTTTTGTCTCGTCCCTAATTTAACACCAAAAAATCATCAAACTTCGATGTAAAACCCTTCGCTCTTATGGATTTATTGGTATTTGGACACACCGTAGCCTACAAATTTGAAGTTCGGCAGGCCAATAAGGTCCGTAGTGCTCAGGAGTTTCAGGGGTCTGTTCGGAGATAATTTCGAAGTATTTTCCGTGAGATAAAGACAGGAGAACCTAGATCTGTGTTGTTTAGACTTGTGATTTTTTTAGTTCTAAACACAAAATGCTTGTTATCCTGGCCAGTAGGCTCGGAGCCCGGTCAGGCCCGTCGCGACCGGCCGGATTGACTCGTTATCCCGGCCAGTGGCTTGGAAACTGATCAGACATCACGAACATAAACTACCCAAAGTTCAGTAGAAACTAAACTTTCAGTCAAGAAAATACTATACTAGTGAGCCAAAATAATGTGCACATGATTATGTAGGTGAAATAGCCACGAAACTGCAAATCTACGTACTCGTCGGGGGCCGCGATGTCTGGTTCAACTTTGGCCACAGCACCGTCAGGCCAGAAGTTGTACAATGACAATCATAATTTGAGTAATGTAAATGTAAGTAAAGATTCCCCTAACACCTGGCCGTGGGATGGAAATCGAGTTGTTTCACAACATTTTCTGCCAGCAAACACTAAATTAGAATGAGCTCACATGGCAAAGTTAACTGAACTGTTCATACCGGCTTCCGTAGTTAACAACATCGAATTAAACAGCATGTGACGTTGTTGTCATCGAAGTAATAACAATTAAGGTGGCACTGATGTATCACATGCAAAATAGGATATTTTTTAACATGGCAATTTCGAAATATTTATGTGACTTTGCTAATTGATCTATAAAACTTATTTCAAATTTGATTGACGATTATTCTAGCAAAGTATAAGCAACTATTAGTAACAACACTGCCCTTTAATTGTTGATGATAACAATAGACCCTGTTGATAATTTTGATGGGACCAAAGTTTACCGTTCATACTGCATCGCAGCGTCGACACTATCCACCTGTTTACTGCGAAGTTAACTGACTGGCACTGTTAACTTCGATTCAGGACT
>NMRA01000445.1:246979-259247 GCA_002633005.1 Phoronis australis | reverse complement strand
CACCACCTGTCCCATCCCCCTGTCTCCACCCTCTGCCCCCCCTGTCCCCACCCTCTGTACCCCCAATGTTTCTACAGTCCTCTCATTTGAGTGATAGTTAAGAACTTGTGTTTTTCAACAATTCTTTTACCTATTAGAATAGTTCACTGGACATGAAATTATGTTTTGTTAAAATTTTCAACAAAAATAGGGTGAATAGTTAAGTTTTAAGTATTAGCTTGTGTGTGTAGAAGATTCGGAAAAATGTGTAGATCAGTTGTCTCTCAGTGACTTGTAAATTGAAAATCACTCACTGGGAGACCAGGTTTGTTGGGGGTATGCCCGTAAAATCCAGGAATCCATCAAAATCAAGACCTAACGTCTCCTTTTGAATCGGGACCTCCCTTTACACTGTCATCCTTACCAAGCGAACGGCGGGAAATACTTCAGTCACCGACAAAGGCCTGGCGGACTAGGCCGAAATGTCTGCCCCCAACAAAATCTAGTCTCTCAGAGAAGAAGTTACAAAACAACATTTTGTGTAGTTTGTAGTATTTTTAGCAAGATTATCTGCCCTGGGTGTATAGCGCTACGCTCAGAAATTCTAGAGGGTATTTCATCAATCTCATTTGTTGCATTTGTGGATTTGCTACAGCATATTTGTGATGTTATTGATCAACAGATCGCAGGTCTGTTGTACTTGTCCTATCACACCTTGATCCATGCCATCATCTGTGCTTTATTTAAACACATACTCTGGGGTTCAGTTGTCTGATATGGTCTGATGGGTAATTCTCTTTACTACTATCCATCATAGTCTAAGGCTAGGAATGTCTGGACCAATCTACTAGAAGGCTGTCTTACATGGGGTGTTGCTAGGTGAAATCATTCTGGTATTTCTAAACTGGTCTTAATATGTAAATATGGACCGTTGCCAGGGTAACAGGTGGAGTGAAAGAGAACAGTACTGCTCTCAAGAGGTCCGTATGGCTTGATATGACCTCGTATGCCCAAAGGATGGTTTTATATTTATTTCATTACAAGACAACGGACACTTCTTTTTCATTTTTCTTCTTTTTACTCTTTTCCTTCCTTTTCATTTTTTTCTTCGTTTTCGTCTTTTTCCTCTCTTAAAGTAATTCTTCACATATTTTGCACAGAATAAAAATGGCTAACAAGGCAAATTCTATTAGTCCACAAAAACAAAGAAATCAGTGTTGGTCCATTGTTATCTTGATCTGTACTTGACATTCCAGCGCTAACTGGTCGTCTTCACCTCGTAGCAGCAGTTGTCATACTGTGTTTTAGCCAATCAGTGGAAATATCAGTGATCGCATGCTGACATCACATGTCACATGAATTGCTATAACAACCCTGGCATTTGCTAAATGCAATGAATTGCAAAACTGAAATACTTTGTTTCCTCCATGAAACTGTCTATGGACTTTTGTGACTCAGTTATTCAACAGTGAATTAGTAGCCTATTGTGAGACTGACCTGACCTTTAAGTGCATTTGTCACCTTGGTTGTCCCTGGCAACAGTGTTTGTAACTTTTGTGTTTAAAGCAAAATTTTCAGGTGCTCTTCAGGAGAGTATTTATACTGGGATAGGGATGTTTGACTATTACTGTGTTCAAACGAAAGTGGTTGAAACTTTAAAAAAAAAAAATTATGTGTTATAACTCTCAGTCTGAATTCTTTAACACGGGTTTTAAAAGTTGCATCTGTAGCACGGTACTAACCCTCTGTGAGAGTGATTTAGTGAAAAGTTATTACCATAACTCTTTGTGAACGTGACAGTTATAAGAAAAGTTATAACACTGTAGGTGGCACTGCTGTCAAATTTTGGAAGCAATGGTGCTCCGAGGCACTAACTGGGTTAAATCGGAAGGCAGTTTTCTTTTTGTCCATCATATGGTGTTGCATTTTGGTGATCCTGATACTTGTGTTGGCGTATCTTAGCAACTGAAATAATTGATATAAATTTTTCTTGATCTTGATCTTAATCTGTTGTAGGCTTGCTCACAAGATTACAATTACAAAGGGGACGGGCTGTGGACACCTGCGACTGCACTCGGTGACCCTGTTGACCTTTGAGTACTTGATGGCAGACTGCTCGGAAGTATTGGATCCCGGTTGAACATTGACGTAAGTGCATAAGCTACCATTAGTGAACACCATCGATTTTCCGTAGTATTCGGTAAATGGATTGAATTCATGAATGAAACATCTTAAAGCCGTTCCTAACAGAACTGGTATGTTTTAGAAGTAGGCACTAGAATTCAAATTTTTGTTGTTAGTTATTATGTAAAATTGGTTGAATACACAAACACTTGTCGTCTTTATTCTGTTATGTTCGCATCCTCGAACGAAGTTTGACACTCAACAGAACATGATTAAAAGACGCACGGAATTTCGAAATGTTCCTGTTTCATTCTCAAGTGGGAGATAAAGTGACACAGTAATACCACCGTGGGGGCAAAAGCTTGAAACACACTGTGGGACACGGCAAGTGTGAAATACTGCAAAGAATGACACATGATGGGGGGTAACAGAAAAGTCACATTAAACAAGTGTAATGTGCGGCGCGAACCTGTTTGCATCGCATTCAAAACAGGCTTCTCGAATGCAATCAAAAGGGACTCCGATATTTTCAATCACAGCACATCGTGCTATACGTACCAAATTGACGTGTTTTCCACAATTTCTTTATGGACTAGCTTACGTTCGTGACATTGCAGAAAATATTCTTGGATGGCGCCATAGATAACCGACGGGAAAGACAGCAAACCGTTTCATCAATATAACTTTGCTTGACATTTGCTCAAAGACATTCGTTCATAGGGCTTACAAACTCATAAACAACACTACACTAGGCTACGGGTCGGACTTATGCTTTAGAAATGTAATTTTTCATGACAAAGTTGGAGGGCTGTGTTTCTATTCCGATAATAAATAACATCGAGGTAATCATTGGGCTTACAGACTTTATCATTATGCCTAATGATTTTCTTAATGGCGTGTTCGTCCTGGAGGTAATTATTATATATAACAGTTTCATAAAATACCTTTTTGGTCTCACCGGTCCGACGTGCAGCGGATTTACAATAAATTTTGGGCATGAATCAACTAATATGACAGTCTAGTTGAACGGTTATACTGAAGATTAAGAATATAATGTGTGAGATCAGGAATTCACTGAATTTACGAAATGATAAAATTGAATCAAAGAATGGACTGTTTTTTGAAATAAAAAATCAGTGTCTCATACTTGCGAAAAGAATACATTTTAAGCTATCACACAAACTCGGTCTTTCCTGCTCCACTACAGATCTTCGGTGTGCCCGTTTCGGCATAGCCTTGGTCCTTGGTAGTGCACCGGCCCTCTATTTAGATTTGAGGTGTTCTATTTTTTCTCGTGAGCCGTGTTTTCACGGACGTGGAGGGAGGGTGGTCAGTTTTGCACTGGCCTTGGCTTCCGTCGTGTACTTCTTCAGGTCTGCCGCTGCCAAAATTAATGATGTCATCAAAAACTAAATATTTCCTTGAGTGAATGGTGAGTGTCAGTTGATTCCCACAGATATTTGCATGCACCCACGTCGATATTTCTATCACACAAGCCTATTTGTGGAACGTTATATCTCCTAGAAAATTTTCCTTTTTTCTGTCGTTGGTCATTCCAAGCCCTGTTATTACCTGAAACTGAAAGTGCACTTGTGAAAACAACTCAAGTCACTTCAACCTATCACTGCTCAAAAGTCTTGCGTGTTCAGGCAGCAATGAGTTCTGAGACCAGTCTATTTTATGCAGATTTTTTAATGATTTTGGTGTCGCACAGAAATGTTGCTTTCTCCAAAATGTCCAGAGTACAGTAGTCCTGCAAAATCTGTGCATGCAATTTCAAGCCAGTAATTTGTCTTTCTGCAGGTAGCCATGACGACGAGTGGCAGCGTACGCAGTAGTCGCTCTAGCCTGAACAACAGTGCTAAGCTGGGTGTGGTATGTTGTCTTGTTAATAACCGGTTATTAGTAATGGCTTTTCTAATTGTCTAACTTGTTAACGCGATTCGCGGATGTTTTTGTCAGTGCTGACGACAAATGTGCTAATACCTGAAGGTAAATGGAATTCATTGCTGTAGCATACCTTAATCCATGCTTGGTAAAGCTTTGATTATTTGTTTTAGGACTTGGAGTTTCCTATTTTTAAGAGGATTTCCTCTTTTTTAGTTTCATTTTCCTCTAATATGATTTCTAGTTTCCTCTTTTTCCGTTTCTTTTTTATCACTATTTTGATTTTACTCCAGGACATACACTGCATAAAGGCCTGGTTCCATGCCCTGTTGTATAAAAAGTTACTTTTTCTACTAGTGCCTCTGTGAAATGCAACATGTATTCTGAATGAAACAAAGTGGACTTGAAGCTTATGAGTTGCTTTTTAATGGTTGGGTTAAAAATTTTCTAATACTCAGTGTGTTGTTTGTCCTGGGAAACGATAATACGTACCATTTTATGCGCACTATTAGAAAAGTACTGTCAGTTCGTAGCGTGGTTGGTCAAAACTCTCACACAGCTGAAATGTGATTCTCCTCAGAAATGCTGTTTGAGAGCAGGCTCTACAAGTAAACTTGTCTCTGAGGGCTTGGAATTTTCTGCTTCTAAGAGGATTTCCTCTTTTCGGTTTCAAATTCCTCTTATTTGATTTCCAGTTTCCTCTTTTTTCGTCATTATTTTGACCTTGTTCATGCAAAATCGTTCATTTCAGCTAATTTTTTCAACACAGAATTCTGTCACACAAGGCTATTTATTTGGGGAACTATACATCAGCTGGAAAATTTTCCTCTGTTTTGCCATTGATGATTCCAAGCCCTGGTCTCTGCGTGTCATTATATGCGCAACTGAGCATATTCTTGAGCAATAACGAACTGAAAGTGTTTTCAAGCCCAAAAATCACAGTCTGCTCTATTTAGTAAGGAACAAGGATAATGGTTGGATATAAGGGGCCTGAATTTTGAGAACCAGTTTTCTACAGTGAATAACAGCATCAAACTGGTTCTCAAGATACGGGCACGGTACATCCGACTGTTGCCGAAACGAGGCATGGCCAGTTTCATAGCACTAAGCCATCTAAATTAAAAGTTCATTTCCTAGACTGAACGTGGCTTTGTAGCATGTTTAAGTCAAGAAGATTAAGGTGAAAAAGATCTTTGTTATTTTTCCGTGAAATACATTTATTAAAAAATTAGAGTTGGACGAGTTTACAAATAGATGGTCAACAATGAAAGATTTAGTAAATTAAAAAAGCTATATTTTGTAAATCAGTATTCTCTCTCTTCTCCAGAAATTGAACATTACAACCTATTCTTAGATATGCCTTGTTACATCATGTCTTCTGTTTATTAAAACCCAACTCGGGTGGATATTTTATTTTATTTTAGTTAAATCCTACAAACTGATTGTAAAGTTTGGTGAGGGAATTTCAGACCTTTAAAAAGGTGAAAACTCCCATTTAAACTCCACATTTTGACTCTGTAATTATTTTGATGCAATAGTAGGCATAGATGTTACATTTTCCCACAGTATTAGGTACAATATTCAGTACAAAAATTTATGACGTGATCAATCCAATTGCGTGTTCAAATGAATTGAAGTTTGGCGTAAGCCTGCTTTTAAAGAAACAATTTTATTTAGACAGCTTATCAGGGACTCTTCTACTGGCCGCCATTGGGTTGGCCAGTTTTAAAAGATGATTGCTTAGAGAGAAAAAGGTGGCCTGTTTCAAGGCAATCTTGGCAACTAAACAAAATTTTCAACAAGATAAATTTAAGTGAAACCTGAATTGAGATCCATCTATTTTTACCGTAAATGTCACACTGACATTCGGCAAGTGCTGGCAACCACCTTTTTCGAGGAGGGGGGGGGTAATACCTCCCTGTCATGTGACCTCAGGTTGACCTCATGCAAATCTTACTCGAGTTCCTCGCGCTTATCGCCCTAAGACTGGTGTCAAATTGTGTTTTACGCAAGTGAGGTGATTTCTGGGCTTCTTGGCTAGTCAATTAATTTGCCTTGAATAACAGGTTTGATGAGCCTGATCTCAAGCTATGATGAACACTCAATTCTTCGTAACCACGGAAACCACTTCTAATTTGTGTCCAAAGAGCATGTTGAAACCAGTACTAGTAATAATAGCTGTAAGTGGTCTTAAGTAAAAGTTATTTTTTTAACGGCGAGCAGGTTTCAGACAACTTCTTTGGGTTTCTGTGTAATACTGGGATTTTATCTCCCCATAGAGAGACATAAATCATGTAATGATTTCGTTTTTTCCTGTTAACTCAAATGCTCGGTCCTAGACCAGAGTGATGAAGTACAAGGCAGGAAGATCGTTTCAGACATCCTCTACAGACAACAATTCTGCTTTGCTATAAAAAGTACCGCTAATCTCCCTCAAGAAGACTTCCAATGCTATTAGCACTGAAGGATTATGTCCTAATTTGATTTAGACCCCATCTGCATGCCACTGGCAGTATCCATTACTTTGTGAAGCAATTGAACCAGCGATGTGGAACTAGGTAGCCGATTGCCCTGTTACATACTTTGATCATCTCAGTGATTTTATGAGGTTTCCACGACAGTGAACATGGTTACTTATGAAACACTCGCAAACGTCATATTGCCTTGCCTGATATAAACGACACAGTATAACTGATACAGAAGTTGATATTGTGCTTTTGCCTAAGAAGTCATTCAATACAAGAACTTAGGCTTGGGTTTTTGTACAAGAGAATTTTCCGGTGTTTTGGTGCCAAGCTTGACTTTTATCTTTATGTCGCATGTAACTGCATCAGGCATTTTCAGAATATTAAGATAATTTTATTTCTGTCATATTTTTATCCGTAATTGTTCTTCTGCCTGTAATAAGCCCAGAGTATAGCAGCTGTATGTCTGTTCGTCTACTTGCTTATGTCAGTAACTCCGTCTAAACTGTTAACTGAGCGTAGGCGAACTGTGGCTGGTGACGAGGTGAATCCTGCAAATTAAGTGTGACGGAGAAACTGAGAATGACATCTTAGAAACACTTGAAGGCCAAATATACGACAGGGATGACGAGCTTTGAGAAGTGGTCGTGAATAATGATTGATTGTTGTGGAAATGGAAACTGATTTACAAAGCCAGTGTATTATCTGTATCCGCTACCAGTAATCTCATTGAGTATTTTCGTTTGGATTCTATGTCGTATGTGGCTAAATATTGCCGCCGCTAATCGCATTGGCTGTTTTCATTTCGGTTCCATGTCGTCTGTAAAAAGAGACACCGTGAAGTGGGAGATTTTACTGCTCCTTACGAAATGGACTTAAAAGGAAGATGTTTGAAACTGCATGATATCGCAACAAACGCGGCTGAGACGTCAAATCGGAAAATGATGTCGAAGTCCAAGGTTCTAGAAAAGGATGTTAGTCGGCAGTCTTTGACAAGTCGGTCATCTTGCAAGCAGGAGGCTGATGATGGGGTCTGTTTGTGTTTTATTCAGTTTTTGTTTTTGAGGTTTGTTAGATCCAGGAGATTATAGTCAAGTTGCAATTACTTTTTGTCTGTAGACAAAATATGCCCTTTCAGTTCTAATGTGTTCTAATCTTTTTAAATGCTTGTTATATTCTTGATGAATTCTTTAATTGTGTTTATAAATAAGTTTGACTATTACAATGGGACGTCCATGTATTTCCATGGCTGGTCTTTGGATTTTCAGATTTTCAGGCATCTAAAAGCAAAAAAAATCAAATTACAACTGTAGGTGGCACTGCTGTTAAATCTCTTTGGAAACAATGGCATGCCGAGGCACTAATAGGCATGAATCAAAAAACGATGGTACTGACGACTAGGTACTAAAACCACAAACTAGGGTTAGAAGAGTTATAATGTTACGTCGGACCTTGTTGTCAGATCTGCATATATTATGTAGTCAAATATCTATAAAACTATTGATTTTAACTCTGATCAGTAAAAGTGTATATTTTCATAAAGTGGAAAGCATAACACATAGTGTCTGAAATGAATCTAATCAACCGTTTCTTAGATATCATGTTCCGGGAAGTTAGCCACCAAAGTTGGCCACCAAATTCCTATGTTTTTCTAAGGTCATACATGACCTTGTCCTTGAAAAGGGTAACTGTTATACAAGAGTTGCAAGGTTAGAAAGAGTTTACACTGCTTTCATGAAGATGTATGGTTGCATGATAGAAGTGTTGTGGGTTCAGTTATTTATTAACTTACCACCCATGATTTCTTGGTGAGCAGGTGTTACGAGTAAGCAACATCCTGTTGGTATGGCTTTATATTTGTTATTTGATGTATTGTTGCTGGGGTCACAGATTTTGCTGCGACAGCTACATAAGAGCTGTGATATTGGCTTGGCGCAAATATTGGGTTTTATGTAATTGCATTGGAACGATGCATTTGATTTCTTTAGAAACCAAATCCTAACCCAAATATAAATGGATGAGGAAACGAGTTTGAATTGAATGCACTGCGTGGCCCTCTTTGTAAATTATTTTCTGTCTAAATTGTCTCCAGTGACTGCATAGGGTATTTTGGAATTGCGGTTATGTTGGGTTGTAGGGCTATCAAAAATGGGTATTAAATATAGATTGAATATTGTAAAATTAAATCTGGTCATATTAAATAGAGAATCCTACACTCATCTGAAGTTTATGACATGGACAAAATCTCTTGGAAATTTCGTCATAATCCTGAGACTTGTTTTCTCACATGAACAGTAAAAATTATCTTTTTTGCCAAAAAACTCAACATGTCTAAAACTTTCAACCATGTGACGCAACTTTTATAAAACATGCTTAGCTACTTTTGCTTTTAAAAGTTTTATTCAAAACAAATGTTTAAGTTAGAATTTAATAAATAGTCTGTGAAGTTGTAAATGCTTATATCGTACTCGTCTGGGTTAGCGCCCAGAGCGCTTAGATTGGGAATCTAAAAAAACGGGGTGGGCGGTAAGCCGAGCATGGGTGGTTAAAATCGAAATTTTTGAAGTCAGGAGTGGTTGCTTACTGCATGGAGGACCGATTTTACCCTCACGGAACTACAATAACGTCGAACTTCCAGAATAGCAGTTCAAATATAAGTCAGTGGATTGAAGTAATGGACTTTGACTCTCTGAAGTTGAATATCGCACATGACACAGTGGCGCTGTGATCCCGAGCGTGATTGGGTTTTTACGTACCTCTGTCGCTGCTCGTCATCTCTTAGAACTAAGGTTTTCCTACAGGTAGGCGTGCATTCAGTAGGACAAGTTTCTTGAGGGAAAAGGCAGGCCAAACAAAAATCCGCTAGTGGGCCACGTACTTATATAAGTGAAGCACCTGATTTTGTAGATTTGCTCCCTGCTAGACATATGATAATGATTGACAAGTCTCAGTTCATTAAAATGCTTTGAACCTAGTTTGAAAAATGAAAAATTTTACATACAAATTATATATTTGTTTCTGAATTGAACACTCTTGTTCAAAGCACGTGCTCAACAATCGGACGATACTAGTCTACTATTAGGCAATAGAGGTGCCAGATCGGCTGCAAAACCAATGAAGCAAAAACTCACCATGTAAAAAGACATCACGCAAATCAAGAGCCAAAAGATTAAGTTTTTGACGACGTAGATGTGGATAGAATGTTTGACTTGCACTTAATGACAAGTTGATTTCTTGCACTGTTGCTGTTAGTTGGGCGCTTCCATTTTGGTGTCGGGAGTGAGACTTTTAAAACATGCATTTAAACCAAGGCATGGAACATCCAGTGAAGCTGGTTTGTCACAATGACTCTTGTCTGCTTGTATTCAAAACAATGCGTCCAAAATAATGTCGGTGTGCTCGTGTTTTTTCTTATTTCATTGCTCAGGGTGGTGATGTTTCGTGTACTGTCACGGCACTCACGGGAAATCACAGAAAAGTAGGCCACAGACTTGAAATTCCTGTCAAGTACCGTTTTGGTGCATGAGAATACGCCCGTTGGGTATTATGCCGCCACAGTAAGGCAAGGTCCCGGTAAGCTAGTTGCGCACATTTTGGAATCTTAGTTTTGAGCGACGAACATTCACAGAAGCACATGCACTTAAATTAAGAAAGTCTCGATCATGAAAATGGGGTGGGCGGTAAGCAGAGCATGGGCGCTTAAAATGGAAAATTGAAAATTTCATGGGTGGATAGTAAGCCGAGCATGGGCTGTAACCCGGACGAGTACGGTAAATAACACAGTCAGCAGTGCTTCCCTGAGGCATGAGCACTGAAATGACCTTGACACAGCACAGCTAGACACTCTCATTGTGTTTCTTGAATGAACATTGATGTGGAATTCTTTGTCAGAAGATATGTCTGTTTCAGAAGTTGTGTGCATGTCCTGATGTGTGGTACATACAGTTGTGACACTCGACTTGTCAATCATAACTTTGTCACCTTCATTGTTCGGTTGGCGCGGATTTGGTTGTTTTAGTGTATTACAGACGATAAAATGTAAGGTGATTCGCCCATGTAATATAAAAAATTGCGTACTCTGTATAATTAACCAGTCGTGTCGTAACACATTCCTGGTCATGTGAGGTTATGTAAGACCCTACAAAAATGGCCAAATTTGGTAAACTTTGGAACGTCATACCTCAGAAGTGCCTTGTCGGATTCATATGAAACTTTCAGACATCACACCTTTTGCACTATCCTCCAGAACCCTGTTAGGAATTCTTTTTAAAATTTCCACCTTTGCATGAGGGGCTTTCAAAAGTAGGAATTTTACGATTTTTTTAAAGAACTCAAAAGTGGCATGAAAATAAAAACAACATGATTGTAATGGCGTTTTTGAGATTTCGTCTTGTACATTAAATCAAACAAAACTTGATCATTTTATTGATACTATTGGTTTTCTACGGATATACCTTTTTTGCTAAATTTTACTATACCACTTAATCACATGATCCAATTACAGCACTGGTTTAAAAGTCAAAAAATTAAATTCCACAGGCTTTCTATTTTTATAGAGTTGAAATCTATGGTTTTCTAGATATTTGACTACATACACTGACCATTGACCTATCACAAGCTCCGTCCCCTTGTGAAAAGTCACCAACAATGTGTTGTTTGTGCTGTAAAATAGGGGCTTGGAAAAGCAGATGAAGGTGTGTCAAGAATGCTTCGTTTTAATTAGTCAGTTAAGCCGCCAATCAAAATCCTGATGACAGGTCAAAGGTCAATTAGATAAGGTCCTACAAAAGCTTAATGTCTTGCTATGAATTGTTATGAAATTTTACTAATACACAGTCACATGATAAATTACAGGTTGGTATTATAAATATGTTGAACAAATTCTGCAGGCTTTCTCGTTTCAAAAAATATGTAGTTCTCTAGGTGTTTGGCTAAATACGTAGACTTGTGGATAAAGTCCCACATCACATTACGGAATGAAGTTGTTGAATTTCTTCTCATTAGTTATATCCCGTCAATTATCTACACTAATTGGCACACACTGCATTGAAAACAAACTGAGGACAAATGAGCAAACTCGACAACACGCAGACTTTTTAGCACTCATCACATTAGCGGAGTCGGATGATGGAACATTTATTCCGTTAACGCAAAAACGATTTTTTTATGTTTTGCATTTTGTGAACAGGAAATATATTATTGTTTATGACATGTAATCTATACTTATAGCCTTATCAATGCAGAACAAAAGCAAGTTTTAACTCCGTTCATTAAAACTATTTAGAATGCAGAACTGTCTAAGCATTGCCGTAGCGATGCCATGGTTAATGGGTTGGTGATTGTGAGTGGCTAAAGTTACCATAAGCCACCATGTTTAAAACCTTCCCGTGTTGAAAACCTTCCCGTGTTGAAAACCTTCCCGTGTTGAAAACCTTCCCGTTGTGCACTTTCTTGACTTTTGTTAAAAGGGTTCAAGTTTCAAAATGAGTAGGGTACAGACCAAAATCCACTATTTTTTGGCTTTGGGCGAGACCTGAGGAGACTCGGCGTGAATCAAAAAGCGACAACGCTGAGGACTAGGGACTAAAACCATGAACTTGGCTTATGACAGTTATAACTGTCCAGGGTATGAACAGTAGTAGTAGTTGCAGAACAGTTACAACTAAAGAAACAGTTTGAATCAGGGTGAGTTGGTCGGAACACAACTTATACTTGGACAGCCTGTTTTATTAATTTGTAGTTCTTACTGACCAAACATGCTACATACAATGCATGCGCGCACCTTTAGGGGGCTCGAGCACCCCCCCCCCCCC
>NMRA01000445.1:192401-246973 GCA_002633005.1 Phoronis australis | reverse complement strand
CCCCCCCCCCCCCATTTTTAGGCTTGGTGCGTGCATGCAATCATTGAGTTTCTGTTAATAGTCACTGTATTAGCAAAATCTTAATGCATGTCAGTAAAATCCAAGTTACAGTGAAGTTTCATTTTCAGCTGCTCTGTAAAAAGGCTATGTGTTGTTGTATGGCGCCAGAAGACTGGATCAAAACAGAATTGGCATACATATATGCAGACCTAAGTGCCTAAATTATTCCTTCCCTGTTTATTCATACGTATGTGCGTACTAATGCATTCGTGAAAGTTTTTCATTTTCTCATAGCTGTAAGTCTGTTCTTCACAGAAGCAATTTCATGCCCGATGGTTTACAGGATTCAATTTAATCATCCATGGAATATAGTTGGGTTCTTGAAATGATGATTTCCTCAGGTTAAATCCATTTAATTTATCTGTTGTCATGACGCCTGGTTTACACTGAAGGAACTTTGGTAGACCTTGAACATTCTTAGGTACTGGGTTTGTAGCAATTAAATTGGTATGTAAGTGGTGTGTAAGAACACAGTGTGTTCTCAACAGTGCGGAAATCTGTGATGTAAGCCTAATTTCATTTCATTCTGAGTTATTGTTCAGATAAAGTTTGTTTTCAGTTGTACTTGTCTGTGGATTTTAAAGTCTTTAAATAAAATCTTGACGTTTTGTATTCTAATGATCAGAATATTTGTTTTTATATTTGATGTCAAATCTATTATTTATAATTTTCATGAAAAATTAAAGTAACATAAAACGAATGCAAAATTATGATATTTCAGAAAACTGTTACATTTTATACATATTTGTAAAATTTGATCATGATATCGATAACATTCTTTAACCATCAATGTACCTTTCCTTTTTGCTAAAGACATGGACACGTGACCAAATTAATACAAGTTTCATCATTTCTAAAAACTAAGACAAAATTATAATTTTACAGGCTTTCTGTTTTCAGAAATTATAATTTTTTAGTGACTTTAAATCTATTATAGTTCAGATAATTTGCTAAAACTATTGAGACTTGTCAACAAGATCCTACAGGACTAAACAACCTGTTCAGACACTGCCAGAACCACATGCTGGCTCCAGTTATAATTGTCCTCTATGATGTAATTGACAGCTAATGTGTAGTCTCCATGTAAAGAGTTGATTATAGTCACAAACTGAATATTTTTCTAATGATATCATCTCGTTTCAAATATCCAGACTGTCTGATGTTTGACTCATCAACTTGTCTTGGCTATTCATCATGGATATTGTTGAATAAATTCATTACTTAGTTGTAGCCAATGGTATTATGGCTTTTTAATATGTGGTGGCTGACTTCAAGGCACTGGCTAATAGTATCTTAGGAGTACTATTGTGCACTTGTCCGAGGCTTTTTGTGTCTGTCAAAGTAAAAGCAATCAATAAGTTGTGTTGGAATAGGCTCCTAGTGAAATATATACTTCATGTATGTGACTTCAGTGAAACTGTAACCAATCCATTTCTCAAAGGACTTGCACTCTGTAATCATTTCCTGATGTGGCAAATTATTGATATACAAGACTGTCTGAACAGCATTTAAGATAACATGCTAGGGTGTAGTAAAAAAATTTTTTAGGAACTAAGTTTATTACTTGCTTGGCGAATACTTGGCGGAAAATTTCGCCAAGTATGCTGCTCTGATACTAAGTTTATTTTTTGTTTGTTCACATGATACAGGTCGCAATTTCCGTCGGATCTGCACGAAATTTACACACAACTTGTAGTTTTAGAAGAGCTGGAAGCCTGTTGTTTTTCGTTATGATCGTATCCAAGATGGCCGATATGGTAGCCATTTTGTTTTCGACTTCAGTTTCAAATTCTCATAGAGGCCATAATTTTTTATGTGCATGGCTGAAAATCAGTGCGATTATTGTACCAGACGTGTTCTACAGATGTGCCAGAAAACATTTACTCCTAGTTAAAGATGGCAGAAATATCAGCAATTAAGCATGCGCACCTTGATTTTGGGATGAAAACGTTTTGCCCTGTAGAGGGCGCATTGTATGATCAATTGGTTTGTAAATTTTCAGGTGTTAGTTTCTCGTAATTCTAACTATTATTAAGTGCTGCGTAACTGGAAGTTGCTTTCAAGATGCTGGGTCTGGCACATTTTCACCCATTTTCACTCGTGCTGGGGTGCCATTTTGAATGGGAAGAGAAAATGGCGTACGTGAATTTTTGCATGTGGATTCTCTGAGGTACACTCTTTCAAATAACCTGTAACAATTTTTTCTTAGACTTACCGTTTTTAAGTTATTTGCCTTTGAATTTCAAAAAAATGAAAAATTTTAAATTTTTCGAATCAAAGGTATATGGAATTTTGTAAGTCTAAGTTGTTAGATAGAGTTTTGAATGGGCTTTCAGAAGATGTTTTCCATTTTTCGCTTGGATATCTACTTTTCGAATTTTTTGAGATTTTCTGATAACACTGTTCCTTTGTTGACTGGTTTCCCTGCACCATTGTTGGTTTATCTTCTATTGAATGTTATCATCATGTTCGTCATCATCATCATCGTCATCGTCATCATCCCCATTGAGGTCTTTTCAGTTAATTTCGCCACGTGTCGCTCCTCCGAACGTTTTCAGTTGGAAGTTAGGCAATATTGCTGATACAACACAGACCAGAACAGCGTTCTAGAAATTACATGTGATGTTATAAATATTTATAAGGAAATGTAATAAGATTTATTAGAAGTTTTGCATGACAGCTTGCCAGGTTATCTTAATTCAGTTAAATGGTTTGTTTTTCAGTAACTGCACTCCAAATAATTTGTTTTGCATTTCAGTATTTTCAGTACTAAAGTAAAAACCTGTGATTTCGATTTTCCTGGATTTCATTGCCTTACTTTTATTTTTTAGGAAAAATCAACTGTTCAAACATTTTAAATTTGCCTTTAATTTTTGTTATGCGCCCACATATTTATATGTGTGTGCATATTGCCGTCATCTCTGTCTGGGTGTCAGGCGTTTGCGGCTGTATCTCCCTTGCAGGATCTTATTGAAATTTGGCAGGGGTGTTCCTATGGGGTTGACGACAGAGGGCGACGAGTTTCGGACCGACTCGAATATCGCTGTGCCCCCTGGTGGCAATTTTAGTTTTTTATGGTTGCCTCTGTATCTTGAAAAGTCCTCAACCGATTTTCATGAAATTTGGCACATAGGCATCTATTAATGAGATGACACTATCCTAAGTAATGTCTATGTTTTTGTGTTCTGGATCTGATTAATTTTTTCCTGGATCCTCTCCCCGTTCCTCTCCCACCCACTCCATGTTCCTCTCCTCCCCCACCTCCACTCCCATCCCTCCCTCTACCTGTTCTCTCCCTCCCCCCATATCGTATCTCTCATATGCACCCTGTTCCTCTTCCTCTATGGCCCTTTTTCCATCCCTTCATCTTGCACCTCCCCCTCCCTTTCCTTATTTCTCTTGCTCCCTCTCCTTGTTCCCACCCTCCCCTCCTCTACCTCCCTCCGTCCCTCTCCTCTACCTCCCTTCATCGGTCCCTATTTCTCATTCTTTATGACCTTCTCTCCTCTCTGATTTTGAGGATGTTGCTTGATGTAACATTGCAAAACAATTTTTTCTGTTATCAGCACCAGCGACTCTGGATTGAGAAGCACTTCTTCAAAAGAGAATGTGTGCAGTTTGTGCAAGCAACAAAAGGGGGCACTAAGTAAGTATGACCATCAGTCAGCAGACGTTACATTGACCAAAAATGGGGAGGGGTTCTGCCTCATATTTGCTGTGCATTAAAAATCAAACTGTTTGCAATCCTTGTATTTGCTATGGTAATGATTGTATCAAGGGATTTGCATTGACTGGTCATTAACACTTGATTTATTTTTCACCTGTGCAAAGATAGCCTGGTGACATTTCATCGTTTGCCATGTTTACACCATTGTAGTTATACTTTTAAAACCAATTAAGGATAACTCTTTCTGAAAAAAATTAAACTTGTAACTGTAGTGTGGTTGTGTGGTTATAACCCTCTGTGAGGGTGGTTTAGCTAGAGGCTGTAAATGTTGTTTTTTGCTTAAGAATACAGCGGATGTATAATTTGTATCGCGATGCAACGCTGCTGTCAATTCTCCTTGGAAACGATGGCACATGAGTTGAATTGTAAAGTTATAGCTCTGACGACTAACAACTAGAGTGAACTCCGGGTACCACATTTTTAACCGGCTGTGTGAATGGTTGTGATTACACAACAGTTAAACCACAGAAAGAGTGACATCCGTAGTCCGGGGTCTAATTTTTTTATTCAAGATCAACTCAAAATTATTTTTGGCATTTTCCATTCTACTTTGATACAAAATCAAGGCAAGGTTCTGTTATTCTGTGCTTGTTTACATACTGGCTTACATGGGTAACTGTCTAGTCCTAAATTGTACTTGATGACCCCATCATCAGGCCTAACGGTTAGTGTCTAAACTCCAGTTGTTACTCAAAATCTCAGGTTTTTACTCAAGTTTTCAGCTCGAATCGAGGGGTCATCAAATGTGAACTTGGATTAGAAACTTGTGTGCATAAACTACAATATCCTCCAGCAGAAAATTATAGACATACAACTTGAGTTCATACAATAGTTAGTGGAAGGAAAATGTTAAAACTAATTTCGGCCTCTGGTATAGTTGGTTTCAACACAGCTTATGTTTATTAGAATATCATGATGGAAAAGTGGTTTTATCTGAGTGTAGCCCAACACATTTGACCTTGTGTGAATAGGTTGATTTGTCTTCTTTATTTACTCTGAAGATAAACCAAGAAGGTTACTGACCCACTCATAGATGAATGGCTCAAGTAACTAATTGGCATACAATGTGTGAGTCATTTGACAATGGCCATTGAATAAAGCTATTGTTTTCCTCTGAATAAGGATACATATTTTTTAGCATGAATAAGTGTTGCCAGAAGATGAATTTAATTTTATCAGAACTTGCTCCTGGAGCATTGGCCACAGATTGTTATTTCTGGTGATTTTATTGTTTGAAAAAAAGAGATAAAGATTCTTCACTGTTTACCCAAAATGCTGTAGCTGTGTGGAATACTTGCACTACAATTGCACATGGCTTTGCATTGTGATTGATTTGCTACTTGCTATTCTAACTCCAATAAAGCTTTAAATTATTGCTGCAATATAATGAGCCCAGAGCTTGTAATTTCCCTCTTTTAAGAGGATTTTCTCTTTTTTGGTTCCGATTTCCTCTTATTTGATTTCCAGTTTCCTCATTTTTCATCTGAAATCATGATGAGTCATGATAAATCATTTTTTATCTTTTCTGACTCGGCTCAGAAGTGTGTTCGTGACCTTGCGTTTTAAAATTAGGCCAATGTGTTTTTCTATCTTTTTAAAAGAGGAGAGTTGAATCCAGGATGTGGGTATTGATTTATATTTTTCAGTGGAATAATTCACCTTTAGCTAACGTATCATCAGTTTATCAAAATTTGGTTGAGAAAATCATGCTCCTTGTATTAGAAAATGTTTAACCTTCAAGTTACTTAGAGGAGACGCCACAGTAGACAACAGTATCTGTCTTATTGTTTACAAGCAATAAAAGTACAGATTTCAAAGCCCATTTTCCAACTGGTTAACTTGGGAATATGTGTTTGTTGAAGTACATTCCTTACTTGCACACTGTGGTGGCACTGCAAAAACTTATTGTTGTGTATTGTTTAGATTACAATGCCTTTGCATGCATGAAAGCGCGGGTGTTCCAAACATCCAGAATCATTTGTAGCTGGAACACATCACTTCGTTTTGAAGCACAGTAGGAAATTCTTGCGAGTTGTGTAGGATGGTATTGGTCAATTTTTCTGGATTTTTTTTAAAAATACAATATCCACTTGTTGTATATCTTTGTATGAGCCTCATAATTTCTTTCGTCGCATTAGTTAAGCGCCAAGTATTCTTGTGTTGTTTGTCTATTACCTGGCTATAGACGTTATGGGTCATTTTAAGCCTTTTGATTTTCGACCCTCTTGGCAATTTTGAACATCGATTTCTCTCATGGGTCGATTCACATGAAATTTTGCAATTTATACTAGTCTATCGTGAAGTGAACTTTGTCTTGGGTTTGCGATTTTCTTTTGAGCAACGGAAATACCTGTCATCAAAAATGAAGACTTATTAATGATAGGTTGTTGTTGGGAGATTGATGGCAGATATCTCGTTGCTTTGAGTGTAAATTGACTATTTGAGGTAAGATTCCCTGAGTATTGCCAGTAATAAAAGTAGTCCAATCACAAGTTTGCTGGCAGTATATGCTTTTTGAAAATATTATATTTTTTAATAGGAAATATTTTCACAAAAATAGCAGTGAGAAGATCACAAAATTATTATGCGATATTTTAGGGTGTGAATTTGAATTTTTCAATCATCCAAGATTCAGAAATTTTTGATGGGTTGAAAATGGAAAGTAAAAAGATTTTTAAAATATTGTTGTCAATCTTGGTAATCTCTTTTTTGTTGTCAGGTGTCACTGTGGCCGATCGGTGAGTCGCCATGGTAACGTGGTCAGTATGGCCGACAACGGCGTCACGGAGAAATGGCAGGTACACAAACACACTGCTCTCCAGCCGACGGATGCGTTTGGCACCCTGGAATTTCAAGTCACGCACCCCCTGAAGGCTCAGGTACGGGTCGGATTACTTGATTGTCAGTATTTGCAATATGGCACTGTTATGGGAAAATCAACTTGAACACGCGATGTCACTTAATGGTAATAATCTCTGACTGAGGTAAACAATTGTTGAGCTTGTGCAAGTAGATGGACAGGAAATTATGGATGTCTGTAAGAAATCTTTAAATCTTAAAAAATGAATTGGCCGATGTGGATGCTGGCCATCACAAGACGCGTTCTGATCTCAGTAATGTTTTGCTTTATTTTTGTGGTGCAGCAAGTGTATGGACAAAGCAGTATATGCCTACAGCAGTATATGCCTACAGCAGTATATGCCTACAGCAGATCCACTTCTCTGCTTCTCAAGGTATCTGCAGTACAGTTTATTAAGTCAATATATCGCCAAATGGGCAGCCACGGGGAATGGACGTGTGTCGAAAGGGTTATGAGGGGTGGCTATTCACTCACTAGGGCGGTGCATACATCAGTCGTTTGAATCCGTTCCCCGCTTTTAGACGGCTGGACACTGCTGTTTTGACAAATATTTTGTGAACTGGCCAGAGTTCTGTACACCTATGACACTAGCGAGAAAAGCTAATATATTCACTTGCTTCCTTTGTGATGTTTGGTGAAACAGTGGAGTCGACTTAAAGCTTTACTGGATAATGGATTATCCTGTTTATTGTCCTGAAATGTCAAAAATATGATCATTTGCTATGAAAACCTTGTAAAATAACCCCGTAATGTGATGATTTATTGTCATATTCCCAGATAATGTTATTAAAAAGTCTGCAAAACTTAATTTTAACTCAACTATCAGACATTTTGCTTACCATTGCTTCTCAATCTAAAAACAGTTCAAGTCATCTTCAGTTCACTTGCCAGATGGGAACTCATCGCTTTGGTTTCGTACTGTGTAGCTATTTTCCTCTCAAACTCTCCACCTGTGATAAGCTTGTTAGAGTTGTTACGATTGGCGCCAAGTCAAAACCTGCTTAATGGAATTCCCCACTTATGACATTTAAGGTTGAAACCGAGGGCGTGACATTAAGCGGGATCCGTGATTTTGCATTTTCGCAAGATGCTTGCCTTGTACTGACCCCTGTGTAGTTGCTTGATTTCATTATGCACCAGAACACCATGATTTATTTAACTCTTCCTGTCACCACACTGTTCACGTAACTCTCTTGCTTCTGTGCACAGTACATACGCTTGTCGCACGACACTCTGCCGGAGAACATCCTTTCGCTGTTCACCAAGAGGTGGAAGCTGGAACTTCCCAAGCTGCTCATCTCCGTCCACGGCGGTATCTCGAACTTTGACCTCCAGCCCAAGTTGAAGCGCGTGTTCCGAAAGGGCTTTCTCAAAGCGGCAGCCACCACTAGCGCTTGGGTGATCACAAACGGAACTAATACGGGTACGGAGCGAAACTCGGAATGATTCGTGTTGAATTCAGATGCCTTCTCACATCATAACTGCCAAATGTTCTCTAGTTTATTTTTAGAAGAGGTAGTGTGTGTGTGGCCTAGTGGGATGAGTGTACAGTTTCTTTACTCTAGGTCGGAGGTTGGAGTCCTTCTGGGGCACACTGCTAGGCCTTTTGATTCGGGACTCTAGCTCCTCAGCTCGGTTTTAATTATTCATTAGTAAAGCATAAAAATGGTTCCAGGTGAGCAGTGCAATGGGCTCACCTGAGCGGTGTGTGCGGAATGTGTACCAGACCACCTGCAATTACTTATTTTTTTTAAACGCATAAATTATTTAGATGCTCTTTCTCACATCATATCTTTGCCAAATGCTCTCCGCTGTATTTTTTGAAAATGACAACTATTATTTGCTATGTTTTGACACTTAATGTTTAAACCCTGCTATACATCCGAGTCGTGTATCAACTGTTCTTTACACCAAAAAATAATTCATTGAAGTTTCAGGCTAATTTAAGTTTTGCAATATATTAATTTTTTAGCAGTCAGCGAACAGAATGCTTTGTGGTTAGAGTAAATTTCAAAAAGTTACCATTTAACCTGAAAACAGGTCACCTGACAACTATTAGACAGATTGGCACAATCATGACTTTTTCCAAGTTTTCCGGTCTTTTTTCTAGAATTACGTTTATTTGTTGACACAGCCTTTGTTTTGAGGCTAAGACTGACCGAAAAGTACCTTGCAATTGTTGAAAATTTTCTTTCCTGCTTAGGAGTGACCAGACATGTTGGTGAGGCATTAGGTGAACGGTCTGCTAAAGCAAAGAACACAATCGTCTCTATCGGTATCGCCCCCTGGGGGATTGTGCATGGCCGAGAGGAATTGATCGGAAGGGATGTAAGTCTAAAGTCATGACCACACTACGAGTTATCAACTTCAATTTCACCAACGAACAATTTGAGACCAGTTTCATAACGATAATTTGTCCAAATCAAAAGTTTTTGTGATTGAAGGCAAGCTCGTAACCGCTTGAACTTGCCACTTCTTTCAAAACTGTTAAAATCCATTTCATTTATTATGTACCTGGTCTATAGGAGGTACGGCCCTGTCACGCCATTTTGCCGCCCAAAAGTCACAGTGCCGTCCTGAGTTGCTACCACTCGCACTTCCTGTTGGCGGACAATGGAACTATCGGCAAGTACGGTGGTGAGATTGAGCTTCGCAAGAAGTTGGAGAAATTCATCTCGCAGCAGAAGTTGTCGTCAAGTGAGTTGAAATTTTTAGCATTAATTTGCTCAGCTTTGTCCCTTATCAGGGAAAACTCATGGAAATTTTCATAGGATAACTTAGAAACTTGTTTACTCTGTTATGTCCATGCATTCCATTATGTTTGGCAACAATCATTTAGCAAAGTTATGATAACAGTAAACTCACTCCATTTTTGTGGGAAAAGGATTCATGGGAAAATGAAAATTCTAGGAAGCCTGTGAAAAATTCATGGCATATATGAACAGTAGCTATTTAATAGCTTATTGATTACTCATTTGTAGGGCACCCCGACACCAAGACTGGTCACGTGCCCCTGGTCTGTGTCGTCCTTGAGGGTGGTACTAACACCATTCGCACAGTCCTGCAGTACGTAACAGACACACCACCTGTGCCAGTTGTGGTTTGCGATGGGTCAGGACGGGCTGCCGACCTGTTGGCCTTTGCGCACAAGTTTGCGCTCGACGATGGGTGAGTCCTAATAATAGCACTATTCACCTTTGTCTTGATTTATAGTACACACCAACAGTTAGCTTGTGAAGTTTTCATTTTGGTAATGATTTGTGCACCGATAAGTATGGCTGTCCACATTTTGTGGGACTTTGGCTTTTGCTGATGTATAGTCTCTACCACTCTAGGCTGGACAAAATGATTTTACTGTCTGTTAAATTGATGGGTTCTAAAATATTTGGTTTTATGTTAGTTGTGGTGGTGCTTACTTGTGAGTAGTGTTCTTTGTGAAGCTTCGGGCCTTTCGGTAAAGGCTTGTACACCTTATGCAACATTACACCAAAATTCCTTAAACGGACACTTCAGTCAATATAATCCTTTGTGATCCACGCCAACTTTCAAGGTGTTACTAACCCTTTGGATATGTGTTGGGATGGTCGTGGGGAAAGACCGCACACTTTATCACTGAATCCATTATGTGACACAGTGTAGAAGTGTTTTTAGCTAACTGATACTTTCAACCATTAGGGAGTAATACTAGTTGTACTGTAGCAAGGGGCAGAATAAATGTGAAATGATCACCGATTTGGGGATTTGGGTCCTTTTAAGAGAAGAATCGAAAGGTGACTGGTTCTATTCGTTTCAGTACCATGCCTGATAGCCTTCATGACCAGCTTGTGGTGACGATAGAGAAGACATTCCAGTACTCGCAGGAACAAGCAGAAAAACTATTTCTTGAGCTCATGTTGTGTGTTAAGAAAAAAGAATTGGTGAGTACAGGGCAGCGGTCTGTAAACCGTGAGGCATAAGCTTGCACTCCTTGTGAAAAAGTTTCAATCCCAAAATGCATCACTCCAAAATGTACCACTCCAATCTCACCTATCAATCAGTGGCAGCCATTTTGATAAGATAGGCTAAAAAGCTCCTGAGCATACCCACAAAACGCTGGCCTTTCGCTCACATGATTTTGCCCAGTCTTGCAGGATCTTGCTTATTGTGCAAGAAATTTATTCACCCATTTATTATTATCATTTGTCTGTCAATAGCCATTTGATCCCGCCCCTTCGTTTATTTTGCTCTTCTTGCACCCAGATCACCATTTTTCGCATGGGTGAGGGCGGAGTCAAAGACATTGACCTGGCCATATTGACAGCGTTACTAAAGGGTCAGAATGCCAGCCCTGCGGACCAGTTGAGTCTGGCCCTGACCTGGGACCGAGTGGACATAGCCCGCAGTCACATCTTTGTCTATGGACTAGAATGGCCCGTGAGTCATGGTTTTCTTTATTGCGTCTCAAGGTTGTCAGTAAATGTGTATTATTTGGAGTGGTTTGTGATCGTCTGTTTTTGATTGGTGCTGTGTTCTTTTTCGTGCCAACAATTGGTTGCAAGTATTCTTTACTAGAAAACATGCTAATTTCCAGTTTATGTTAATTTTTGTGTTTTTTGTGTACTGACGAGTTTACCCTGCATGAAATTCTCACAAGACCAATTTGAATTCTGTGTTAAAATTAAAGTGAAAATCAATGCTAAGTCTCACATGTTGTTGAATTAATAACACGCACATCTGATCCGTCTGCCATTTTCCTCGTCAGAAACAAACACTGGAAATGGCTATGATGGACGCCCTGGTCAACGACCGCGTTGACTTCGTCAAACTCCTCATGGATAATGGTGTGAGCATGGTGAACTTCCTGACTATCAGCCGTCTGGAGGAACTGTATAATACGGTGAGTAAATAGTGCCCTTGAGTTAAAAATAGTTGAAAACTAGTGCATGGTTTTTCTAAAGCAGCTGTCAACCCGCTGTCTGTCAAAACACTGGACTCGAGACCACTGACAGTTACAAGATTTGTCTCAACTTCCTTACTCAAACTAGTGGTGTTTCGTGGGGTTGGAAAGAAGTGTTGGGTTATGTGCCAAGTCTGTTTATGGCAATTATGTTCTGCGATTTCTTTCCTTAACTATTTAGAAGCAGTCAGTTGTCTGCGTTAAAACTTCCTCTCTTTGACTGAACGCAGGTTTAAAGTAACTAATGTATGTTTCATGACCACTGTGTACTTGACATACTAGTAGAATAACGCCTTGCTCATTCATAATACTTCAAGAAGTTGCCCACTGCCTATACACATTGGGCATCTGATGGTGCTTCATTCCTCTGAGGTTAAGTGGTGCTTTATTTTGTTCAGAAATCTGGCCCGTCCAACACGTTACGTTACTTAGTGCGAGATGTACGCCAGAATATGCCTCACAGCTACCAGTACACGCTGGTCGACATCGGATTGGTCATCGAGCAGCTGATGGGCGGAGCCTTCAGGGCGAACTACTGTCGCCGACGGTTCCGCGCTCTCTATTATACAAAGAAGGTAAACGTACATGCATGTCTTACTGTACGTTTTGTATAAGATAGAAACTGACAATGATCAAGATTAGTTACACTCTAGTGTCAGAAAGTGTGCTGTGCTACAAATTGAGCGTAAAAACCAGGCAAGTAATGAATTTTGAAATGTTTAATTGAGTAATTTTACGCAGTGTTTACGAAAAATAAATACTGAGTACTATGTTTTCAATACTGTTTTGGGATGAAACTCTATTGTTCTTAATGCATTGGTTAGACCTCGGCGTTTCTAATTTTTTTTACACTTAATACACTTTTATGGAGAGAAGGAAGCCAACGAAGAATACATCTGACAGTTTATGACAAGCCAAATTCTTTTGAAAGGATTTAGATGTTAGTGTTTACTTCAAGACGGAAAGCTGCATGTTACTAGCCTAAAAATCTATAAAGTTTGATGAGAGTAGAAGGCTTAATTCAGTTTTCTTTTTTTTTAAGCCATTTAAACCAATCAGAATGCAGCTTTAAATAGAATTATGATAAGTGGTGCAGAATCCATTGTTGCAACACTAGGTGGCGCTGATCAATTTCATAGAGGAAGGCTGATGCTTCCTGTTCACTGTGATATCGGTTCTGATTGGTGCATTTCCTGTCCACCAGGGCGTCAACCTCACCACCATGGCTACCGACGTCTCGTTCGCTCCTAATAGCAATGGTGTTGTCACTGACCCTGTGTTTGAGTTTCCACTGCCATTTCATGACCTTATGGTGTGGGCGGTGTTGATGAAGCGACAAAAGATGGCGCTGTTCATGTGGAAGCTTGGAGAAGAAGCTCTGTCTAAGGTAAGGGTCATCCTTTTGTTTGAGGGATGAACTAGATAATATATCTTCTAATTTGTATATGTCAATTGAATCGCATTTTTCATAAAAGGAGTTTGTATGCAACCAGTGCCCCCTGTCTTTCATTTTTGGACTTATAATCAGTTCTCAATAGTGATGTACAGCAGTGAAGGAAGAACCACCGTGTTATGTGTGTTATAATTTCTTTTGATTATAAAAGATTTGGTGTGTGTCGTAGGAGAGTGGGAATTGTTGCAGAAAATGAGCCCTTACATCATAAAATGTAACAATCACAATGTGAGCCTGAAGAAACAATGTTTACTCAGTCCTCCACCATGAAATGCCTGATGAGGTCATTGATTGAATGTTGCCCTATAGCAAGTTACAATTTTCTCGTTTTTCATGACATTGTAAGATTTACAATCTTTATCATACTGAAGACTCCTTTATTCACACTTGTCTTGATATTTAAGGCTCTGGTTGCCTGTCGTCTGTATAAGGCAATGGCTAGGGAGGCGGCAGATGATGACCTGGCAGCTGATGTGTCTGAAGACTTGATGTCTTATGCATTGTAAGTAGACTATAAGGACAGTAGGTGTGTTTTGTCACAGACATTAATTGAAAACTTAATGTCTTATGTCTACTGCAGTATTGTGTTTTGTCAGGTATAATTGAAGGCCTCGTGTCTTGTGCTTTGTAAGTCCACTGCAGTATCGTGTTTTGTCATACATAATTGAAGACTTGGTGTCTTATGCATTGTAAGCGCTCTATGATATTGTGTTTTGTGACTGATTTATTTTTGGAAGAGCAGGGGACAATTTCTTGAAGAGTCTATTTTCTTTTCTTTCAACTTTCGTCTTAAAATCACTCCTTAGGGATGGGATAGCCTGAAAATCGGAAAATCTGTCTGTAACTCGAAGTCATAAGACAGAAATACATCGTCTGCTTGAATAGATGGAGATAACTAGTAAGCGTTTCAAGTAATACGAAAAGCAAAAAGGCTTTTGTTATTTGCAGTCAGATTTATAACTTTTGGCTGAAGTGAAAAGAAAAAACCTAAAAGTCTGTTCAAGAAACAGCCGTTGATGTCCCACTCATTGTATTACACTGCATGATTCTAGAGCCAATGTCTTATGCAGGTTTACCTCATGACTAATCTGATTTGTGACATTCATTATTTGAAGACATGATTCCTTACTGTCTGCAAATACTATGCGAATGTAGTTTGTGATCGACATTCGTGAATGCTGTACATTTCGTATTGATTATTATCATTTAAAGCCAGATGAGTGTAGATGCTGGCAACCTGTGAAAGATGCAGTTACCTTTGGGCCAAAGCTTAATTCACTTCTGCCTGGCTTAATCACAAACTGCTGAAAATCTAGTCTTTTAGCAGTTCATCTGTGAGTGACCCACTCTAGAGATGCCTAGTTGTTACAATTGTTAGAGCAACATGATTTATACAACTCATTGGAGTATTGCTGTGAAAAGAATGTTTCCTGTCAGTTCTGAATACTTGGTTTAATTTCAGAGAGTTCCAACAGAAGGCGCTGGAGCTACTGGACGTCTGTTACCAGCAAGATGATGACTACACTGAGCAGTTATTGACCTGTGAACTCATGCACTGGTCCAATCAGACGTGCCTAAGCCTGGCAGTCTCCGCCCAACACCGGGACTTCCTGTCACACACATGTTGTCAGATGTTACTGTCTGACATGTGGTTGGGTGGTCTAAGGATGAGGAAACACACCACTTTTAAGGTGAAATCTTTGTAAAAACATTCACTGGGTGTCCTTGCATTTTGTGTTTGGTCTTTCAACGCGCAGGCTTGCACACGCGTGCACACACACATTTGCCATGATGGACCTCAAGCCTCTGTTGTGTACTGCTCATGGGGAAGGTGANGGGGGGGGGGGGGGGGGGGGGGGGGGATGCTATTAAAATTATACATGAGTGAATGGCATGCAATTCACTGCCACGTTTTGTCAAGTTTCATGGGTCATAGCAGATTTTTGTTCTTTTCCTTGTCCCCATCAATTCCTCCACCTGGGCGCCAACAATTCTTGGGCCAGTTGCAACCAACTCACCAATCCCAGTTTTCATTCACAAATTTGGGCTAATTTTCAGATTCTCGGCTGCCTAAAAATACAGTCACGGTCACCTTCAAATATTGGTTCATGGTTTAAAAAAGCCCGTTTCAGGTTCACGTATGACAAAAAAAAATCATGGGTCACGAAAGAGCCCTTCACACGGCCGTTAAGGTGTATGCTGGTGTCTCAATCTGAATTAAATTCTCGGCTTTATCGTTACTTCATGTTTGACTTTTAGAAACTATACATTCCCTTCTGATGAGTTTGTAAGGTTGAGCCACACACGTCATATAGTGAAAAGCTTGTTCAAGGCAGTTACACTAGTTTGTGGAAACTAATCAAACATGTTGTATCAACATTGAAATCCTGTTGCATGCGTCTGCCTCTGGAACATTAAGTTCAAATTAGGTAACATCCCGTTTATGAGCCTTATTTCATAGTTTGTATCCATTTCATCATGAACTGTAACCACGTGTTCTTAGATTCTCATTTTCAGTTACATGTAGCTACGATATACAGTAATCTCCCCTGAATATGACACGCTTAGTTCATTTCCGCTTATGATGTCCGTCTGTGCGATGCTCAGTTGCCTCTCCCACATGCTATGCCTTCTATAATGTGTAATTGTCTCTCCTGTTGGTGATTCTGAGTATCCTCTTCCCTCCCACCATCCCGGCCCTTCAGTTCAAGAGTAAAGAAGAACTTTAACATTAAATTGTCTCCCATGTAGGTGATTCTGGGGTATCCCCCTCCCTCCCACAATCCTGGCCCTTCCAGTTCAAGAGTAAAGAAGTCCTCTAACATGCAGTTGTCTCCCCTGTTGATGATTCTAGGCATCCTCCCCTCCCCCTCCAACCATCCTGGCCCAGGAGTTCAGTAGTAAAGAAGAACTTCTATGTCTCTCATGTTGGTGATTCTGGGCATTCTATTCCCTTCCACCATCCTGGCTCTTGAGTTCAAGATCAAAGAAGAGCTTCTATAACATTTCTTCGTTGTCTCCCCTGTAGGTGATTCTAGGCATCCTCCTCCCTCCCACCATCCTGGCTCTTGAGTTCAAGAGTAAAGAAGAGTTACAACTGATGCCACAGACTGTAGAGGAACACTATCAGGAGATAGAGACGGACTCCTCCGACTCTGAAGACTCGGTAGACTGTGCTGATCAGGAGGAGATGGAGGTGGGTCATAGTTCAAAGGGCACAGGGGGTAGAGGTCACTGAGGGTTGGGTTGCAGGCAGCCTGTTGGTTGTGTTTTGGTCTGCAACAAGTATAATGTCGAAACTTGCTAGTGTAGATTTTAAGTCATGTAGATGATTGGTCAAGTGTGTTATATGTTATAGGTCAGTCAGGTTAAAGGTCAGGTGGAATAATATTGTGTTGGCCTATTTACTTGAGCCAACGCTTTTGTTCAATATTGACAAAATTCAGAAAGACTTACCTTTTAAATGTCTGAAGGTCATGCCACAACACCTGTGAACCATGTGTTTACTATTAAATAGTATTTAACTATTGATTTTCCATTTTACAAAAATTTCACCTAATATAATTTCCTGTAGAGAAGTGGCAAGAGTTTGAGCTATGGTGGTGCAATTTCCTTAACTGCCCCCATAGGGTGACAGTGCACTTTCTGTACCTATTGTGTAAACATGGCGCCTTTTTGCTGCCTAGAACCCTTTAGCTGGGTGGAGTTTCATAGACACAAGAATCTTGGAAGCCAATGTGATCATGTGCTTTGCGACATCTCACAAAATCGTGCGGGTTTTTGAGTTTTCGCGAGATTCTTGCCTCAATGAAACACACACTGGATAAGGGCTTCACTCACCCTCACTGCATCTACTGTGTTTCAGCCGCCCCATGCTGCCTACAGTCTGCAGGTGTCTGACCACCTGCATTACCTCATGGTGAGCCTACAGGGGGCACTAGTGGTGGTTGTCTTTGTTGGCCAATAAAAATGTGTACTCATCTCGCTTTCTGTTCGTCGCTGACGCTGACTTTATTATTTGAATAATAATAATGTGAAGGAAGTCTTGCTGGCAAACAAGTTGTTGATTTGCATGGAGTTCCGAAGGGCGCCATGTGTTGAAGTTCATTAGCAAGTTACTATTTATTTATCAGGGTTTCTCGCATGGATATCTGTTCAAAGTTCTGGTTGTGGTCATAACATTTTTGTACAAATCTTGTACTTGGTTGAATTTTTTTGGCATTTTGAACTTACAACGCTGTTCAACATATTTATTTGTTCATGACTGCTCACACTAACGTTTTTGTTGATATGAATTTGTATCCGGCTGATTGTAAATAATTAACAGTCTGTTCACCATTCATGGAAAGCCTCTTTTGGTCATTTATCATTGCTCAGTGAAAGGAAATCAATATTAATTATTATTCATGACCTATCATGAAAATTCTCCACCTATTTTGCACAAAGATAATTGCCGAAATTGTCATTTTTCTTTTTTCCTGTAAATAGTGGAAACGTTACCAAATGCTATTTTATGATGTTTACACTGAACAAGCTATCCTTGAAATAGACTGAACTATTCTTAAGGTTTATTTTTTGAAGAAATGTGACGCTAAAGAATTTCACTTGTCAGCTGTATCGTTTGCTAATTAGGTGTAGAATCATTACAGTTATTACGAATAATCAAAAAAATAATATAATCTCGCCATTTAGTCACATGAATTGAGAATTGTTGATATGAATTGATTTCATATAAAAATCATTTTTAGTAAATTATGATCAACCAAATATATTTGTTTATGAAAGACATCTTAAAATCACTAGAATTTCTTCACACTGTGCTTATATGACATAAACATTGATATTCGAATGTTTAGTGTTGATGTACTAGCCACTATCATGACGTGATTTGGACCCTCAAATTGAAAGAGAAATGACCAGTCTGATTACATTTTCAAAAATTTTGCCCGGCTTGTATTTTTTCCGATTCAGATTAGCACTGGGGGCAATTTAGCACTTCAACTTTTTACAACATTATGTGTTAGAGTTAATCAGTGTTGCCCGACAACGGTTGCACCCTTTGTATACTCCCGGAAACCTCAGAAGGATTGGAATTGACCTGGTCCGTAACCATGGAACAATGCTTAGTAACTTACAGGGCTACGTAAATGTGGCCTAATTATTGTCATTGCTTTTAATATTGGCATTTTAATTTTATTTGACTGCGTCCACAACGTCAAAATGGTGTCACACTAAATGAGCGAAGTAGGATTCAGCTTCAATATGTTGGTGACGGTGGTAGAATTGCTTTTCTAGACTCCAGGGTTTTCCTCTTTTAAGAGGATTTCCTCTTATTTGGCTTCAATTTCTTGTTGTTTTGATATCCAGTTTCCTCTTTTTTATCTCTTTTTCATCATTATTTTGACTTAATTCATGCAAAAATATTGATTTCAGTTAAATTTTACAACAAAACAGAAGTAATTCTATCTCACAAGCCTATTTACTTGTGGAACAATACATCACCTGGAAAGTTTCCTCTCTTCTGCCATAGGTCATTCCTAACCTTGAGATTCGGTGTTCTTCCCAACCAGTTTTGACTTTTCACAGCAACAAGATTAATTTTCACCCAGATGAGTTTGGCTTGCTTGCGCTGAGTTTTGAAATTATAATGTGCAACAAATTTGAACATTTGGGAGATAGGTCATTTTCAAGGCAATTACGACAATTTGAAATTCGGCATCAGTTTGCTGTTACAGTTAATTGCAAGTCTTAACATAAAAACTTTTCAAAGAATGAACATTTCCCAAACAAGTTTGGGTGTGTTCTAACACAACTGATGGATTTTTAAAACAGTAGGGTGGTTTTGGGGTGATTTTGGTTTGTTCGTATTGCTATTTTTTCTTTCTAAGATAAAAATTTCATCTTGCTGGAATTCGGCAGTTTTGGGATAACCTTATGACTGGCCTCATTACAGTTTGTTGCAAATTACACAATGCCCACACTTAACTCAAATTTATTTTACAATTGGTATATCGTTTATGTTTGACATATGACCATCTTGCTAAGGTCAAGGTCATCAACAAAGTTACAGCACAAAGGTAAACGATAGTAGGTGGGCAGTGTGCAATAATACTGAGTTCTACTGCTTGCTCTCACTGTATGTATGAGATGTCGCCTCTCTCCTCTCAAGAGCCCTGCACTGGTAACAAACCTTTGCAACTTCATGCTTTATTCATGATGTGCCCGGCTTCATTCACAAAGAACTATTTCTCAGTAGGCCACATACACTAACACGGTTCTGAACTCTTAAGATCATGTGGTCACTCATTGCTTTCTTTGTGTGATTACTCTTTAAGTGACTTCCATTCCATCACGAAATTGTATAAATCAAACTCTGCTTGTTGGTTTCTTTCAGCACTATGACTCTTTTTCTCTCTTAAGTACATTTTGTGATCATTATTGTTTGGTCGCCTATTTGTAAAGTTTCCTCTTTTTTATTTTCAAATTGTTACTTTTTAGTGGGATCTTGCCCAATATGAATAAATAATATAATTTTAATTATAAATATTTTTACTAATTATAATTATTGTTTTTTATTACTGTACAATTGATGTTATTTTATTTATCATGGAGATTCCAGTTTGGTTGTCATTATCAACATTATTATATTAGTCATGTCATTGTTTCAGGAGTACTTTGACAACCCGGAAGTGTCGTACTCGCGCTCGTTTTCTTATCACCCACAAGAGAGTGGCGCCGCTGGCCTGGCGTCTAGCACCAGTTTCAACACCACCCTGTCGGCTCACAAGAAGAGTAGTCCTCTCAAGATCGGCAAAAAGGTCTATGAGTTCTACGCTGCTCCCATTACTAAGTTTTGGTTGCATGCGGTATGCGTTTGACTTCTTGTTTCAAACCTTTTCCCCTCAGAACCTGTTTGATTCGGAAATAAGATAATTTTCTTTACAGATCTTTATTTTTTCTTGCTTTAAAAATTGCATAATTATTCACTAGACAGGATCAATTGTCAATGTCGGAAAATACTTCGCAAATGGCCATAAACTTGGTTCTCAGACTGACAGATGAGGTCTGACCCTATGTACAGGGCTTGGAATTTTCCGCGGAAACACGGATTTCCGTTTTTTTTCAAATGTTCTTTCCGCGTATTTTATTATGTTTCCGCGTAAAAAAAAATCGTATTTCATATAAAATGTCCGCGGCAAATTTCTTTCTTACTGCCGCATTGCCGACGACTTTCACCTCAAAAAGCGGAAGTTGCTCTTTATGTTTCGGAGGAACGTAAATTGTCAACATTGCCGGGGCATCTGGGAAAAGCGTGGTGGATTTCCTCAATGACGGCTCGTATGATTGTAAACCGCAGTGTCAAATACTACGACTATGGAGCCAAAAATGTTTGGAGGCGGGAGTGGCGGACGAGCTAAGACAGACGCAGACGCACGCTTCCGGAGGTGGTACCGTTTTTTTTTTTCTAGTCCTCTCGATTCCTGTCTGCAAAAGGTCCACACCGACTTTTGCAAGGCCGGCTGCGCACATGTTTCGGGCCGTAAAAATTTTCGCCATTTGTCATTCCAAGCCCTGTATGTAGCCTGAGACAGGTCCCCCAGCTACTCTGGTGTCTCTCGGCATAGCTGCCATATGAGTTACCTTCCGTTACCTTCTCTACATTTCTGTTTAACCTTGAGCACATTGACTGTAATTACGTTCAGTCTTCAATTTCGTTAGCAAAACAAAGAACTACTCACAAAAAAATTGGTTGCGGTAGTATTTGATCGACCTTCTGTGCTAGCTGTGCTGGCCCTATTGAGACAGAGATACTCTCTCTGTAGAGCCCTTGTTAAAACTCAGGACCAGATTTTCGTTACTGTTTACAGATGATGTATCTGGCCTTTGTTGTCGTCTATACGTACGTAGTGTTGGTAGAGATGAAGCCCGGCCTACACCCGTCATCTCCAGAGATGTTCGTCATTCTCTACATATTCACGCTTATTATTGAGAAAGTGCGAGAGGTGGGTCGTATTGACTGATTCCTTCTATTGGTCAGTTATAGCAGCCGTGATGTGAACAGATAAAGTTTTGTTAACTTCATGTTTACAAGTGTCTTTTAAACGCACTTATTTTTTGCCTGATTGTTTTAGATTTTGATTTTTTCTCGAAGTACTCAATGTGAATTCCATATTTGCATCAAAATTAGTTTTCGTTGACGGAATGAAAACTGGTCTGGTCCCAACTTTTCCGTGCTAATATTAGAAGTGTCTAGTGGACTTGTCTGTGCTGTCTGTGCTAAACTAAAGTAAAGTGGAACTTGAGACCAATTTTATTATGGACATGTGACCTATATAAAAAGCTGTTAATTGGACTGAAGGCGGGTTCATGACCCCTTGTGCTTGAACTTGTAAAGTATTAAATTCTATCTCGTGTGCCACTAAAATCTCATTGGTGTATTGAAAATGTGATGGTGTTCTCCATATTGTCTCGTAAATTGACCAATCCCTGTGTTTCCTCAGGTTATATCCTCGGAGCCAGTCAAGCTGTTGCAGAAGTTCAGCGTGTTCTTTAGTGATGGCTGGAATGTCCTGGATACCATCGCCACCTGGATGTTTGTCGTCGCCGTGGCGCTGCGGTTTCAACCGTCCACTGACATGCACATGATCGGTCGTGTCATGTACTGTCTTAATGTCATGTTCTGGTATATCCGTCTACTCGATCTGTTTGCTGTCAGCAAGCATCTCGGGCCGTACGTCACCATGGTGTTCAAAATGGTGAGTATCGTGTCTAAATGCCACCAATTTGAAACAATTTAAATTAATAACCAACAAAAATTTTGCTTTTTTTATTTTTCTAAGGGTTTAAACAACATTTTATGTTTTCAAAGCTCTGATGCAGAACTTCATTAGTGCAATTTTATGTCACTGCAATCCTCTTGATACTTTTCTTTGTCAGTGTTCTCACCGGGCTTTTTGAGTGTTGTGGTCAGCCCTCTGCTCTATTTGATCGCGCATAAAAACTGTGGTCTGAACCATTCCAGCTTGGAATTCACTCATGTATTATCAAGGCTTCCCCCATATTGGTATCTTGTAGTCACAGAAGTGATATGGCCAAAATTTAATTTACAGAAATTTTTTGCTTGTTTTACATCAAAACGAATCGTGACCTTTGATTTGAGTACAAAAAATCCCCAAAAGCATATGTTCTCTACCAATAACTGCAGATCAGATTTTTTTACAGTGACCGCGACTGATTTTTTTCTCATTATTATTATTATTATTAACAGTTGGATATGTGGTTGTGATGATTTTCCCTACCTTGATTACAGGTCATGATTTGTTACGCTGCTTGAAATATATACAGTTTAGATTTATTTGAATTTTAGCTGTCTTATCCACAAAACTTACCCTCAGCAATTTTGAAAATGATGACAACCTGGTCCTTTGAACAAATTGGGTAAAAAAGGTAACCAACACTTGGAACATGCTTTGCTTGCGACAGACTATTTGACGTCTTTTTGCAGATTGTCGACATGTTGACCTTCCTGGTTATCCTGCTCATAGTCTTGATGAGTTTCGGTGTCGCCCGTCAGGCCATTTTGTATCCAAATCAGGCGCCATCTTGGCACCTTGTCCGAGACGTGTTCCTTGAGCCATACTTCATGTTGTACGGCGAAGTCTATGCGGGAACTATAGACCGTAAGTTTTGTATTGTCAGGACGCAACTCTTCAAGGCCTTATCATTGGGTAATATTGTGAAGATTCTTCAATTGTTTAAGATGAAAGGGCTGAAATTCTATTTTTCCTTCCGTAAGAACGTTTAAAATTTTTCACATGTCTGATTTTTTTAGAACAAATATACCAAGATTTTCATCGACTTTTTTCAAATTGTTTTTGTGCAGATAAAACAATTATCGCTCTGTCCTTGGCTACTTTCTCTCCTCCATACCCCCTCCCAACCCACGCTGCTTCTCTAGTGTTTACAGTGGCCGTCGATCACATTTTAGGTCATGCTCTTTTCTCGTTCCAGGCTGCGGTGGTGAGGACACATCCGGGTGCACCCCCGGGGCATGGATCACTCCCCTCATCATGTCTGTTTATCTGTTGGTAGCCAACATTTTGCTCATCAATCTACTCATTGCTGTGTTCAAGTGAGTAAATTCAACTGAGGTGACATATTTATTCCCCACGGAAAATTGATGCTTGCTCATCGCATGCCATCGCAGTGCCTGCCATGATGTGTGCTTGTCCACTGCTTATTTCTCAAATCTCTTGTCGAATCTAAAAACTCGGTGTATGGTGGAGACGTGCTGCCGACCGTCACTTTTTGATTGGATTATTTAATAAGCTACAGTTGCATCCGTCATCGGCCATTTTAATTTTCAACGAGACCGTTGGTTAACCAAGAATGAAGACACCGTGGTATTTTTTGTTTTGTCTGAAATTCGCATTGTTTTTATTGACCTCCTATTTGTTTAGCAAGGTATCGATTTTTGTCCATGCCACAGATAATGATTGGTCAAAGTACTGAGATGAGTGACCAACTAGTACGAGTATCGTTCGCTGTACTTACTGCCACCTTTTGTAAATCTTGCTGTTACAAGACCAGCAACACCGAGTATTCTTTTTTGACCCTACCCTACGCATATGATGATTGTGAACAATGATCTAAGGCGTCTTTTGTTTGACCTAGCGTCACATTCCAAAAAGTGAAGCCAATCGCCAAGCAGCTGTGGAAGTTCCAGCGCTACAACCTGACGATCGAGTATGAACAAAAGCCACTGTTGCCACCCCCACTGATTGTGTTCAGCCATTTGTATCTGATCATGAAGTATATACACCGGCGGTGCAAGAACAAGGCGGAGATTTACGACAATGGACTCAGTGAGTATGCATACAAAGAGGAGACATGTGGCTTTTCCATGCGAATCTTTGTCGTGGTTTTTATCCCTTGTCTGAATTACACTGCATTTAAGCTCTTGATGTCAAAGGTTTACATAGGCAACTTATTAGCTGTTTTGGGACTAGTTTAAGCATTTACCGTACAGCTTCATGTAATAGGTATGATCAACATGTGCCAATAAATCTTAACTACATCTTGACTACATCTTGACTACATCTTGACTACATCTTGACTACATCTTGACTACATCTTGACTACATCTTGACTACATCATACATCTTGTTATCTACATCTTGACTACATCTCACGATTGCAGAGCATTGACCAAAGAAAAATGAAACAAATTAAAGTACCACTTGGTTCTGGTCTGTGCAGTGGTGTCATATTTTTAGTTGTTTAATATTAATATCAAAAAGAAAAAATCATCCAACACCAACTGAAATGGATTGGGATCCTTCTTTTAATTTTTACCCAGCGCCACCTGGTGACAGCTGTGGGGTGCTGAGTTTGCCCAACACGTGTCACACATTGTGCAAAACATTTCAAACACAGAAATCTTGAACCTCGTTTGAAAGCCCGATTTTTATGCGCCCACATATTGATATATGGACTCATTATGCCGTCATCTCAGTCCGTCCGGGTGGCGTCCGTCCGGTGTCCGGCGTCCGCTGCTTTATCTCCAAAACCCTTTGACATACGTTCATGAAATTTGGTACATATGTTCCATTCATGAATGGGACGGCATGTTCGAACTTTCAGACGGATCCGACTACCGGTGTGCCCCCTAGTGGCAATTTTAGTTTTTTACGCTTACCTTTTTATCTTCAAAAGTCCTAAACGTATTTTCATGAATTTGGTATGTAGGCACCTATTAGTGAGATGACGCTATCCTCCCGTTTTCAGATGGATTCGACATAGTTTGCGCCACCTAGTGGCCATTTTATTTTTTTCGAGTCCGTTTTTGTGCGTCCACCCCTCTATCAACCAAACCGCTCAAAGGATGATTGTGAAAATTGGCATGTATGTGCTTACTATAAAGAGGACAGCTGACAATGATTTTCAGACGATTTGGACTACTGTGGCGCCTCCTAGTGGCAGTTTTGTTTTTTTTGCGCCTATGGCTGTATCTCCTAAACCGTTCGCAGGATCTTAACGAAATTTAATAAGTAAATTTATATGATGTTAACAACAGACGATGACGACTTTGGACGGATCCGCCTACTAGTGTGCCCCCTAGTGGCAATTTTATTTTTTTACGTTTACCTCTGTATCTTCACAAGTCCTTAACGGATTTTCATGAAATTTGGTATGTAGGCACCTATTAGTGCGATGACGCTATCCTCCCGTTTTCGGATGAATTCGACCTAGTTTGCGACATCCAGTGGCCATTTTTACTGTTTTTGAGTCTGTTTTTTGGTGTCCACCCCTCTAACAACCAAACCGCTCTAAGTATGATTGTGAAAATTGGCATGTATGTTCTTACTATGAAGAGGACGGTTGATGCTGAATTTCCCATGACTTTGATTACTGTGGCGCCTCCTAGTGGCATTTTTTTTGCGCCCATGGCTGTATCTCCCAAACCGTTTGCAGGATCTTTACTAAATTTAGCAAGTGTATTTATGTGATGTTGACAACGGACGATGACGACTTTAGGATGATTCTGACTACCGGTATGCCTCTAGTGGCAATTTTAGTATTTTACATTGATCTCTGTATTTGCATAGGCCTTCAGGTGTATACTTTGTGTTACTTCGTGACTATGAAGGAAAAGTTCCACGTAGAAATTTGTTTCTGGCATTCTAATGCTGTGCTAATCTCGTATGTTGGTAAATTTGTTTTTAATTCTACCGGTATGTTTCTGTGGTGCTTTAAGCAACTGATGTAAAGGATGTGCTTGTATTATGAAGATCACTCACATTTTGCCCCCAGCCTATTGAGGAGACAATGACCATGCCTTTCCATTTTGCAAAGTGCAACATACTACATTATATGCCCTCTACTGGCCACTTTATGGTACCAATAAACAACCCTAGAAGGATACCGTATACGGTGCAATTGTGTGCGCATTTCAACGCTTTGTTCCTGCTTTTGAGCCAAACTGTTGAAACTGTGTTCCATAGTGTATTTTTTTATTATTTAGCTGTACAAATTACCATGAGGTGCCCAGCAAGTGAAAATAAAGTGTAACTGTTGTCAGTTAACAGAAAGGAGTATTAACATGCAAGTACATGACGTGCAATGTGCATGTTGTTTGAAGTTTTGTCTAGGGAGAACACTGCAGTGTATTTCGTCACCAAAACTCTGTACATACATCGTTCACACTGTCCCTGACAGAGCTGTTCCTGTCTCCGGAGGACAAAGAGAAGTTGTATGACTTCGAGGAGGAATGTGTAGAAGAATACTTCCGTGGTAAAGAGGTCCAGCAGCTGTCTAGCACGGAGCAGAGGATCGGGCTAACCACTGAACGGTACGACAAGAAATGCGTTGAGGTTTAACAAGACTTGGTGGTATTCTATGACAAAACTTGCTTGCCTGAAATTATGTGACATTTTGTGACATTTTGAGAATTCTGTCACAAAATGCGAGCCAGGTAGTTTGTGTTTGTGTTTTGTTGGGTTTACAGTTGAGTTATTCTGGTCGTTTCTTTTTTCACAAATTGTAAAATTTTGGAGTTCGTTGTTATCACAATGACGAAAAATTGTGATAAAAGCCAAATTGGCATGACTTGTATAAATTATGCAAAAACACCAGAAAACAAGCTGTTGCAACTGAGACTTTAAAGATTTTGTGATGTGACAAATTGTGACTTGCCATTTAACATGAATCCGTTCTCTGCGACCCTTAATGGCAAGAAAAGTGAAAAATACTCTGAAACTTGTATAAGGTTAACTGATATTATTTAAGCTTGGTTGTTTTTTAATTCAAGCTTGATCTATACTATAATTCAAACTTTGTCGAGCCTTATTCAAGGTTTGACACTGTGCTTGCATAACCTCGCTATTAATGTAGCAGATGTCTTTAATTTGCTTGGAAACGTATTTTGCTATCGTTAAAGATAGGCAGTTTGAATTAAGTTACTAATTAGAAGTCATATTCAAGCTTGAATCATGAAAAGCGACTTAAGATTTAAGCAATGAGCTATACCAGTCCTGGTATAGCTCATTGATTTAAGTCAGAAATTTGTTCTTATGCACCCAGTTTACAACTACCGAATAAAGGTTTCGCCATGTAGTTATTAGCAGTACACAACCTGAAGATAATTGATACAGATAGCAGTAGTATATTATCAAAGAATTTGTACTTTTATACTTTTGCTCATTAAAGTGAAATTAGCGTTTCAGAAATAGTTGCGTGTGGCCATTTTGGACCAGATTTCTAACTTTTAGCCTTAAAGTCAGTGGTCAGGAAATGAACCTTAAATCACTTTTATGTGAGTTACTTATGAATAGAGTTACTAAGCCCATCGATAGAGTTAGTAAATATATTGATATAGTTACTATCTCTGGAAGGAGAGTTACTAAGTCTAACATTAATTATAGCTAATAAGTCTATCGATAGAGTTACTAAATCTATCTTTGACAGTTACTGATTCGAGCAATAGTGTTAATAACTCTGCCTCGCAGTAATAAACACCTCTGTTGTTGATTCTAGTGTGGAATACATGAACATGCGGCTGGAAGACATGCTTCAAAAGGAGAATCGCGTAAACTTGTCCCTGCAGACGGTCGACTATCGATTAGCCAAACTAGAAGACCTGGCCTTGCGAACAGCAAATGTACTTGATACCATCCAGCACTACATAGAACCCAATCTTGGAATTGTTTCCCTTGAAGATGAACAACCAGAGCCACCTGTTTTGTCGTCTGCTGGAGATGATCAGGTGAGACACAGGTTTGATTACATTTATTGAACAAAATAGACTGAGTTTGTTCGATTTTCCTTTATGGCCAAATAAACTGATCTAAGAAAATTAAAAATGTAATTTTTGACAGTTGACCATTATTGCCTCATAGGAGCAAAAGTGTACCAAAAATAATTTGATTCCTTAGATCTTGTTTGTGGGCACATTAACTGTCAACATTTTGAATGATGTAAAATTATAACCAGGAAACTGTGCAGTAATGGGCAATGGTGCCAATCGAACAACAAAGTCACCATTTCAAAAACCTCAATGTTCCTCTAGAAGCTCAAAAGATGAGCGTTGTAAATTGCTTTTAAGGTTAGGCCAAAAAAGCAAGTTGATTCTGGTCTTTACCCTAACTCATGGCGAGACCAACATTCACCAATTGGAAAAAAGGTCACGCCAGCACCAATTTCAGTAAAGATCTCGTTTTTTGAAAAGCTGCACAAGGACACATGAGCAGTAAAAAAACAAATCCCGCATCATTTTGCTTGTTTCAGGCAGATTTTTCTTTTAAAAATAGTCAGCAACTAAAAAATTTTGGCCCACTGATTTGATTTCCAAAAAAAACCAAGACCTGCTAAGCTTTTTTGTAGGACTTATCTGCATTTAGCCAATTATCACAAAAAAACATTGAAGTAACGTTATTACTAGTTCATATTTTCAGGAAGCAGAAATCATATAGTATTTGATTTTTGACTTCATACCAGTCGGCAAACACTTGTGTCACGTGGCCATGTTTTTTATTCAAATTTAGCAAAAAAAAAGAAAGTTCATTGTAGCCAAACGATGATGTCAATGTTGTGGCCAAATTTTGTATGGTATATATGTTAAAGATGACATCTCAACATCGTTTTAAGTTTCTTAATCATTGTTTTGGTTTATGCACATTCTCAATTTTTTCCCTAAAAATCAGTATCGTAATGTTCTTATTTTTTTATACCTTTTATGCAAAAATGGAACATATCAGAAACAATTCCTGCGTTTTGGAAAACAGAGCGCAAAGCATGTTATATGAAAATTTTGTTTGAATCTGATCTACCTTTTCTGAGGTGTAATGTTTCAAACTAAGCTTAACGTCAAAAAAATGAAATTCTTGTTCCCATCCATATGACAAGGTCTGAATATGTGAGGTGTATTTTTCTTTATTTAGTGTTTAGTTGATGGTGGTATTCTGTTTTAATTATTTTGTGTTATTTTCAGGAGAAATTTGACGTAAGTACCCCACCACCAGAGTGTAATACAGACATGGAAGTGACACCGCCTACGGTCAGACGAAAGTACGCTCAGCCAGCCCCACTAGTATTGGACGAAGCTGACAACTTAAGTCAAAAGCCACACAAGGAAGACAGTCTTCTCGAGCGACGCCCAGGTGCCAAAGGCCTGCCCTCGCTGTCCCTGCATGACCCTCTACAGGTTGATACTAGTGAACGACGTGTGAGCTTTGGACCTAGCCATGTCAAACATGTCATTACTGAGTCCAATCCGGGTTCACCTCAATATACATCGGCTCACAACAATGACAAGGTCATGGTCACCACAGCGATGCAGTCAGAGGTCGTTGTGGCTGTGACAGAGAAACCTGCAACAGACAAGGCGCGACGCGTACGCACCCGTACCATCTCTGGCGATCATCTGTTTCGCACACCCAGCCTCACATCGAATGTTAGTTCCAACAATGGTCTTGCGGTAGCACCACAATCGGCATTCAGCTCCAGCCTCAGTGCCAGTGCATCCGCGGGCATTGCAAGCTTGTTTCCATTCAAGATGGGTGAGTACACGGCCATTACGGACAACATCGATACTTCCTGCATTCAGCCAGAAAGTCCAGGCATCAGCCCCACCACACCGCGGGTGGGGTTCTTCCCCGTAACTGACAACCGGTTGGAGAGCCCTGAGCGGGACGCCCGGATAAACGAGGCTCGCATCCTGAAGAATGCGGAAGAGAGTGAGAAACTGCAAATGGAAGGAGTAATCCGCCATCGGCTACGACAGATCTCCACGGACGACGGAGATAATCTCAGCGACATTGCTCGCAATGCCATCGCTGAACTTGAGTCGGACAATGAAAGCATTGAATCCAAAGTTCCTGTTTGCACCGCTAGCTTAAGTGTTGTTGATGAGACGGGTGCCCCCTGTGTTGTTATTCCCGACACCAAAATTGCAGGTGACAGCCAAAGTGCCAGTGAGGTTGAAACCACGTTTTAGTGTCTGGATTTAATTCGGTTTTACATTATTTACTCTGTGGATGTAATGGTCAAAATACTCAGATTTTATTTAATTCTGCAATATTATTATTATTGTCTCGTGTTCTAGGTTTCTTTTGATTGATAGTTCCACTTATCATAGAAAGCCTGGAAATTGGCCAAAATAGCCTTGGAAAGTCTTGGAATTTTTCAAAAGCCTAAAAGCTTGTTCATTTACTCTTGGCAACAATCACTAGCAATATTTACAATGTGATTGCTTTTTGTGGGATGAATAACTTGGAAAATGAAAACACGAGCACACTGTGTGTTGAGCAAGTTTTAAAACCTTTAAAAGTTTTGTTTGTTTTGTAGATTTTGTTCGTAGTGGAATGCCATTCCATGCATGGGTGAAAGTCAATTTGCCAAGTAACTAGTCAGAGGAAGACTGTGCACAAAATACAATATATATTGGTTTTCAAAGGAAGACTGTGCACAAAATACAATATATATTGGTTTTCAGAGGAAGACTGTGCACAAAATACAATATATATTGGTTTTCAGAGGAAGACTGTGCACAAAATACAATATATATTGGTTTTCAGAGGAAGACTGTGAACAAAATACAATATATATTGGTTTTCAGAGGAAGACTGTGCACAAAATACAATATATATTGGTTTTCAGAGGAAGACTGTGCACAAAATACAATATATATCGGTTTTCGGGTACCGAACCATTCCTTCTCTATCATTTAAAGTTGGGGAAAGAATTACAGTTGCCTCCTATATTCAGGACTTGAAATTTTCCTCTTGCAAAAAAATTTCTCTTTTTTCATTTCGATTTTGAATTTCTCTTAATATTTGATTTCCAGTTTCTTCTTGTTTTGTCTCTTTTTTGTCATTATTTTGACTTTATTCGTGCAAAACATTTATTTCACTTAACTTTTACAACACAAAAGTACTTCTATCACACAAGCCTATTTATTTGTGGAACGATACATCACCTGGAAATTGTTCTTTTTTTGTCTTTGGTCATTCCAACCCCTGTATATTTGTCCGTGGTCAGACCCCCTCGACATGGTCCCATTCCTACTTGTTGACACCAAGTTGAGCTAAAACTGCGCTAGTCATGATTGACATATACCGGTAATTGTCACATGTATTTTAATTGCCGATTAGTTGAAGTTCGATTTTGGCTATGGTAGTCAAGTTATTGACTTCAGTTTACTTGAGTGAATTATTTGGGGTACTGCAATTTCTTATCATGCTTGCAAAGGGAGATGTGTTTTTTTGTTAAGTTTGACTTTTTAATACCGAAATGTACCCATTGCATTTTCATTTATAGTAAGGGTGTATTTTGGTTCATTTATATGCACGTATCTTCAGGCAGCATAATCATCAATTTCCTGCCTCTCTATAAGACTTACAGTCATCAGATTGGTTGTTGTGTAAGTTACCACTTTATCTGTATCTTGTGTCAGAGCTGGGAAATCGAATGCATTTGCAAATAGGGACACCATGTATATTCCATGTATAGTCCTATTGCTCTGTCTTCAATCACATCTTCACTGGGTGTTATCTTAAAGACCCACGGAGTGCTAATACGGCCGTACGGCAATACACAGTGATGGCACTTTCCTTTGTCCTGGAGATAGGGAAATGCGTGACCTCATTTCAGAAATCGGCACATTTTTATGCGCCCACATATTTATATTTGGGTGCATATTGCCGTCATCTCTGTCCGGGGTCCGCGGCTCTATCTCGTAAACCCCTTGCAGGATCTTATTGAAATTTGGCAGGTGTGTTCCTATGGGGTTGACAACAGAGGGCGATGAGTTTCGGACCGACTCGAATACCGCTGTGCCCCCTGGTGGCAATTTTAGTTTTTTTTACGTTTGCCTCTGTATCTTGAAAGGTCCTCAACCGATTTTCATGAAATTTGGCACATAGGCATCTATTAATGAGATGACGCTACCCGATCGTTTTCGGATGGATTCGAGGTATTTTACGCCACCTAGTGGACATTTTACTGTTTTTTTGGCGTCCATCCATCCATCAACCAAACCGCTCAAAGGATGATTGCGAAAATTGTCATGTATGTTCTTACTATGAAGTGGACGGCTGACGATGGTCTTCCGACGACTTCAACTACTGTGGCGCCTCCTAGTGGCAATTTTTTGCACCGGTGGCTGTATCTCCTAAACCGTTTGCAGGATCTTTACTAAATTTAATAAGTGCATTTATATGATGTTAATAACGCAGGATGACGACTATCAGACAGATCTGACTACTGGTGTGCCACCTAGTGTCAGTTTTATTTTTTTACGTTTACCTCTGTCTACAAAGCTCCTCAATGTTTTTTCATAAAATTGGCATACAGGCATCTGTTAATGAGGTGCCGCCATCTCTCCATTTTCAGATGGATTCGACCTAGTTTGCGCCATCTAGTGGCCATTTTTACTGTTTTCAAGTCTGTTTTTTGGCGTCCACTTGTATATCAACCAAACCACTTTCAGGATAATTGTGAAAATTGGCATGTATGTTTTAACTATGAAGTGGACGGCTGACGATGATTTTCCAACTTCGATTATTGTGGTGCCTCCTCTTGGCAGTTTTTTTTTGCACTCATGGCTGTATTTCCTAAACCGTTTGCTGGATCTTTACTTAATTTAGCAAGTGTATTTATATGATGTTGACAACGAACAACGACGACTTTAGGATGGATCTGACCATTGTGCCTCCTAGTGGCAATTTTAGTTTTTTACGTTTACCTCTATCTTCAAAGGTCCAAAACAGATTTTCATAAAATTTTGAATATAGGCATCTATTGAAGAAATGATGCTTTGCTCCTGTTTTTGGATGGAATCTAGGTATTTTGTGCCACCTAGTGGCCATTTTTGCTGTTTTCAAACCCTGGTCAACCAAATCCTTCAAGGGATGGTTTTGAAAATTGAAATGTTCTCAGTGTGAAGAGGACGTTTGATGATAGCGACTGACTACTGTAGCGCTTCCCAGTGGTAGCTCTGTTTTGTTTTGCATCCATAGCTGTATTTGGATGCATTGTACGTTTTTGCGCCATCTAGTGGCCATTTTTATGATACAAATATATGACCCTAAAAGCACACCATTTGCGATGCATTCGTGGGCACATTTCAACGCTCCGCGTTGCTCTTGTTGTTTATGTCGTTGATGTCAGGAAGGCGAAGAATTTCACATCACGCGTCCACAGGTATTTGCCTAGTTTATCAAGCTTTCTCACGTCAGAGTTCCAGTTCACAGTACTGCAGTAACACTTTGTTGGCATTGGAAGGACCAATAGATTAATGCAACCGAGTAAAACTAGCAAAGAATTGGTACAACAAAAAGCATGTGAAACTCTAATGGGACGAAAACGAGGCAGTAAATGTGCCTGACAGATGTTTATGGCATTGTGGGTAAATATAGCGAGATTCGAGTGTCGCTGTGTAATCCGTGATGGCCCTATCAGGACAAGTCGAAATCACAAACTTCAAACCAGTATAAACCCAGTTAGTGGCAGGGAATCCCGCCATTGAAGCGATTGATGAAGTCATTCGTTACATTTTACTGTATAAGTTTGAAGGCAGTATTCAAAAAAAAGGGTTCTGTCCCAAAACAGGAACCAAACCAATGGTTTTCAAAGGCAACGCTGCATGGGTCTTTAAATCGTTTTGATGTAGGGGAGTATATGCAGTGTTGAAGTTGGAACATGGTTCTTACCAAAGAGGGCACTGGGCAATCTGCATTTTTATTTGTTGATTTCTTATTTGATGTATGTATATGTTTTACCTTTTGGGCTGCTTCTTTATTTTTTGTTCACCTGGTCAGTATGGTTTTGTTATGGTGTGTGGCCAATCGTCTTCAGTTTGTGGATGTCATTAACTTCCAGAGGACTCATAGAGTTAATCATTAGTTTTGGGACAATAGGAATATTAGGAAATACAACAGTGATCTCTCTGATTCTGCTGTTGTCCCACAATGCTGAGCGTTAGTGGGGCGCTTGTCCAATATTCCTACATCTAATCGTTGTTTTTAGTAAGTTATGTTGTGTTGGTGAAGTTTTAGTGCTGTAAAGTGAGTTGAAGTGCTGTTGACAAAAATTGATATAGCTGATAGAGGCACATACATCATTTTGTGTAATTCTCAACTCAAAAACATTTAAAGGCCAAAGGCTTGTTATTTTAAATGACTTATTCTTATTAAAGTGACGCCAGTAAAAAATTCAGTTTTGGATCTCAGAGGTGGGTTTCTCTATATTAGTGTGGTGTGCCCTTCCAAAAGCAACCAAAGAGCGTGACTTACGTTTTTAAACTAGGTCAATAAATCAATGTGTTTTTCTACCTTCACAAAAGAAGAGAGTTGATGTGCGACTGCAACTATTGCATATGTGTGGAATCTCCCTGTTGTATTAGTCCTTGTAGTATTACAGTCCTTGTAGTATTTCAGTCCTTGTAGTATTTCAGTCCTTGCAATATTACAATCCTTGTAGTATTGCAGTCCTTGTTGTATTGCAGTCTTTGTAGTATTACAGTCCTTGGAGTATTACAATCCTTGCTGTATTACAGTCCTTGTTGTGTTAGAGTCCTCGTATTACAGTCCTTGTAATATTACAGTCCTTGCTGTATTACAGTCCTTGTAGTATTACAGTTCTAACTTGTAGTATTACAGTTCTTGTAGTATTACAGTCCTTGTTGAATTACAGTACTTGTGTATTACAGTCTTTGTTGAATTACAGTCCTTGTTGAGTTACAGTCCGTATAATGTTACTGTCCTTCTAGTATTGCAGTTCTTGTTGTATTACAGTCCTTGTAGTATTGCAGTCCTTGTAGTATTACAGTCCTTGTAGTATTACAGTCCTCGTTGTATTACAGTCCTTGTAGTATTACAGTCCTTGTTGAATTACAGTCTTTGTTGTATTACAGTCCTTGTTAAATTACAGTCCTTTTTGTATAACAGTTCTTGTTGAATTACAGTCCTTGTTGTATTACAGTCCTTGTTGAATTACAGTCCTTGTTGTATTACAGTCCTTGTTGAATTACAGTACTTGTTGTATTACAGTCTTTGTTGAATTACAGTGTGGGTATTATGCTTAAGTGTATACACAGGTTCTTGCCAGAGAAGTATATTATTTTGTGTTGTAGACATTTACTAGTGTTTTAGTTTGGTGGTGGGGGTTAGTTGAGCCGACAGGTGTTAATGTTATTGCTTTCGTCGGGATTTTTGTGATCTATATGTATTGTAACAACTTAACTGACTTAGAATTGTTGAACTCAAAAGCAATGTGCAAACATGTATTATTTATTTTTAAACTGATGAATATCTGGAATGTTTGACTATGATAGTCAATTTTAATTATTGTTTTCAGAGGGCGCTGTAATGCTGTTAATTTAACTAATGTTAATTGTTAGGAATTGTGAAACATGATTATTAATTATTCACCGACGTGTTTTGCATGGTTTGAATGTTGAATTGAAATTCATCTCGAAGGTGAAACAATAGTTGGTCAACAGGCAAGCTGCAAGTTGAACTCGGTAGTTCTTGGCCTTAATTTGCTTGAAATATTTTTTATTAAAATGACCTTCACATAACAACAGAAATAAGCACAACGAGGCTTGCCGTCCATCTTTGTTTCCCTGACCTCACTTGAAATGAATCTTGGTGTGCACAGCTCATTTTGGTGGCAAACATGTTATGTTATTACTATCATCAAACATTGATTTTCCCTTGTGAATAAAATGTCTCGACTCGTGTGCTTACTGAATTGTTATACGGCCTGTCGTGTCAGGGGAAACAACTTTTTAAGTAGTTCTGGGCCTTAACCCGCCTGTTACGTCACACGAAGTGATTTAAACCACTAATGGTCAAAATATGAAATTGGTCTCAAATTGTGCGCTAGCCAAATTTGAGGTGGTTTCAGGGCTGAAGGTACGTTATTACTTACATTCTACAAGTTGGCTTGTCGTATCCTGTCATTGTGTATGGTCTCGAACTTGAAAAATAGCGAACCGTTAGTTCTTTGCAAATCCAGTTGCCACGTTTCTCCTGAGTGGGGAGTAAGTTGAGACCCACGTTATAGCGGTAAGATGTTTAATTTAAAAATAGCATCTTGAAAGGAACGCCGGTTAAAATGAGTCCGTTTTAATTTTGATTTAGGACTATTAAAACAATCGTTCATTAATTGAAGTGGTGTGGCAGACACCGAAATTCCACTAAATTTTTTCATGTGGAATTGAGTATTCATAGTCCTCGACATGTTTTGTTTTCTGTTTCCTCAAGTTCCGGTATGTTGAACAGATGGAAGAGACTGGCGCGTTCCCCCTTACGAAACGTAGGATTGTAACTGGATGAAACGCGTTTCTTTGAATCATTATCATGTCAGAGTTGTACTATGGCACTTGGCTTACCTCAAAATCCATCTGCTGCCATTTTGGTTTGGTAATGGTCTAGTTATGTTGCACACTCAGCAGAATTTATTGCAACATTAAACAAACGTTTTAGGTCATAAAAGCCACATTATTTTCTTATCCAATTTTTAAAATTTAAAAACCTTATCACGTGCGCTTTTCGTGAACTATTTAAAAATCCTATTTACAAACTCTCAAAACGAAAATTTAAAAATACTATTGTGCCCTCCAATGTTTTTATTATCTAGAGAGCGATCGATAACCGGTCGAGTTTGCTCTGACCTGTTTGGGTGTCAACGTACGATAGTACGCGCCATCTGGCGGTGATGTGTGCTGCGGTACGAATAATTCTGGTATGTTACAAAATTCGAGAAAGAAACATTTGGTGACAGCGAGAGCAACCTCCTGCAAGTTAATTTTATTATTGAAAAGAAAATTATTTCATCCCTCGTGAATCTATTTGATAGCAATCACGGTCGATGATCCAAATGTTTACAAAGAACTACAAACACTCTATTGTGGTTGTGATTTTGTCATGCTGTGTGGAGACAGGAACCTTGTTGAAGATTTTGCGCCAACATATTTATATGTGGACGCATTGTGCCGTCATCTCCGTCCGGCGTCCGTCCGGCGTCCGCTGCTCTATCTCAAAAACCCTTTGACGTACGTTCATGAAATTTTGCACATATGTTTATATCATCGACGGGACTGCATGAGCAAACTTTCGGACGGGTCCGACTACTGGTGTGACCCCTAATGGCAATTTTAGTTTTTTACGCTTACCTCTATATCTCAAAGGTCCTCAACGTATTTTCATAAAATTTGGAATAGAGGCACTTATTAGTAAGATGGATGGATTCGACGTAGTTTGCGCCACCTAGTGGCCATTTTTGCTGTTTTTGGCGTCCGCACCCTCTATCAACCAAACCGCTGTAAGGATGATTGTAGAAATTGGCAGGTGTGTTTTTATTATAAAGAGGACGGCTGACGATGATTTACCGACGACTTCGACTATTGTGGCGCCTCCTAGAGACAGTTTTATCTCTTTTTGCGCCCATGGTTGTATCTCCTAATCTGTTGGCAGGATCTTTACTTAATTCTGCAAGTGTATTTATATGATGTTAACACTGGATGATGACAACTTTCGGACGGATCTAACTACCGGTGTGCCCCCTAGTGGCAATTTAATTTTTTTACGTTTACCTCTGTATCTTCAAAGGTCCTCAAGGTACTTTCATAAAATTTGGAATATAAGCACTTATTAGTGAGATGACGTTATCCTCCAGTTTTCGGATCGATTGGACGTAGTTTGGGCCACCTAGTGGCCATTTTTGCTGTTTTCGAGTCTGTTTCTTTTTGCGTCGACCCCTTTATCAACAAACCGCTCTAAGGATGGTTGTGGAAATAAGCATGTATGGTTTTATTATGAAGAGGACGTCTGACGATGATTTTCCGACAATTTCGACTACTGTGGCGCCTCCTAGTGGCAGTTTTGTCTCTGTTTGCGCCCATGGCTGTATCTCCTAAACCGTTGGCAGGATCTTTACTAAATTCTGCAAGTGTTGGCAATGGAACACGACGACTTTCGGACGGATCTGACCACTGGTGTGCCCCCTTTTGGCAATTTATTTTTTTACGTTTACCTCTGTATCTTCAAAGGTTCTCAACGCATTTTCATAAAATTTGAAATATAGGCACCTATTAATGAAATGAAGCTTTCCTCCCATTTTCGGATGGATTTGATTTAGTTTGCGCCATCTAGTGGCCATTTTTACTGTTTTTAGTCTGTTTTTGGCGTCCACCTCTCTATCAACCAAACTGCACTAAGGCTGATTGTGAAAATTGGCATGTATGTTCTTACTACGAAGCTGACGATGATTTTCCAGACTTCGACTAATGTGGCGCCTCCTAGTGTCAGTTTTGTTTTGTTTTGTTTTGCTCCCATAGCTGCATCTCCTAAACTCACTGCAGGTTCTTAAAAAGTTAGTAATTGTATTTTTATGAAGATAACAACAGATGACGACGTCTTTCAGGTGGATCCAATGAAGGCCGTGTCCCATAGTGGCAATTTCATTTTTTTGTTTTCTTTGTTTCTCTGAAGTTCCTTGACAGATTTTTATGAAATTTAAAAAATGGCTTTCTATTAAAGAAGCGATGGCATGTTCCCATTTTCAGATGGATTGGACGTTTTTTTCGCCCTCTGGTGGCTATTTTTATGAAACAAATAAACAACCCGGCCTAGAAGCACTCCATTTGCGGTTATGTAAGAGTTAATCATCCAGATGTCAGAAATGAGCTCATCATTCCCACGCTTGTTGATACATTAGGGCGTTCGCCTGGCGTGCGTTCAGTAGACGCTAGGACCTACGCTAGGACCTACGCTAGGACCTACGCTAGGACCTACGCTAGGACCTACGCTAGGACCTACGCTAGGAACTACGCTAGGACCTACGCTAGGACCTAGCTAAAATCTAGTCAAGGTCACGTGTTCTTATTTAAAATACACGGCAATATCTCACGTAATCTCGCGAGGTCTTGCTTTTTAGCGAGGTCCTAGCGTTACTGAACGGGAGGCTGTTCGAGCGTGTGATAACATATTTGGCTCCTTTCTTAACTGCCGAGCACAGTCTTTTGACTATGACAACATATGCTGGCCAATTATCTACCAGGCTTATTACCGACCACGTGTGAACACAGTCAAACCCAGTGCGAATTGACGTTTGGAAAGACTCTGACTAGATTGTCATGACTTCGGTTGTGCATGGGCGGCGCACCATAGGGCGGCCTGGGGGCTATAGCCCCCTTAGTTTTCTCAGTGCTGCGCCGTCCATGAGTTCGGCGATTTTAGTGATTCAAAAATATACATGATCACCATTTGACGAGGAATTCAGAAATGCCATTGATTTAGTGATGTTCAAATATGCTATAACCCAACTTTTATTTATAAGAGCACAGTCCAGTCAAGCTAGTTACCCTAACGTGAGATCTCATCGGAGATTAGAGCAGATCAAACAAAAGAGAGCTGGCCCAGGCACCAACCATCAATGCCAGAATGGAGTAATCATTCGTGTAAGACTACTGGCTACAGCGGTCGTCTTCCCAACTTGTTCAGGGCTATACATCAGCTCAACGGGAAACGCCGTAATGTGTGCTTCACCTGACAGTACGTGGTTATACCTGGAGGTAAGCATTTTGAGCAAGCTGGACGTGATCATATGTACATGTATACATGTAACTTTCAGTTTCTCACAAAATGACTGATTTAATAGAAATAATGAGAAATTGAGTCGGGTTACAGAACCCGCGACTGTCATACCGTTGCCTTAGACCGGCATCTGTTATGTTTTTAAACCGTTTACCTATAAATTTTTTTCAAATAAATATTTGTGTGTACGTCAAGTCGTACTACGAAGAGCCCGGATGTTCCCGTCAAAGAGTTGTGGTGATGTCGGTCATGTTAAATGTCTCGTCATATTTTTGCACGTTGCGATGTATACAGCAACTGTCAACATTAAGAACACCAGACTGCACATTTTAACTGCATGGCCGGTAACGCAGAAGAAGAAATGAGGCATGGGTTCTCAAACTTTTCAGGGGGGAGCAGATCCCTCTACAGAAGGTATTATCCCTCTTGTAGAGGGGAGGGGTGCATTTGGCCGACCAGTATAAAACTGCTTCCGACGCCACTGTTTTGCTATCGGTATTTTACCCGTAGCTATTTTGTGGGCGACTACAGGGATAATTTTCTTAGCGCCCCCTCGTCATTGGCGCAAAAATATAAATTTGTTGGTGCAACACGCGCCCGTAAAATTGGGAGCAAAAAGGATCAAAAAACGAACGTCCTCCAAATTGGCCCATAGACTTGAGGCCGTGTCTGTCAATTCATCTATACCCAAAACGACCCTAGTTAGAAGTACCGAGACAACAAATGGTCAGACAAACGATTCCACGACTCGAGAATGAGGACGTTGGCCCTCTCTAATACCCCGTTACTTGAGTTGGTAGGTGGATGAAGTTTGGCTCGCGGTGAGTTTTATTGGTCGGGATATTCAAGTTTTCGGATGAATTCGACATATTTTTCGCCGTCTAGTGACCATTCTGTCATTTTTTCATGTTTTTGGCAACCCCCTCTCATAACCAAACCATTCCCACTCCGAGGATGTTCGTGAAAAATGCCATATAGGCCTATGTTCAAAGTGTGAAGAGGACGGTTGACGATGATTTTCCGACTACTGTGGAGCGTCCTAGTAGCAGTTATGCTTTTGCGCCCTTAGCCTCCTAGTGGCAATGTCATTTTCTTTTTCCATTTACCGCTGTTTTCAGAAGTTCCTTGACGGATTTGCATGAAATTTGGTAAACTAGTTTTGATGACATATACCAGTTTTTGTAGGGTTTCGACGTATTTTGCGCCATCTAGTGGCCATTTTTATAACACAAATGAACACCCTTAGAAGCACGTCGCATTCGTGGGCGTTTCAACGCTCTGCGTTGCTCTTGTTTTAAAATTTATTGATGACATGTCCGCTGATCCTGGTGTTATTATGTGGCCCATTTCTGTACTGGGATCTCAGTCGTATCACAGATATAGAGTTAATTATCTAAATTAGTTATCACGAGTCGTGAGGTTTTGTTGGGTATAATAAGTTAACTATCAGTCGTATGTATTGTAGCAACGGCGATTTTCCATTGTAGAACTGTTGTGATATTACCAAGTCGTTTTCAGAAAAGCATTCACAAGGTTGCCTGTCGTTAGAGGAAGGTAAGATCAGGCGAAATATAACCGGTGAGATTGTTTGCGGTTTTGCAAACGTGTGAAGTTAATTTGATTTGTTGGTATTTACACACTGAACAGCAATTTGCCTCACATTCTTTTGGTTTATATCTTATTCTTCAAGTAGTGAAAAGCTCTCCGCTGGAACTTCAGCTCTGTATAAGAGCTGAGTATTTTTCTACAGTAATTTGTAGATGCTGGATATAAGTAGTATTCACGCAGACAAAAATACATTTAATACAAATTAAAGCTTATGGAAATTTCGTGAAGAACCCAAAGGGTCTGCTGACCACGGAACCATCAGAGTGTTACTATATATATACTCTCAAACTCTCATAAAAATTGTCTTTCACTGATAAAGTTTCATTGTACTCGTTGCAGTTTTACTACTGGTCTTGTTATTTATTAAATACAAAGTTGTTCTATCAAGTTAGGTGTATTAGTTACATAGTGTTCACATGGCGCTTTAGTTACGAAGTAATTCACCATACATGTAGAAGCTAGTCGCATTCCCTTAGGTTAATAACACAGTCGAACCATTTACAAAAATACTCTTTGAACCTTACTAAAACATCCACTAAAACGGAAGATCGCTGTTAGTAACCAAATCAAATTCTATGGAGAGTAGCTGTCTTGGAACGTCATAATCGAGCGAAAGTGATAAACCAGGTTTCATTGGTGTAGCACAGTTCGACTCTAGAGTTCCTTGTCCATCCAGTACTATAATCTACTAAAATTTTGGTCCAAATATATAANAACCCACCGATCTCAAGCCCATAGTCCAGAAACCTCACAACTCCCCATCGCTAAGGATGTCAATGCAAAGCCTGTTCTTTCACCGACTATGACGATAATACACAACCCTGGCAACTTGTACTACGCCAAATCAGTGCTGCAGGTTCTTAGATATATATACCAGGCTTCAAACATGACGTCCGGGAGAAACGAAGACAACGCCAAAAACTGGAAGAGAAATCTGGACCTCTCAAGAGCAAATACACACCTTCTAGGTCGAAAAATAGCCCTCAAAACCTGATTTGTGCCACCCAAGAACATTTCCCACATCATGATAACAGAATGCAAGGGGCTGTCATAAATTTCTGTGTGATATACTGAACAGAACGGAAATGGAAAAGAAAGACTCTCCCATCTCACTGACCAATTTAAGAACTCTGTTGAAAGCAGAGGTATCGAGTCTCAGTTTTGGCAACTTTCGGAATATTGAAGAGCCTTTCCTCACCATCAAAGTACCATGTCAGGACCACCTACATCTTGGTAGTGGACAACATCTCTGACATGATGACAGAATTAAAATATCTAAGACTACAAGAGTCAACAAGAGTATTGGGGTAGCTGTTGCCAAACAACAGTGACTTAACGAAATTCAGTTACTTTAGACATTACAAATTCTCCTTCAAGCTCTGCACAGCGAAATGTAAACTAAGGCAGTTTTTGTTTTGCTTTTTAGGAGCTTAATTGCCCCACCCTAATTACAGACCTGGGAAAATGTCTTTACGATATGCACTTGTAACTAGTTCAAAGTCATCCTTACTTAACAGCACATTCAAAAAATGAAGTAATTTTTACTCGTATTTGTGTACCGATTATAATCCTGATGACATTGAGTAACATCAAAACGTTACTAATTGAATGTCTTGAAAGCCCTGCGTTTAAAAGTGGTGAATTACTGTACTCACTCTACCCGTTCTTGAAGAATTTTGCTTCATTTGGAGATGACTTTATTAAGTCGAAGTTAACTCTAATTGGTTATTCCTACTGGCGCGAAGTATTTGGAAGTATGAATCTTTCTACAAGAAAATAATTGTTGCAAGTAAGGAGGACTTTTTGAATCAACCTTTGTGGTTTAATAGTAACTTGGCGATCGCAGGCACAAGTGTTTTTTATAAGCCTTGGTTTGTAAAAGGCTTAAGATTTATTAGATATATGTTTACCACTGATTGTGATTTCGTTAGTTTGAACCATATGAAAAATGAGTTCGATGTAAAAACCAATTTTGTAGAATATAATGGTGTTGTTTCCGTTCTAAGAAGGATTCAAAAAAGTCTATTTCAAAGTAAATTTAAAAGTGTTAATGTCTACTCTCCTTGCATGCCTTTACAAGAAATTACTCACTTACGGAAAGATTTGAAGGGTTGTAGACATATTTGTTCAGTCTTTAATGACGTTAAGAAACCTTCTAAGTCAGAGTGTAAATGGGAAATAGCGTTAGAAGATACTTTAGATTGGAAGAAAATATACGCACTGCCTTATGAAATTACAAAGGATCCCAACATTAGATGGTTCCAATTTAGAATATTACACAGGATTGTTGTAACAAATACCTTTTTAGTCAAAATCCGTGTGCGAGATTCTAATTTATGTTCCTTTCGTAATAAAGCTCCAGAGACGCTATCACACCTTTTTTGGCAATGTCGCATTGTACAAGATTTCTGGAAGGAATTCGGAAAGCTAATGCAAGAGGGTCGCATTCAGCTTCCCAACTGTCTCTCTTACGAACGAGTTATTCTTGGACTTTATGAGACGCATGATTTTCTTTTTAACATTTTGCTTCTTATAGCCAAACAGTAAATTTACTAGGAGAGATGTCACAAAAATATACCGAATTTTCACAGGTTTATTACATATACTTATGAGTGCTACAATGTTGAAAAATTAATTGCATGTAAAAATTTTATATGTGACAGCTTCTCTGCGAAATGGGAAAATTTTATTGTTCACGTTAACTTGTAAAAGTTGTTTATACGAGATACGAGAATGATCTCTCCTGAGGTGTGCATGCGTGAATGAATGGATGTACTTATTTGTTTGTTTGTTTTTGAACTGTTTTATAAATGATAAAAAGCACCTTTAAAAATGGATTGGAAGTCATCTCTTGAAGCAAATTACGGACGAATTATTGTCTGACTCATTGCTGCTCGCTTTTGATTTTTCACAATCTGAAGTTGCATTGGCGAGTTGCGTGTAACGAAATCGAGCCGCTGTGAATTTTATGTTTATCAATACCAGGTGAAGATTTGCATGCGGACGATTAAAATGACTGATTTTTATGCATTTGCCGAGATCACAGAATCGATTTAATCGTGTTGGAATCGATCATCGACAAGTCATCCTATAGTTAAAACTGGAAAACTGACAAAAACGTGGCTTTCTGTCGAAGGCAGTTATAGCGGTTTTGAGCCCAATTGCAACCAATCGCCCTCCGCCGAAATACTACACAAGTAGTATACAAGGTACCAAAACTACACGGTCAACGGACTCATAAACACGGGCATGGACGCATGAACACGACTCACGGACCTGCAAACACCTTCCACTGACTCACAAACACGGGAACAGACTCACAAAACACGATCCACGCACCCAAATACACGGGACACGGACTCATATTCAAGAGGAACACGGTTAACGGACCGCCAAACACGGGTCACGGACTCATCGGCTTCCTGGGTCAGCTGACATCGCCATTTTGTCCGTAAACCGTGTTTGGCGGTCCGTTAACCGTGTTTCCTCGGGAATATGAGTCCGTGTCTCGTGGATTTGGGTACATGGATCGTGTTTTGTGAGTCCGTTCCCGTGTTTGTGAGTCAGTGGATGGTGTTTGCAGGTCCGTGAGTCGTGTTCATGCGTGCGTGGACCGTGTTCATGAGTCCATTAACCGTGTAGTTTAGGTACCTTGATATAGGAAGAGGTTTAGGACGCCCGTTTGGGAGGGTCTCGGGTCAAAGGTCATCAATGCGAATGGAAAAGGTCAAAGGTCACGTGTGATAACTGCAATCAGAAGGAACACTATCCGCCTACCGGACGGATGTGTCAATGACGTCACACCTCATGACGTAATAGGTTTAATGAGTCCCGTTAGAGAGGCACCTCGATGCTCATTTTTGCGGCTCCTCGCAACGGATCGACACCGAAACAAAAGAGGAATGACGCTGCTGAATAAGAACGTGACTTATTTCGTGTCCCCAATTACGTGAGTGTCGTCGTTGTATATTGTTTGTTCTGTCTCATTGATCAAAAACAAAAAGCGTATACAAAAGGGGATAACCACCCAACTCAACAACAGATGTCGCGTAATGTCTAACCCAGGACCCGACGGTACTAAGCGAATCATACTAATAATACTAATAACAAGAGGCGACCAGCTAACACAGAACATAAAAACTGATAGCGTTTAAACGTGTGTTAATCAAAAACAAACACTGCAAAAATCATCATTCGAATACACTACAAAAATCATCAAGACGTTCAGAAAAGTAGTCTATAGTAAATTATCAAATGTCCGAATTAAATGTTCAAAGGTCCAGTGGTGACGCCGTCGTCGAACATTCGTCTTTTGGCCAGGGATAAAAGTATAGGTGAACGCGCACCTCTCTTGCAGGTAGGTATACATAGTGTTGAAAATAGTCTGACCAACTAAGAGAGAAAAGAAACTTACTTTTCGTGTTTAAACGAGAATTACTAACGGCATACACACGGGTGAGAAACAACATGACCGCCGGTCCTCTTAAATCGGACCGCCTCACCCAAAACAGGACCTCCGGGGATCAAATGGGACCGTCGTTCCAGAAAATGGGACTGACGCACCTAAAAACATGACCGCCTCACCAGAAAACAGGACCGCCGGGGACTCAACATGACCGCCGGGGATTGAAACCGCATATTGTCCGGCGGGATCATGTTCAGTTCCCGGCAGTCCTGTTTTGTGGTGGGGCGGTCATGTTTTTAGGTGCGTCAGTCCCATTTTCTGGTGCGATTTTTCTGGTCCAATTTGATCCCCGGAGGTCCTGTTTTGGGTGAGTCAGTCCGATTTAGAGGACCGGCGGTCATGTCTCACCCGTGATACAAAATTGAATAAAGACGGATGAATGCGAAGTATGACGTCAAGTTTTCGTTCACAAATACACACAAAGCACCGTCCGAGCTTTGAAAAATCTTACATAATCATCGCGTGAAGTCTGGGCTCAGGCTGACACAAACTCTAGGGTTCATTAAGTACATTTTGAACCCGTGTTTCTATACACGTTGCGTAGTACCTAATAACATATAGACGATCATTTATTTGCGACACGTGTGTGCCCAGTTGTTTAGTTCGAAATACACGCAACGAGTGTCAAGAAAGACGTGTTTGGTGATATTTATTAAAGTATCCAGCACACTATTGAAGTGCAAAATTCGCAAACGGGTTCAAAATGTACTTAATGAACACTAGGGTTTGTGTCAGCCCAGACTTTACGCGATGATTATGTAAGAGTTTTCAAAGCTCAGACGGTGCTTTGTGTATATTTGTGAACGAAAACTTGACTAACACTTTGCATTCACCCGTCTTTATTCACTTTTGTATGCCGTTAGTAATTCTCGGTTAAACACGAAAAGTTTCTTTTCTCTCTCAGTTGGTCAGACTATTTTCAACACTATGTATACCTACCTGCAAGAGAGGTGCGCGTTCACCTACTTTTATCCCAAAAGACGACTGTTCGACGACGGCGTCACCACTGGACCTTTGAACATTTAATTCGGACATTTGATACTTTGCTATAGACTACTTTCCTGAACGTCTTGATGATTTTTGTAGTGTATTCGAATGATGATATTTGCAGTGTTTGTTTTTGATTAACACACGTTTAAACGCTATCAGTTTTTATGTTCTGTGTTAGCTGGTCGCCTCTTGTTATTAGTATTATTAGTATGATTCGCTTAGTACCGTCGGGTCCTGGGTTAGACTTTACGCGACATCTGTTGTTGAGTTGGGTGGTTATCCCCTTTTGTATACGCCTTTGTTTTTGATCAATGAGACAGAACAAACAATATACAACGACGACACTCACTTAATTGGGGACACGAAATAAGTTTTGTTCTTATTCAGCAGCGTCATCCCTCTTTTGTTGCGGTGTCGATCCGTTGCGAGGAGCCGCAAAAATGAGCATCGAGGTGCCTCTCTAACGGGACTCATTAAACCTATTACGTCATGAGGTGTGACGTCATTGACACATCCGTCCGGTAGGCGGATAGTGTCCCTTCCGATTGCAGTTATCCCACGTGACCTTTGACCTTCTCCTTTCGCATGTATGACCTTTGACCCGAGACCCTCCCAAACGGGCGTCCTAAACCTCTTACTATACTACTTACACACTGAACAGCAATCAGAACAACAGTTACCATTGAGATATTCCACCCAAACTTTCACGTTTTCTGCAGGGTCTGTATCCTTAATGAACTTCAACGCCTCGTCCAAAATTTCATTGCCCGTGGGCGTGTCATTTAAGCAGACAACACGTCGATTACCCAGGCTCCCCCTTTGCGCACATTTCTTTTCCAGACCAATTCTGCCGCGCAGAGCTAGCTCGACCAAGATACAGCCACGAAGGGCGGGTGAAATCCGGTCACTCCAGAAAGAGGCGTGGCCCTGAAAAACACATGTGATGTCTCTTTAAGAGGCATGGAATGCAAAAACTCTTAAAAATAACTTTTGAGCAGATCGTGGCGAATCTACTTCTTGCGGATGCTAACATGAGAGTTATTCAAAAATTCCAAGAAAAATCGTCAGAACAGATTCACTATTTTTGAAGCACAGACGAAATATTACTTTACCGTTTTCTACTCAGAGTTTCACCGGGGATGCAGCCCCCACGATTTGAGTAACCTTGAACCAACAAAGTTTCACGGAGAGTAAGAATGGGTCTAGGACCAGCGCACTGACGGGTAGGTGGGAGCTGCCTGAAGTAGTTACAGCTGGGTTCCAACAGCGGATTCGTACCTATTTCTCTGCTCTGGGTTGAAGTTTAAGGTTTGTTTTATTAAGAACTTACTTTAAACACTTGATGGAACTGTGCTCAACCGTCATCTTCAGTTGGTCTCCCACTGTCCTTAATGATTTGTAGGAGACCAACTGAAGATGACGGTTGAGCACAGTTCCACCAAGTGTTTAAAGTAATTTCTTAATACAACAAACCTTAACCTTCAACCCAGAGCAGAGAAATATGATACAGTTTCGGGAAAAATTTCAATTTATTATGGCCATTCTTTCAAGTTTGAAGTAATTCTTTGGAAAGGTCCCGAGGTGCCTGCCTGGTATGATTGCATTTGTGGCCGTTTCAGAATCCCTAGATGAAACACTACCGGTGGTCAAAATTCTGGTTGCTGGGGGAAATGATACAGAGTGTGTCCCAAAAATGTACACACTTCAACGTCTGGAGTTCAAATTTAGTTCCCGTGGGTAACAGGCCTACTGCATGGTCACACCTTATTTTTAACGTGGGTGTGCCAGTCGTGACGTGCTGCTCCGTGCATGCGCGCTTCCATAGAGGGGGGGGGCTCGGGGGGCCCGAACGAGCCCTCCCCCATTTGGTAAACTGGGTGAAAGGGTCGGCCTAGAAGAAACAAAATAAATCCGAGGAAAACGAGACAAAAGTCCACTCAGGCAGGAATTCGGCGTATGCAGAATTCATAGCCCTGAACACGTCCCGTATTCGTTTTTTTTCTTTAGTAAAAGGTCTACATCCTCAAAAATTTGAGCCCCCTATATTTTAGGGTGGGTGCGCGCATGCCCCGTGTGTAGTATGCACGGGAAATGCAAGTAAACGATTCAGGTTTGAAGAACAAAAATTCATTGCGCAATACTACTGGAAACTAAAAACATCAAGTAGAAAGATGCACTCCGATTAAAAGGCGCAACCACAATTTCTAGGATTCACATTTCCTGAACATAAATTTTAAGCACCGATTTGTCTGCCCAACAGACCACATTTACACTTCAGTCCATCAGTCATGCCAGTTTGTTTGCGTAAAGCGCTGCCTGTTGAGAATTCGACTAGCCAATCAGAAATGCCGGTGTAAAACAATTACCCGAGGAATATTAAGTGATACCTGCGTGCTGGCTACCGATCACCTAGCGGCACGCAGGAAACCAGCGAGTTAATATAGGAGAGCCAGCTCTCTTTTGTTCTAATCTCCGATCAGATCGTAGATCTATCTAGCCTCAGTGACTGGGCTTGAGTTATAACATATTTGCACACACACCAATAGCTTTTCTGAATTCCTTGTCAAATGCTAATAATTTTTGTTTTTGAATCCGCAAAATCGCCCAACTACAACGGAAGTTAAGGCAATCTATTCTGTATTACCAGGTATCACCAATTACGCACTGGGTTTGACTGTGTGCATATACGCGGTCGGGTATCAGTAGGGTGCAACCACCAAACGTTTCATAACACTTACATCCATGGCACAGATACATAATTCTTCTATTTGATCCAATGAGTTGATTGTAGCATTATATGCTATTTTAATAAAGATAGTGCTCCTCATTTGTTAGTTTTATTTTGTTACGGACACTGAATCGACTTGATTCCTGAAGACAATGCTTCTTGTTGTGTTTTACTTTTTTGGTAAAAAACTATTGACGCATGCAACCGGTCAATCACAGGGCTGGTAAAGGTCTTGCATGTTGTAGTGTCACTGTGTTTTATTGCCATGTGGTCATACTAAGTTGATTTCTTAGTTCGTGAACGAGGCTCCACAACATACACACACACACTGTTTGGTGACATGCAGCAGTGTACTACTCTTTTTTGAAGGCGTGGACGTTAACACCCTGAATGACTCGTAGTGTGGCGACAGCTCAACTAAAATAAATCAAACGCATTCAGTTATGTTTGTTAGGCTAAATCTCACTTAGAAATCATGAAAAAACGATGAACTGTAATTCATAATCAACCCATCAACTAATTCAGGCTCCGTATTATTCTAAAATTCGAACGATTATTCAGGCCAATTCAGGGAAAAAATGTGCGTTCACGATCGCCATAAAGAATTAACGACTTCGTTCCTGATCACCGCCTCGGCACAAGGACCTTTTTGTATTGGTAAATATCAAATTGTTTCACAAATCATAACTAACAAAGGTGTAACCAGGGACGATATAAACGTCACACGTCTGGAATGATTGCTTGACAAGTAAAAATTGTCGATTTTACGAGGCGCAAGGCATTTTAGCGAAAGCCATTCCTTTCTGAGCTCTTCATTTTAAAAAATAAGCAAAAGCCAAGTATTACTTCAGATCCACAACATGAGGTTACACCCTGACGCTTTTCTGTGTGTAACATTCGTACCAAAGTGGCCTCTATTTAAGCAGAAAATGACACTTAAACTCACCGGGTACGTCACTGTCGTCTTCCATTTTTGGTGCAAGGTCTCGTTCTCGATCGCCTTCCGGGCGTTCTCGATCGCGGGTTGGCCGGGGTGGAGGACGTACGCCGTAATGCTGTCTGGTACCTGTGTGTGATCTCTACACGCAGGGAACTAGCGAGTTATAACGGCTGCCACACCCTCGGTTATCGGCTAACTAGCAAATGAACTACACCTCGGAAAAACACTGAATGCACGGATCAGAAGAGCGAGACCACATGTTTGGAGCGATTCAAAAGTAGTAAAACCAAGTTAATAACCAGTAGCTTTTGAAGCACTGAGGGTGAAAAAAATTCGGATTCATCGGCGGATCAATTTCCCGAGTTTTCTGGCATTTTACTTCAGATATCTTATACAAGCGAGTTTTGGAAATTCCGTTTGGCGGCCAGGGATAATCTGTTAATCTTGCCAGCTAGCATTTACATTATGCTGAGCGTCGATCCCTCAGCCAGTGATATTCATGAAAAAAACCTGAGAAATTCATCTTCTCAATCTCAGTATTGACATACCTCTCTGTCGTTTAAACCAAGTAATAGAACTTCCTCCATCAATGTAAGATTAGGTTCTCCTGACATGGCTTCCGTGATCTGTTGTTCAGCTGTGCTAAAGAGATTTTTAACCACTTGAACGGTGCAGCGTAACTAGTCGCAAGACCAACTTAGATCGAGTGCGGGAAACTAGTTCAGCAATAAGTTAAGTAATAGACTAAACCGGTGAATCGCGCCGCCGCGGGTGGATCCCATAGACTCTATTCACGTGGCGGACATTAAAATACAAAGCGAGGCTCACTGCGATAAACAAAGCGGAAATTTACATTGCGTGAAGACGGCAAAGCACACCTGTAAAATAAGCCTAAAAATATAAATTCACTACGTGTGTGATAATGTAACGATTTTAGTCAATTGCCATTGTTATGTTAGACATTGGTAAATGAATTATAATTAGATTTACTTCAATTCAGTCGCCGGTTCACTGGGCGCCGGGCTTGCGCACGTATGGCCTATACTTTGCGGGTTGTGATCATGTTTTTGTTTGTTTTATTGTACTCTGTAAACTGTATTATGAGCTAATATTACTTATGTTAATAAACCTGTCACCCTCTGTCTCGCTCTCTCTGTCTCTTTTTCTCTGCTCAGTGCGCTCAATTCAAAGAAAAAAGGAAACACTAACAGTGACATTAGAAGTCGAGATTAATAGTACCTGACTATTTGCAAAGTATGCCAGAAATTCGCACACAAAATGAGAATATACAGAGCCCTTACACAAATGGCCTAACCACAAGCACAACTATGAGCAAAACGGTCGTATTCCAATATGCAACATTTCTAGGTCCACGATAGAGTTTTAAAGGTATTAAACAGTTTTCAAAACTATTGGCCAAGTACTTTCTCTTTTTCCAACCCTAGCAATTGACAAAAACACAGTTACACTGAACGAAGTTTATATTTTTCATGTTATGCACAGGTCGATCCTTTTCATAAATGTACTATAAGAAAAGACATCTGCCTTAGCAAAAAAAAACAACAAATTCTCAACATTCCAAGATCATAAAGCAACATATTAAGTTGGAGGGAATCTCAGCCAACATGGGTGTTATTACGATCATTCCTAGAGTGTCTACTAGGTTGGAGTATAATCTGTAAATATTTTGGCTAAATGCAGAGACTAGTACAGTACTACAGCTGCAGGATTTGACTAACGAATGACATGATAACCTTGCTTAACAACAACAAACATACTTCAGTTTTCTTATAGCAAATGTAGGCTCATAATTGCAGTAGGCCTATCACTTTAGTCGACTTACCTGACCAAAACGGCGAAAGTCCTTGGGCCTTGGCACAACTTCGTAAAGCATTGCGCTGACTCTTCGTCAAAGTCAACGGATGGGATCCATCCTCCAAAAACTTCTTCACGTCACTCTCACTGTGCTTGAGATCATGCATCTTTGCAAAAAAACGTCTGGAATATTCGTGTTCGTAGCAGATAACGACTCAACTGTCTCACAGTAGCGTACAGAAGTGCCCTGGGAAGAAATTTCACGCTCTCAAGACCGGATGCCAACCTGGCCAATCTGCGCATGCGCAAAGTCGGATTGGGAAGAAATTTCACGGGGAAGAAATTTCACGCGACACCTGTCTTTGGAGTCCAACCTGAATATTAAATCTTAAAAAATGTGTCAATAATTAACCACAGAGACTTAGAAAAATACAGTTAAAGAACAAGTCAATGCACCAAAGAGTTGCCTGACGAAAGGAAATAGTTTTTTTTCCGGAAAACTAGGTTCGCATGTCATGAACACATCCACTACCACAAGAAACTGTAGGAACACCGCATTTATTCCACCTTCACTCTTATCAGGCTTCTGTTGCGAGTCATCATGCGTGAATAATTGACTGCTAAGCCACCTAGCTATGGAACTACTTTTGGCTGAATGCATGACCAGGCCATAAAATGATAGTTAACCAAGACCAGTTAAATAACGCTGCATGGAATAGTTAATACCTTCATGGCATCTTCTGCTGGTTTTTCGCCGAAAGTGTTTTAAAAAAACTTGGTTTACCGACCTCTAAATTTCCAGATTATGCAAACATTAAAATTCAAATATGCAACGTTTTCATTTCCGCCATCATTATGCTATGGAAACAAGAAAAAAATGGCAACAATCCGTAGAAGCAAAAAAGCATATGTCGTAGCATCACCTAGCCTTGGTGGAAAGCTGTATACCGGTCGCTTACAAAAATTTATTTCACGGGGAGGGGGAGCTTATTGTAGCCTAAGGCAGTTCAGAAACTCGGTTTCCGAACCGGGTAATATCGGAAGCTAGGATTTATCAAATTTACGCTCTGTGACGTATTTGTAGCCCATGACAGTCTTTCTATAAAACTGTGGTGCATTGCTTTCAAACTCCGTTGTTAAATTACGATCATTTTTCTAAAATTTGGGTTGAAATCCCAGGGCGAAAACTTGCCGACTGATAAGTCGCTGAGTCGCGATCGTCGACAGGAAAACTTGAATTCTTGAATAAAAATACAGTTTCGACACAACAAATTACCTGAAATCCTCCTGATGTTTTACAATTTTTTAAGTTCAAGTGGAGTGCAGATTAATTGCGATTAAGTCCAAATCTGCGCTACATCGTACCCCACAACACGAGAAAAATCTCTGGATGAACACACGTTGTTGCCACGTGACGTTTGCTTTGAAGTTCCTCTGCGTATAAGAGTGAGAGCGCCTGCGGGTCATCGACGACAGACTTTTGTTACCAAAGGCGGAGGATTATGCAAGAAAATGGCGTTTATTAGCTTGTTTTTCACTTAAACGGCTGCAGCATGCAAGGTGAGTGCCGGTTAACTCACACATTTTGTGTGCACATGCCGACGGTCGTTACCTCTGCCGTGGAGTAAAACATTAAAGTGTAAATTGCAAGGTCTAAGTATGTTAAATTGTAATTATATTTTCAAGATATTGTTAGTTGGATATATCTTCTTCCAATTATCATGTTATTGTGTCTGTAGTTACGCTAAAAAGCGAAAATTAAAAAAAATCCGCGAAAAGTTGACCTTTGACACCGTGACATGGTGTTGGGGAACACAAACTAGATCAATATCCCACAATGCAGTTCATCGCCCATACAAAACAGTGGAAGACGAACAAGGAGCGTTCAATCTTGGCGTGATTTGACATGGTACATCGGTGTGTGTGCGCCAACTGTGCTAACACCAGCCAGGTGGAAGGCGTGACCCTATTTAGGTTTCCCAAAGACAAGCATCTGGCTGCAAAATGGCACGTTTTCGTGTGCACTGCTCGTCATTGTAAAATGACTGTCGAGTCGGCCAGTCTGTCGGAGCCGAAATATGCTCCGACCACTTTGAGGACGGCTGCTTCGACGACAAACATATCATGAAGTTTGAAGCTGGTCTTGTGAAAAGGTAAGTTATCTTCATAATTTATGGCTTATATCCATGACGCTTTCTCAGTGCTTGAACTATAACGATCTTTTTTCGCAATCACCATAGTTCTCGCGGTCAACAATTGCTGAGTGTTGCCGGTGGTATTTCTTTGGAATGTTGCCCAGTAGGCTATTTGTTGATTCAACTGTTCTTGGTGTTGTGTGTGTAGCAGCGCTAGTTGAGCATCATGTTGACCCAATGCAATTTCATTTGCTGATG
>NMRA01000445.1:76425-190470 GCA_002633005.1 Phoronis australis | reverse complement strand
TCGCCTCCTCCTCCACATCCGAAACGTCAGAATCGTCTGAAAACTCCACCTGACCCTCCCTGTATCTTTCAAAATATTCTTCATCTACGCTGCTGTACTCACTGGGATCCATATTGTTTTCTTTGTGTTCCCCAACACCACGTCACAGATGTGTAACGAAGGAAAATGGCGCCGTTTCTATTTTCCGTTACAACAATGGCGTTACAACGCCACGGCAACAAATATGTAAATAACTTTTTATAGCGACGTACAATTCAGTTAATGTTAAGAATATAGCAATAATAATTATAAACATGAATTTAGAGCATATTGTTGTTCAAATTGGTTGAGACCTTGCAATTTACACTTTAACGGTCCTTGGCTCGATCTACATGTTGGGGACGAGGTGAACTACCCGGGCTGCGTGAAATTTCTGGGTCTAACGCAGTGGTACCTATAGTCAGCCAGCTCGCTGTATCAAGACTATCGTCAAAATCCAAATTCGTTTTATCGTTTCCCTGTCAATAATAACGGCATGCTAAAGTTTCGTAATGTTCGTACTTCAGGAACATAAGGATCACGTGTTTTGAACTTAATACAAACGCGGACGCCGCTGATCACATCTCGCGGGAAATTTCCGGTTTGACGGATGACAATGAATGACCACAATGAAATTGAACAACGTCGTTTTACATCTTGGAAGAGCTATAATAAACGTATTTTGAATATTGAAAAGCATGTGTTCCAAAATAACGGGTCTTATATTTTCGTATTCGTGCGCGCCGAATGACGGTAATCTTGAGTGTTGCTGTGTTGCTAAATCTCTTATTCTGGGCCTATTTGAAAAATTCAAAGTTGAACCAACATTTTTTTCTCTCCTATTTTCAAATATTACACTCAAAACTACCTAAAACGCTCTTCATAAAAAGTACGGTCATCTAGGCTAGATCGTAATCAACTGATGGTATTTTCGCATGAGCGAAGCCAATTATCCTCGCTGGTGACTCGATGAATAGAGCAGCTAGGCGGGATCCCTTTGATCGTGAGCTGAGTGCAACGCAGCCAAGGTGGATCAATACGGCCCAGTTCAATCGGCCAAATCCCACAGTTTTCCCTGATCAGTGGGGTTGTGACGTCATCTTGTTTGGTGGGAATGTTCACAGCATGGATACATGAAAAGTAAACACGGCCAAATTGCGGCGACCGTAGTGTTACGGATTAGGTATCGTGCTGAATGCAGGGTTACGTTTCTTCTAACAAATTCTTGATAAAAATGCTTTCTACACGAACCAGGTCATCTCGTCGTATTGTTGACGAGTTGAGTATTCGACAGTGGTGACTCATAGCATTTTGCTGTCATGTGCAATTAGTCTCATCTGGTTTAATTTGTTGATCAAGAGTAGGCCTATTAGCTTCAAGCATAGCCTTGGTCCTGGTGAGGTAGGCACTACCGGGACTAACAGTGTATTTGTCATTGATCTGAAATAATACTTGATGTTATTAAATATATATTTTGATTACGATAAAAGACTAGGCTCGCAATTGAAAATGGTTATATGACCATCAATTCTGCTTTCTTGGTTTTAATAATTACGTCTGTTTCATGAGTTATATTTTTCAAATATCAATCTCGACCAAGTTGAATTTTAAAATTAAAACACCTAATTCTTTCGTCCAAAGCATAACCTCGTTTTAGAGCTCAATTTCAGTTAACTGGACAGAACGCAGTGGCGGATTTAGAGGGGAGCCAAGGGGCTATGCCCCAGCCCCCCTCCTAAAATTCTCCCGGAGATTCCATTTGGCAGTTCAGGAGTGTGAATTTCTGACGGGCANTACTCTGCCTTGCCCCCCCCCCCTAACTCAAAGTCCTGGATCCCCACTGGAACAAGCATAGTTATCATGTTTCTTCAGAGGCCTCTTTCATATCCGAGGGGAAAGGTGCCTCATGTGTGTGCGGCCTTCTGAGAGGGGAACGTTTCGCCGAGTGACGGGTCACTGAAAACTCTACTGACCTCCCGATCACCATCAACAATAGCACCCCGCCCTTTTGCAAGCTCTCATAGCTCTGTCTCAAATAGCATTTTCAGTGGCTGATCTAGGATACCATATAGGCCTAGTGAGGGGGGCCTCCTCGGAGAAGCGGGCAAAGCGCGATTGTATGCACGCAGGCGGCCCGGAAGTTGTGGGCGCCGAGAATGTATACCTTCTGTCGTTGGACTAAAAAATAAAAATAAAACGGAACGTGTTTTCCCCCTAGTCCGTAGTCTGTACTCAGTACAAGTTTCCTCCCGCTTCACGTTTTGCTGGTTTATTTTGCTTGCGGCAATCAAGGGGGGCATGCCCCTCCCCCCCTAAATCTGCCTATGATTTTGTACCTCTGTGGTCACAGGTGATTTGAACCGTTGGAGAAAAATTTTCGGGAATTTCGCGTGATTTTTCAATATTTTTGAGAGGGGAATAGGGCCGATGTTTGGCCCCAAAATTGAGGGATTGAGGGCCCTGTCCTTGTTGTAAAGAAAAATGCATCGCGCTTCAACCCATAGTCATGAAAACACGACAGGCTGGCTGGCCGAAGATTCTCCGGTCCTCGTTGCTATATGGCGGCATCCAGTCCGAGATGCGACAAATTATGATTCGAAAACAGTTATAGATTTTACACGGACATATTTCTCTTCGTCGCGGCAAGGTCCCAACGCTTCCGAATCCCAACGTCCTTAGGGATTGTAAAACAGAGTGTCCGTATTTTTTCTAGCTGTTCGAACAACGCGGAGTACAACTACGCGGATAAGCCACCAGAGCTATCGTAGCGGGCCTCGTTTTTGAACGGGCCTCCTGTCGGCGTGAATAGGGTCTATGGTCACCACCACACAGCTGTGCACTCACGCACTCCAGGTGTCAAAAATGGACTAATGACGTCAATAGTTTGTCGTTTGACACCTGCGTAAACAACTATACACTCTTTCACAACGTGCTACGAAAGGTAGTACTGTGGAATGTTGTTTGACATGGTTTCTCATTGGTTAAAGCCTAACTTCAATGGAATTTTGTTACTTTAGATGTATTAGGCTATAACTAGATAGTCCTAGCAAAGCCTTTGTAAAATAAGAAAACGCGAGTTCAATCACGCGAGTGTAAGCCCTTCAAATGATAAGTGAAGCTGCCCTTTCGTGCCATGTTGCGTCACCGCAAGATCCCAGCACAAACAACAAAAGGTTGTATTGATAGGGGTCCAAATAGAACACCATTGCGTGCGAGTGTTATTCAGTCGCAGCTGTTTGAATTAAAAGGTGATTCTCGCGGTGACGTAGACAAAAGCAAGCTAATACGCCTAACAATTCGTTACATCTGGCAATTTATGGCACTAGTGGGCTCAGAGCGATATTCTTCACATACCGTAAGAACCAAATTTACATGTCACTTGCTTATCTTCAATGGTAAGTGTTACCATTGAAGATAGGCTTTAAAGTAATGAAAGTGACGTCATGTCGATCTGTCATGAAGCGCGAACACGTTCTGTAAGTGCTGCGAGTGAGCTCCCCGATACTGTTAGTTTTCACCGAACTGAGCAGACGCCGTCACGTAAGCGTCAGCCAAGCAAGGACATCGCACAAATCAGAGCCTGGCTGGAAATACTGGTCTAGAGCAACCAACTTTAGAGGAAACTTTGAAGTCAGCAAAAGGTATGACCGGCTCCGGGGGTGACTCTATTAGGAATGACTTGGAGGCAACTTTTCTTGATCCTGACGTCCAGCAGTGTTTTAAGAATATGTTTCAAACGTGGATTGACGAGAAACTGAATGATTTAGCAAAAGGTATAGAGATGAAATTTGAGGATAAGCTACGAGAGAGGGACCGTGAGATTGCGGTTTTGAATTCTGAGCTGCCAATGAACCACAGGCACTGAGTGTATAGTTGAGGGCTGATTAAAGGTGCCTGTGGAATGAACTGAAAATTCAAACGCAGAAACAATTTTCGAATCTGGAAAGAGATTTTGACAAGCAACAACAGTACAATCGCCGATACGTGTTGGTTATATGGTTATATCGGGCAAAAGTGAAACTCACAGTGAATGCACAGATGATATTGTTGTAGAACTGGCGACCAAGATTAACGTGAACATCCAAAGATCGGATATTAGCCGCTCGCATAGAACGGGTAAAGTCAACCCCCAGGGCCAGAAGCCTCGTCCTATTGTTGTAAAATTCACAACATATAATGCCCGTTCAGAGTTTATCCGGAATAGAAGAATGCTGCGATCGGAGATGCAGGGAGGCCTGGCATTTTCATCAATGAGAGTCTTACGCAGAGGAGAACAGTGCTATTCGAGGCAGTCAGAGATCTAGAACCCCTGATTAACAGTTACTGGACCAGAGATGGACGCATTTATTTCAAAGACAAGACTAATTGTATTTACCAAGTGAAGGATCTGAACTATTTGGAAGGCTTTTGAATGTGGTGCTCTTGCCCGAGGTTTTTTTCATGCACGTTTGAAGACTATCATAGTCCTTGATGGAGGGTGCTATATAATTTACAAACTTTTGACTCTATGAGAAGTCGAAGGGGGCACTAACTTCATGTTATGTGTTGTCTTGCGCTGTTCACTTTCTTTGTTGTTGTTGTTGTTGTTGTTGTTGTTGTGTGTGTGTGTGTGTGTTTTGTGTGTGTGTGTGTGTGTGCGTGTGTGTGTGCGTGTGTGTGTGTGTGCGTGTGTGCGTGAACTTAAATGTCTAATCCCCACTGCTGTTACCATGTTATGTATTAGCTCCTGAACTGGTGCTGATCATGAGTGCCCACTCATTTTTTGTTCCTTTCAAATAGCATTTTGTCAGAGCACATAAAAATTGTCAAGGTTTGGGTCACCACGAAAAACAAAGAGATATTTTTAACTTTCTTAAATAAAAAATACCCAATTTATTATATGCAAGATACTCACTTTCTGCAGAAAAACGAGAAATTTATCAGGTCACCATGGGGATATAAACGTTTATTATCTCATACAAGTCTAATTTCAGGGGTGTGGCTATTTTGTTGAATAATAATTTTGAAGTCAAATTTTTACTAAAAACATGATAAAAAAGGCAATATGCTATTACTCAATATAGCTGTAAATGATAGAATTGGTAGGATACTGAATACTTATGGTCCAAATAAAGACGATCATGATTTTTTGAGGGAGTAAACCAGACGATTGTTGACTTTGCTAATCATCCGATTATTTGGACAGGTGGTTTTGATTTAGTTTTAAATCAAGTACTTGGTACTTGTAATTATCGTCATGTAAATAATCCAAAATCTAGAGATAAGGTTTTGAAAATCTTTTCCGATTTGGTCTCTTTAATGCATAGCGCGAGTTAAATCCTAGTAGTGCTGAATTTACGTGGAGATCTGGCACTAAGCGTTCCCGTCTAGATTTTTTTCTAATTTCTGAAGGTTTACGGGCGGAGTTAGACGAAGCCAGAATTGAAACTTCTTATAGAACAAATCACTCGATGGTAACCCTATCATTTAAATTTTGTGTTCCACAGAAGAAAAAAAAAACATTTTAGAAATTTAATAATTCTCTCTTGGATAATTCGAAAGATGTTACTCATGTAAAAGAAGTTTTCAGACGTGTTAAACTACAATATGTCTATGATAAAGATTGTGTCACAGATAACATTGCAGACACTGATTTGCAGTTATGTATCAATGATCAGCTATTTTTAGAAACTGTTCTGTTGGAGATTCGTGGTGGAACCATTTCTTTTTCTTGTTATTTGAAAAAAAACAGGTGGACAGATCAGAGTCTATGCTTTGAGACGAAATTGATAAATTAGAAAAAGCCGGAAATTTAGACACAGGCTCCATCGCCGAGAAGCGCTCTCAGTTGATTGAGCTGAGGAAAGTACGACTGTATGGCAATGACCAGGTCCAAAGCGAGATGGATCGAGGAAGGAAAAGTGCCCTCCAAATATTTTTTTACATTTAGAAAATAGACATTTACAGCTAAACACATACCCTTCCTGGAGAAATCAGATAATACGAAAACGGGGAGAGAGTCTGAAATTATACAAGAGACTGCTCTCTTTATGAAAATCTCTAGAGCTAGGACAACTACTGATGATAGCTTAGGCGATTTCTTAGAAGAGGTAACATGTCCTAGGCTGGATGAAAATGAAAAAAAAAACGAACTTGAAGGTCTTTTGACTTATGAGGAAATCACCAAATGTTTGAAAAAATGAAAAACAATAAGTGTCGTGGCTCTGATTGGTTTACCATTGAATTTTTTAAAATTCTTTTGGGATAATATGGATATTTTTGTACTCCGATCTATAAATATCAGCTTCGCTATGGGTCAACTACCATGCACTAAGAAAAAGGGTATTATTACCTGTATTCTCAAAAGTGCAGACAAAACTAAACGCTTTCTCAAAAAACTGGCGTCCTATTTCTCTTCTCAATGTAACCTACAAAATAACGTCTGCAGCAATTGCGGAACGGAGAATGCCACCCAAAAAACAACCTAATTTGTATCAATTTAGATCGAGTAGTTCTACTCGACTACAGCAAGTTCGGTTGCCTTACCTGACACCTGACGGCACACGGAGGTGTTGAAATTATCCTATGACGTAATTGGTTTCACACACAGTCTGTTCAGCAGTTCACAACACGGGTTACTGGTGTCAGCTTATCGCTTGAATTCATCGTTTAACACCAATAAATCATCAAACTTCGATGTAAAACCCTTAAAAACACACCGAGTTCTTATAAAAACGTGTTGTTTTATTTCGCTGTTACGGATTTATTGGTATTTGGACACACCGTAGCCTACAAAGTTCGGCAGGCTAATGTTCGGAGCAATGAGGAGTTTGGGGTCTGTTCGGAGATAAATTCGAAGTATTCTTTCGTGAAATGCAGACAGGAGAACTTAGATCTGTGTTGTTATACTTGTGATTTTTTGAGTTCTAAACACACAAAACGCTTGCTATCCCGGCCAGTGGTTCGGAACCCGATCAGGCCCGTCGCGGCCTCCGGCACTGGCACGAACATAAACCTGCTTGAGTTGGAAACTAATTAACCTCCAGTCACAATCTGAACGTAATTATATATGTGAATTAGCCACGAAACTGAAAATCCACTTACTTGTCGGGGGCCGCGATGTCATGGGGTTCCCCTTCCACAGACCGTCAGGGCAAAGGTTGTACAGTAACAATGATTTGAATATTGTATTTGTATTTCTAAATAAAGATTCCCGTAACAAGTGACCATAGCATATAAAATCGAGTAATTGCTTCACAACAACTTTCTGTCAGCAAACACTGAATTAGCATGCGCTCACACGGCCTCGGTGCCCGGTCATTACTTGTTGCTGGCATCAAAAGCCGGTAACGCAGTGGTTTATTCATTGCTGGCTTCTCAAAACATTTGCACTCACGAGCACTCCAAGGCATTACAAACTGTATCTAATGAGATATACTTTGTTTCAGTTTCATTTAAGCATTTGTTAGTTGAGAATAATTCATTTTGAAACAGAACGCAAAATAATAAACGTCTACTAATAAAAGGCAACTCGCCCCGCGCCAATCCCGACTTGGTCAAGAGCTCAGGCGACGAAGACTTCACGGGTCGGATCGTTAGGTTTCACAGGCTATCAGTTCGAACCGGAATACACTGATCAAGAAATACTAGAGAGGCGCCGTGAATATACACAGGCAATGGAACGTATGGATAGTTCTTCGGTAAGCTGGAATTCGTCTGAGAAATCACTGTCGACGAAATGCGGGTCACAGACACGGAGATGTTACTTGCTATTAACAGCCTACCTTTCATTCTTCACTACCGCGAGCCACTTCCTAAGCATTTCGGGCTCTCGCGGACTAAAAGTAGAAAAAACGATATACCCGCTTTCTTCGCAGCTTCATTGTTCGGACAAGCGGGAACGATGCACAGCAATATAGCGGCATTCACTCTGCAGACGAACCACTGACGTCGCTGCGTCGTTTCTCAACTTCCTCACAGGTTAACGCTACACCTCTCGGCAAGGTGAGGTCGAGCGTGTAAGATGCGGTGTGGGTATAGACCGATTAAGATGGTAAAAAAGACTAATTAAATCGGATGGAATTCTCCTTTAAGTCTGTGTTAGGGAAATTATTCATGAGGACCAGAATGGCTACATCCTGTGAAGGAATTTGACTGATAACATTCGTGTTGTATACGATCTGTTCTATTATTCACAGAAGTTCGTTCAAATACCTGGGCTACTACTTCTTATAGATTTCGAAAAAGCTTTTGTCTAATTGTCGTGGGGTTTCGTTGAAAAAGCTTTGTCTTTTTTAACCTTGGGTGGCCAATCAAGAGGTGGGTCAAAGTTTTTTTTATAAAAATATCAAATCCTGTGTTATAGTTACTGGCCAACCTTCTCGTTGGTTTAATATTCAGAGAGGAGTTAGACAAGGTTACCCATTGTCTCCTTATCTATTTATTATTTGTGCCGAACTTTTGGCTCTCATGATCAGACACAACAAAAATATCAATGGAATCAAAATTATGGATAGTGAGTACTTACTAACCCAATATGCTGATGACACTTCGTTAGTTTAGATGGCTCTTAGATGTCTTTACGGTCTTCTTTAAATGTTGTAAATCTGTTTGCTCATTTCTCCAGCCTCTGGGTCAATGTTGAAAAAACAAAAGCCATTTGAATTGGCAGTATGGCTAACAGTGCTGAAAAAATCTATCAGAAAACAGTTATCATGGACCGAAACAAATTTCATGTTCTTGGGGATTAATTCCCAAGTCAGCTTACATGATATGGCAGACCAGAATCACTTGGTGAAATTAAAAGATATTGAAATCATTTTTAATTGGTCCAAACGAATTTTGACGCCTTTCGGGAGGATTACAGATATCGAGGCGCTTGCGGTTTCAAAAACTGTACATCTTCTGATATTCTTGCCACAGTCTTCGAATCATATTATAGAAAAACTGAACTCAATGTTTTTAAAATTCCTCTGGCAAAGTCGCAGTGTCAAAATTAAGCGTTCTCGAGCTGTTTGTAATTATAACGAAGGGGTATTAGAATGATTAACATATTTTCATTCTGTAAGGCTTGAAAGATTAATATGTTAACAAAATTTGTAAATGGTCAGTCTAAGATGGCCCATTTGCTTCATTTGATTTTTCCTGAAATTAAAAATTTCGCCAAGTATGGAGTTGACTTTCTCAAGATAAATTTGCCCAGTATTGATAATCACTTCTGGAAAGAATTTTTTGAATATGTAATCTCCTTTGGAAATCGTTTTAAAATAAAAAATCAGATAGATTTTCTTAACCAACCTTTATGATTTAACGGTGACCTGCAGGCCGGGCAAAATATACAGGAATTGGTGCCATGGAGGCATAGTCTTTATTAAAGACTAATTTGTTTTCGTCAGACAGTAATATTTTTAACTATAGATATAATGTGGATGTTTTAGATATCAAAACGAACTTTATGGAGTACGATAGTCTAATTTCAGTGATATTTAAGTACCAACAAAAATGTGGTATTGAAAGAGTTTTTCGTTTTGAAGCGTATTGTCCTGTTAAGCCAGCGATTCTAATGAAACTGAAAAGTGGTCGGAGAGGATGTCAACAAATTTGTACACAATTAAATTATGGTTCCGAAGTCTCAAGAGCGGAGTCAAATTGGGCCAAAGAATTGAACGTAAATACAAATAATTTTTCATGGGAAGATGAGTATTCCCTTTTATATAACTCAACAAGAAACCCAAGAATTAGATGGCTTCAGTTCACTAGACTCTTGGCGAGAATTTTGACAACTAATTCATTTTTAAAAATAATCAAAGTTACGGATGACGACTCCTGTTCCTTTTGTGGACAATCGAAAGAGACTTTGAAACACTTATTTTGGGAATGTGAAATAGTAAATTCATTTTGGACAAAAAGTTAATAATGAAATTTTAAACAAAACAAATCTCCAGTGTGTCGGCACTCTCTCCTGCAGCAATGTTATCTTTGACTTTCTTGATAGAAACGATAAATTTAAAAACATTGTTTTATTATTGGGTAAACGGTTTATTTATACCCAAAAGTTCGGATCAAAAACATTACTTCCAAGCATATTTTTAACTTCATCAAACAATATTATATGAGTGAAAAGTATAGTGCTCGTAAAGATTTGAATTCAGAATTTGTAGAAAAAAGATGGTGTAATCTTGAAACTGTTTTTTCTTAGTAGTCAAAAGGATTAAGTGTGAGGTGTGAGGTGTGTGTGTGTGTGTGTGTGTGTGTGTGTGTGTGTGTGTGTGTGTGTGTGTGNNNTGTGTGTGTGTGTGTGCGTGTACGTGTGCGTGTGTGTTCTTCTTGCCTTTTGTGTTGTTGTTAATGTGCTCATTGTGAATACATGTAAAAAAGAAACCGACGTCATAACATTCAGTCATTGCCATTGGTTGAAATCTGGGAAACCCGTTTCAGTTTAATGTTACATGGCCACCATCTTTGACTTGAATTTATTAAACTGACAGTAATCGAAGTAAACGGAAATCAAGGAAACCCCGGTTTAGTGGTAAACGCCCAAACAAGTGCAGTGCATAAAGGTGTATGCAAGTGTTTGAAGCGATGTGATCAGTATACCTTGTCTCTTCCACAGACCCTCGAGGTGACGTCAGCTTGTGAGACCCGGGAACCAGGGCCCGGTCTCCAATCTTTTTACTCGAAACGGAACTCGAAATCAGATTTGGCATTTTCTACTCTACTTTTGGGCGAACTCAAGATAAGTGTCTACTATTCTATGCTCGAGTACACAATAACTTACGTAGATAATTTATTGCCCTTAGTTCACAGTTTGTAAACCCAATATCAAAGCAATAAGTTCGAGTTTGAACTCGAAATTTCGAGTTTTTACTCAAGTTTGTAGCACGAATATAAGGGCCTTCAAGGGCAAACTTGAACTAGAAACTCCTATGCATAAACTATAATGTATTCGAGCACAGTCTGATAACCAATTATCTTAAGTTAGCACAAAAGGAGCAGAGAAATTGCCAAAAATAGTTTCGAGTTCGTTTCGAGTACAAAGATTAGAGACCAGGCCCAGGTTATATAGTTCCGATCAAGGCACGCGCAGGCACACACAGAATTCCGTGTGCCGTTCATCATGTTTCCAGAGGGCCACTTTTCAGAATAGTTGGCGCTGTGTCACAGTGTAGTGACTACAATACCCATCGCTTTGTTAGGTTTTGCTTGTATACAATTCTCTGAACTTCTTGCACAGTACTGCCAGAGTTAAGTTCGTCATTGCATATGCATGGCCGGCACAGCACTGAAAGAAGTGGGGCTAAAGCCCCCTCCCCCAGCCCCCCTGTGGTGCAACGCCCATAGACCATGGTCTATGGGCGGTGCAGCCCTGAAAAAGTGGGGGCTATAGCCCCCCCCAGCCCCCTATGGTGCGCGGCCCATGATAAGTAAGCAGGGGACGACATTAAACCTTCAATATATTCTTTGGCTTGTAAACTATCCTCGAACAATTCAGATTCGTGCGAACTGACTCATCTTCATCATAAATCTCGAAATGCACAGTTTCATTACTTCTTAGACCAAGTCTCTTGATGTGGTCCCAGAATATCTGAGGATTTTCAGTATTGAGATTTTCGATCTTTTCCATTAAGGTTTTGTTTTAAGCTGTCTAAGTATTTCTCAAAAGTTTGTCAAAATTGTGTTGGACAGTTTTAAATACTTTTCTAAATACCTTCTTTACTGCACTATTCCTTTGCATTTCAAAAATTCTCTTTGAAATTCCTTCTGGCACATAAATGTGCATTCCAGTAAGGCTTGTGGTGCTTGTATTTTTTGCGTGAACGTTTACCAACATTCTTAGACGAGAGATGAGTGTCCATTTGTGAAAATAAGATATTGGAAAAACAATCATAAGCCATGTTCACAGTTTCCTGATTTTCAATTCGTGTAATTGCCTCGCTAATGGCTCCTGCAAACTCAGGTGAACTCATAAAGTTCTCAGGTAAAGGGACACTCGAGTCACAACGGCGATGAGTCTCATTTGCCACGTTCTTCTCACCAAGCGCGTTGGGTTTGGTGAAATATTCCACTCAAGTGTGTTATGCGGCATTAAACCAGAATGACTTTCCATCCAAAACAAGTTTTGATCAAGGCCACTTATCGTTATAAAATGCGAGCACTCGAAGATTTAGGTTCCCCAGCTTCCCGAAGGGCCAATCATATTGACAAGGTGCCCGCAGACGTGTACCAAAACTTACTGAGAGACCCCTATTGCGGGTTCCAGGCAGTGCTGCAGTGGCAGAATTAGAGGTAAGTAAGCGCCAAAAGGCCATCGTATCGCGATGAGCGCTGAATTTTAAAAGTGCATTGAACTCGCAAAACCTGACTCACAAACGTTTGGGCCTACTTTTTTGACTCACGAGGGGATATTTACATGGATTCTGCAGTGGGGGATCTTGGATATCGCAGAAAGAGGGTCCACCATACATTCGAGGGCAAAGGTCCGAGTGAATCCCTAGCGGTCTCTGAACTAGGCCCAAGCACAATTATAAAGGAAAATAGGAGTGTAACGCCCAGAAACGATATTCTGGCGGCGATTATAGTCTCCGGTGGTGTGTGTCCTCGGGGCCCTTCGTCACCCCCCCCCCCCCTCCCTTTATCCACCTATGTTGTGAAACCTTAGCCTTCCCATTACTCGGCGAGTATACATTTATGCCTGGTGGTCACGCACTCCGAAATAATCGGCAACAATGAGAGTAGCCAATGATGCCTTAAGCTATCGTATCGAGACTACGCCTCCCTATACCGTCACTTTTCGGCGCGTAGGCGCTACGTTAAAACGTAGAAAGGTGGTTGGCTCCACCTACGTGCGCTTACGCCCCACTATGCCGTAACTTACTGTGAGTAGACTCTGGTTAAAAAGCAAAAAGGTCAGGTTGGCTGCGCCTACGTGCGCCTACGCCGCACTACAGCACTGGTGCCAGGTCTGCTAATTCCCACCCTCCTTTTGCGAGGTAGATTTTTCTGGTTCACCCCTGACTGACCGACTCTGACCCTAGGCATTGTCAATCCACTGCAGGATGTAGCCCTCCGACAATGCCTTCCAATTTGTTCTGTCTCTTCCCGCTCTCATCCGCGACGTTGTGCCTCTTGTCTTCACGATGTCATCTCTCCATCTGTCTTGGGGCCGTCATTTTGATCTCTTTCCATATCTGCATGGGTTGCCCCTCTGTGCATATTTTTGTCCATCTGTTGTCCTGTGCTCTGGCGACGTGTCCGCCCCACCTATATTTCAATTTCAGAATTGTCTTGATGAAGTCCATTACTCCTGTTTGCTCCCTTATCTCTGTGTGTGGAATCCTGTCTAGTAACATTTTTCACCCCTACGAAATGGAAATTTAGGGGGCCTATTGGACCCTCGGCGCGCAGGTCCAGCAAATCTTACTGAAAAATACCGCCTACACACAATTTTTGGCACGCGCTTGCGGCCATCTTGTCAGTATGAGTGAATCCCCCGGGCCCAGCACCTACTGTCCTGTAGCCCAAACGCAAGTGCGACAGAAATTATGTTGTCCGTGTTTCGTACGTGTTTTCATTAAGAAGCCCAGTTTGTTGGTAATTTTTTATCGTAAATGCTGGAGTTAACTGAACGACTTTGAATTAAATTTATTCTAATTTTTCATAAGAACTACCTTCATGAGCGTTCTCTATGCAAAAATATAACAATGAAAAGAACGTCATCTTCTAAAACAATGAATTTCGACTTTGATTGGAAGCGGCACTCTGTGAAAGACAATACGTCACATAGAGACGATTACGTTAAAGGGGTGCGCAGTAATTAATAACAAAAACAAAACTGTTACAGTTTTAATTGGGTCAATGTGAAACGGAATTCAAAACTTTGAAATAATTATACAAGTTTAAAGATATTTTACGATTTAATCTTTGAAATTCTATTTCTTTGAAAACAAAGTTAAATGTTAGCTTGTTTTGTCTTCCTCATTCTCGCACTATCTTTTAGTGCGTATAATTTTGACGTCGGTACTAAGCAGTTATTAAACCTGACGACAAAAGTCGAGAAGTTGTAAAACTGATTCAAAAGTAAAAGGAATTTCAAGAAATTGAAGAAAATCTTAGCATAAAAGGAACGGCGGTTTTACTGATTTTCAAATAGGTAAGTTATGGCAATTTTGATCCAAAATTTTGTCAGATTAAGTCCAAATTCCCCGAAATGTGCGAGTTGTTTGTCGTTGCCCACGTCCACGAATGCACGGTAGTTAGGGCCCAAGGCCCCAAAGAAACAAAATGTCAAAATGTGTCATTTCTCAAGAAAACGCGAAGTCATTTGCCGAAGAAATGAATGACATTAACTCAAAGTGCACTGAATCGGTAAAATTGTTTTCCACATTTACTGTTCCACGCTTTAATTTGTATCTCGGTTCATCAACTTTGATAAGTAAGAGGTCGTTTCAAATTTGATTTCTCTAATTTTTCTGGGGCTGAAACATTCGCTACGGCTGCAGAAACCAAATGCCACCAGAAAAGGGAATATTCAAATGAGCAGAAGATGAGATATAGGCCTATTGATCATGTTGTACTTTATAAATTAAATTTGTTCAGTTTGCATTTATTGCACTTATTTTATCATGTCAGGTCTATTCGTTCACTTAAAATTAAATTTAACTTAAGCAAGGGTATAAACTGCTTTCCAACAAAGGAACTTGATTTACATAAGTGCAAGTGATCTGCTAACATTGTTAAACAATCTCTGTAGAGTTCAGTGATGCTAGGACCTATGCTGGGACCTTGCTAAAATCTAGACAAAGTCACGTCTTCTCATTTAAAATATACGGCAATATCTAACGTAATCTTGTGAAGTCATGCTTTTGAGCGAGGTCATAGCGTTACTGAACTCTACCCTGGTCTCCATTGGCGCTTAATACCATATTTATCACATGAAATTTTCTGCTATGATGAGGCAAATTTGTTAATCCTTGTTTTGAGCAATAACAATATACCAGTTCTTCAAAGCAAAGAAACCACCGCTAAGCTAAATAAGGATATAGAGGAGACCAGTTTTACAACATAGGTGGTCTAGTCAAAAGTTTATTTGATAAAGGAGGGGTTTACAGCAGCTTAACTAATAGAATGTAACAAAAAGTGTTTGCATTTCCTCATTGTGGCAATATGGACTCACTCATGATACATGAGTCAACTTGTAATATGTTACGTAGGCCAACAATTCCACCTTTTAGAAGTTTTCCTACCTTTTCTTTCAATTCTTTCATTTTACTGACTCTTTGTCTAGAAATTTTGGGCTAGAAGGAGGAACTAGTCTAATAGTGGCTTAAAATTTTGCATCTACAGTTGCAAACCGTGGATGTTGTTCACACACAGTAGGCCCATTGAAACTGTTATGCAAGGTCAAAGAAAATAGTTCTTTTTGAACCCAACTCTCAATTCATACAACTGTTCCAGTCGGACTGTGTAACTTAAACATAGCTTTACAAAGGGCTTATGGTCCTGGTTGAGAAGGAAATTGTTTCATTACCCCCTATGGATTTTGTATACCAAAGCCTGGAATATTGATAGAGAAATTTTTTAAATTAGAATAAGAAACATTCAAGCGTTATAGATCTAAATTAAAACAAAATTCTAACTGTATCAGTTAGATTTTTCAGGCTGATGGATGACACAAGGACCTCTCTTTCACACCATGGGCTGCGTTTTAAGGAGGCAACTTGAGATGATGGTTAGTATTTTTTGAATTCGTTTTTATTTTGTGTTCTCTTTGTTGGTTTATGACTTACCTGTTTTAATGGTCCTATGTTGTTTATGTAGAATAAGGCAAAGCAACAACTTGTGCTAATTTTGCTAGAAAGCAATGATTTTAACAAGATTTTAGAATTATATAAATGTAACTGTGAGATTAGTGTACCTTGTACATCTCCAGATTTCTTTAAATCTCCTATCATTGTGAGGTTAGTGTACCTTGTACATCTCCAGATTTCTTTAAATCTCCTATCATTGTGAGGTTAGTGTACCTTGTACATCTCCAGATTTCTTTCAATCTCCTATCATTGTGAGGTTAGTGTACCTTGTACATCTCCAGATTTCTTTAAATCTCCTATCATTGTGAGGTTAGTGTACCTTGTACATCTCCAGATTTCTTTAAATCTCCTATCATTGTGAGGTTAGTGTACCTTGTACATCTCCAGATTTCTTTCATTGTTTGTTAAAGGAATTAAGTATGTGATTACCATTGATTATTGTTTTTCCTTTATTTTCAGGTGTCAGAGATGGTCATGTGCTCATCCTTCAGCCAATGAAACAAGGAGAAAAGGATAAGATTGTGGTTATAAACAACCGTTGAAGGGTAACATTACCTTATCAAAAGGTGTTTTTGGTCAATTTGACATGTTTTACTTACTCGGAAAGGTATACTGAATGTTTTTAGTTAATCTTTATAAAATTAATATCAGCAATTCTTCAGACTGGAAGTGTGATGCTGTGAACAAGTCACACAATGTAAACACTGGGTGTCTGGCAGGCCAGGTTTATTGTAGTAGCTTAATTACATGTTTCTGACATCAAAAGTTAAATGCAGTTTGCTTTGCAACAATCCTGGCTCTGAAAATCTGCGGCAGTGTTGGTCATTGATTACAGTTACCTGATAACTGAAAAGCGAAGGAAATAATTAACTTCGTTGTAGAAGTTTACATGTTCATGACATTCTCACTATGTAAACACTTCCCGTTTAATGAATTCCAGTTTGCATTAATTTTGTTTATAAATAGGAAAGGTTCAAAGTACGTTTTTTAGTTTGTCAGTTTGACCAAAAACTACCCGAAAAAAGGCATTTCCCCCTTTATATGCAAGCAGAGTTAAGAAGACAAAATGAAAATATTTAAAACCATTGTGGACTCACAGTTTTGTCATCAATGGACAAAATATACCATCTCAACGTCATTGTTCAAACTCCTTTATCTCAGTAATTCTCTGGGAGTGTGTTCATAAATTTTGCTTGCATATTATTGAAGATCTGGTAGCAGAGTCTAATCTCCAAACTGGATTCGAAATCAAAACTCTCAACTTATCCATTTTATTAGTGAATGAATACAAATTTGTTAGTATACTCAGAGTGAGGATTTGTTCATTTTCGAGTCGTATCCCCAGGGCCTGATTTGTGCGATCACTCAGAGCCAGCTCCATCATTACGGGCTTAGCTATTCAAATCCCATAAAGTGAAAATAAAACAATTTATCATCTTCTCAGCCAGGACCAAAAACTCTTAAGCTGTGTTTACTTACACACGCCACCTTCAGGACAGGTGTTTGGCTTAGAGCAGAGTTCACAAAAACTACATTTACTGACCCTGCTAGTCAATTTCAAAAGGGCTGTTGTGTGTCAGCGACAACCAAAATTTATGAAGCTGCATTTCGTCCTGTTCAGGTTACTAAAAACCAAAAATCAGATTAGGTAATTTTTGGAATCCAGTTTGTGACAATGAGAACTTAAACCCATTTAATGTTTTGCAGATCAAATAACAAACAATGGGCCGCAGAGACAAGCGTTCCAAGAGAAAAGTCACAAATGATCCTCCATCAGAAGCAGAACGCTTGTGTAAGTTGAAAAACTCTTTAGGTTTGTCTGCAAAATCTGACTTGAGCCAGTTGCCTGAAGAAACTACAAGTCAGCTGTATGCAATGTTAGATCAGATCAGTAGCTTTCAGGCGCAAATTGACAGTATGACACCGGACAAGGCTGGTAAGTCCTCGAATAAACCTAAGAGAAGAGGCAGCAAACAAAAGGGTAACAGTAATGCACCAGCCAGCGCCACCTCCAGTGATCATAGTAAGGACGATGGGACGGGTGAAATTTCAGGCACCAACATAGTCGAGTCGTCTGCTACAGAACAGCATGCGTCCAGCGAGGGTGAGTCTACAGAAGATGTGACTGCGTCAGAAGAGCATCTGAAAGTTCTTGCCAAGCAGACGGTGGAACTGTGCCTGGAACATGCTCAAAGTGAGTGGCTCACTAACATCAGCAAGTCACTCGTTCAAGACGTCTTAAAAAGCTCAATAGTCAGCGAGGCCAGTCATAGGATTGTAAAGGAGGCTGTGGCTGGCAGCATGGTGCAGCTGTCAGTTGAGAAGAGCCGTGATGCCCACACGGCATGTGTGGAGGAAGTCTCCACCCAGAAACATGCTTCCCTGGTTATTAAGGATGACCATGTTTTCGCAAAGCCACACCCGTATACGAGACTGAAGCGTAAAGCTTCAACACACTCTGAGAGTCCAGTGACAACTTTAATTGGTACAAGCAAAAACAGCCAGGCATCCTCTGTTGACAAAGGCACTCCAATGACACCACTTGTTGGTGTAAGCGGAAAAAGACGGGCTTTATCTGTTGAGAAAGGCACTACTGCTCTACCCAAAGCAATTAGGCCAAAGATTGGCCCTGGACTTGACGACTCCAAACCTGCAAACTTAATGACCTGGCCTTTTGCTAAGAAGGTTCAGGTGTTTACAGTGGCAGAGAAGAACAACCTGGGGCTCTCCGCAAAGTCTGACATCTTAAAGCTGCCCAAGAAGACACTGGAGCAGTTGGCTGTGTCTAGTTCCCTCACAGAGCAACAGAGGGCAGTCATAAAGCGCCATCTGTACAAGCCGGTGGTAGTTATGCCTTCCTTGGACCAGTTCGTCAACGGACATAACAGTCTAAACAGGACCAGTACATCTGTGCAAACACATCTGCAGTCAATTGAGGTCAATACCAAGATACAGGTGCCAAAGTCCACCGTCAACCCTGCCCCTGGTCAAGGCAACAAAATGCAGAGCTCGAGGCTAGTAGCAGTGCCAGTGAAAATCCAGCCAAAACCACCCGGGATGCAGTCATCGACAGGCACGATTACAACAACTCCTACTATATTGAATGTGCCAAACACGGCGGAGAGTAAGATCCTCCGCTATGTCAACAAACTGGCGCCAGATGACGAGGCTGTATCCAGCAACTACCCGTCAAGACTCCACAAAGCTTTGAGACAGGCTAACAGAGTGTTTGAGATTCCACTTCCAGCATCGTCCAGCAAGAAGCTTCCACCACATGTGATGTCCACTGTCATAGGGGGACAGATCATCACATCCCTGTGTTGTGACATCACTCCTGTATTCTTGGAATATGATAGAGAGAAAAATATAAAACGCTGCCTCTTCGACAGGGTGCACCCGAGTGGTGAATATGCCATTTTTGAAGAAAGACCGACAGGTCACTTCTTGACTGTCTGCAAAGAGTTCTCGAACGGGTTTATCGTGCCGTGGTCGATTGGCAAGGCAGATCCCTCATGTAAGCACATTCTCCAACTCTGCTCAGGACGACGCGGCAACAGTAACAGCGTTGCCATTGGACAGGTGGTGTCAGCTGACAAGTTACGAGTCTATGAATCGACGGAGAGCATAATAAATGGAGTGGAGAGTTGTGGAAGAGCGAGAGGATATTCAAATGACACTGAGAACTCCAAAGTATCTAGAAAAGCGCGTACTGGCTTTGATAGCAGAGAAACTCAAATGGAAAGAATGCTTAATGACGTTTGTAGGAAGATAACCCAGCAAACTGTTGCCGAGGTAAAACAGCCTGCAGTTGAGGACAACAATGGAGAAAAGGTGTTTGGTCATACAGCAAAACCTGTCAGTGGTTCAAACTGTACAGAGAGAGCTGGTAATTTGAAGAGTGTGGACAGCTGGATAACTGACAAATCAAACTTATACTGTAAGTGCCCAGACAACCAAAGTGGTATTAGGCATATGGCTAGAGAGCAATGCCAGAAGACACCAACGAGTGTTTGTGGTGATTATGAATATGCCAGAAATTGGAAAAAGTGCAGTAGCAGTTGTCTGTTTCAAAAGCCAGGTGGATCCAATGTACCAAGTTCCACAGGTGATAGTGTGGCAGTGGGCAATGCACAGGTCCACACGGCAAAGGAGGGTCAAAAGTGGCTGGCAGGCTGTGTGCAAGATGTTCCAGTCTTGTGTGATGAGACTAGAATAGAAGGAAATGGTAATCCCCATTATGCCACCCCCACCACCGGGGAGTTTGATATGCGTCGGCGCAGGGTAAATAATCCTGTTACTCAAGATGACAATTTGCTCCAGAAAGGCGATGGTGACGAGGGTGTGCGTCAACAGTTTTTCACAAGCTTGGAGTTGAAGGAGAATGGCCAAGATTTGAATACCACCATGTCAAGGAAGCAGAGCGATGGAATGACCGAATCGACAATGGTTAATTCAGTGAATGTTCTGAACAGTAGTCCTAAGGCTTCACAACTCTCTGTGTCCCATATGAACCCAAGAGAGGTAGGCACACAGAGTAGCTACGGAATATACAGTGATCTGACATTAAGAAATGGTGTTGATCAGCAGAAATCAAGTAGACTTAAGGTGGACATGTCTAGTGCAAACATGACCCCAAAACTGACATCTGTACAACTGAAGCATGATGAAAAAATGAAAGACATAGAGGATGGCAATCGTCCGAGGGAAGTGTTAAACGCTGAAATCTCTCCTGATCAGAAACTCAAGACTTTGATGGCTGACGGCATAGAAGAGAAAGTAATTGACATAACCTTAGGCAACGGCACCAGAGAACGTCCACAGCCTACCTTGCAAGCACAAAATATATCAGATGCTGAATTTGCATCCAGTGCTCACAACCTTCAGGTTACACTAAACTGGTTTGACAATATTCATGGTGAAGAGGATGAAATGAAAGATCGTCTGCAACAAAGAAGTCGTGGACAGAGAGCGCTGACAGCTGACGGGTCAGACTTGAGAATGATGAATGTTCATAGCAGCTGTCCAATAGGCAAAGAGCTGTCTGTGTCTGGTGGCAATAACCCAACACAAATAGATACACAGAACAGTTATAAAAGAAACCTGGTTGAACCAAATTGCAGTGATGAAATGCAATCAAATGCACTCAAAGTAGACACCTCTATTGCAAATATGATCCAACAATCAATGCCTGTACAACGCAAGCACATTGACAATGTTGGAGACATGGTTGCTGGACATGGTCCACATAAATTGTTTACAGGTGAAGCTTGCTCTCATAATCAGAGTTTCAGGGCTTTGATGTCGGACAACATACTAAAAGAGAAAGGTATAGACCCTACTTTAAGCAATAGCACCAGAGAATGTCCAGAGCCTTCTGTGCAAACTATGTGTCATGATGACAAACTCAAGGTTTTGATGTCTGAGAGCATGAAAGAGAAAGGTATAGACCCTACTTTAAGCAACAGCACCAGAGAATGTCCAGAGCCTTCTGTGCAAACTATGTGTCAAGATGACAAACTGGAGATTTTGACGTCTGAAGAAGAGAAAGTTATTGACGTTACTGTAAGCAACAGCATCAAAGAAGGTCCACTTCCAGCTCTGGGGGAAAATTCCTTTCGTGATCAAAAATTTGAGGCTTTGGTGTCTGACACCACAGAAAAGAGACCTTTAAGCAACAGCATCTCAGACCATCTAGACCCAACTGTGCAAACATCCTCTATTGATCACAAACTCAAGGCCTTGGTGTCTGACAGCTTAGAAGAGAAAGTAATTGGCGATACTTTAAGCAGCCTCACCAGAGAACATCCAAACCCTACTGTGCAATCACAAAATATATCGGAAGTTGAATTTGCATCCCGTGCCCTTAGACCTCATGCTGCACTGAACTGTTTTGACGACATTCAGGGTGATGAAAATGAAATGGAGGATCGTCTTGAGCAAGGGTATCATGGGCAGCGGACAGCTGGAGGGTCAGACACAAGATTAATCAATTTTGTGGATATTCAGAAGAGAAGTCCAGCTCACAGTTCTGTTTTTAGCAACAACAGAGGCACTGCACGTGGATCTCATTCACAGCTTAGTTTGCAAGTTAATGCACGTGACATTGAAAGAGGCAGAAGCCACTTATTAGGCTCTGTTCAGAGCAACAACGATATAACTGATGACGCTCAAAGTACAGGTGACCCTGCCAGTATTGGTCATGAACAACAACAAAGCGGCAGTGGTACCACGGAAAGCACAGATGACCTTCTCCCCCATGGCACAAGTGAAACAGATCTCAACCATGGCAGAAGTGATAATATTCAAAGCAAAGTTGTCCCCCTCTTGAGCAAAAATGATGAAACTCAACGCACAGGTGACCCTCTTCCTCATGTCACAAGTGACAGAACTCAAAACCCACTTGACCTCAACTATGGAAGAAATGATCAGACTCAGAGTACACGTTACCCTTTCTTTATTGGTCCAGAACATCATCAAACACCCCATGGCAGCAGTGACCAGACTCAAAGCACAGGTGACCTAAACCATGATAAAAGTGATCAGACTCAAAGCGCAGTTGACCCTGTCTGTAGTGGTCATGAACAACAAAAAACACTCCATGGCAGAAGAGATGAAACTAAAAGTTCAAGTGATCGTCTCTATACCAGGGCAGAACAACAACTGATATTCAGTGGCACAAATGAACAGACTCAAAGAAAAAGTCACCTCAACCATGACAGAAGTGATGAGACTCAAAGCACAGGTGACCATCTCTCGACTCCAAGAACAGATGACCATGTCTATAGTGATCATGAACAACAACAAACACCCCTTGGCAGAAGTGATCAGGCTAAAAGCACAGGTGACCCTCTCTATATTGGACCTGAACAACAATGGGTACACTATGGCAGAAGTAATCAGATTAACCCTGAACAAAAAGGAACACCCCACGACAGAAGTGATCACGTTCAAAGTGTAGGTGCAGACCCTCTCCTGCATGGCAAAAGTGATAAAACAGATGACCATCTCCAGTGTGGCAGAAGTTATGACACAGACAATCCTCACTCACATGGCAGAAGACATAGATCTCCAACCACAAGTGTTCCTCTCTATATAGATCCTGAACAACAACATACACCTTATTCTGACAATAGATTTGCCGAACCACACAGTGAAGAGAACTGTTACTACAAGCCAGCTGCCACTGAGTGTGCCAGTCGCAGACTGCAAGCAGCAGTTAACGACATTAGCCAGTGCATCTTGAAAGTACCAGGCGCCAACAAAAGACTGTTTGTGTCATCCGGTAACCATGGTAACTTGGAGTGGATGGAGACCCTGTTGAAAGCAAAGCCTGACAGCCTGGTGAATGGTATTGAAAACAGAGCAAGCTTGTTGTATAACTGTTTCAATATAATGAGTTACATGAAGTCCTATTACATGGAACTGCATGAGGCCAAGCCAGTTATGGAGAACTTGTACGCCAGTCAGTCTGTATTCCCAGGTCAGCTGTGGCCAGGCGAAGCCAAGTTTGAGAGGCCGGAATTGTTGGGAGGCACGAAGAGAAATTTCTGGTCCGATGAAAGTGAGAAGGGTTTCATAAGAAAGCGAATCAAGACTGATATAGACTGTCTCATTGCTATGGCTGAACACAGCGGGTACTTTGAGCGGCTGGAACAGTCTGGCATTGAGTTGACCGACTTCTGCGATTGGGTGGCTGGCGATATGGACAACTCGTTATTTGAAATGCTTGCCAAGACGTCTTTGACGGAGCCAGAAGATAGCCAGAAGGCCAGGAGAATAAAGAGAGCCCGGTCTGCCAGACAAAGACAGGTGAGCAAGGCTAAACAGACTAAAATTAATTCAATGCTGACCACTTCTGCAAACAGCGAAAAGGAGAGACTGGGTAATTACCACAGTGACGCGCAATCTTCTCTTGAATCTGATGCGCAAAGCTTTACCCAGAATGGTAAATGTGACATGTCCAGCCGTGAGCTTGAAAGGCGCGTCACATTACCTGAACTGCATGATGCTGGCCAGACTACAAAAAGGTTGCCTGGCAACCAGTTAGCAGGCCTCAATCAACCTCCAGGTCAGCTTGGATACCAATACGGCGACGGACATGAGATCGATGGCCAAACGGTGGAAAACGTCCCGACTGGGAAGTCTAACAAAAAACGTAGGCGACAAAGTCCCGACCGGTTTGGCGGCAAAAAGGCCAAAAAGCGTGGGAAGGGTTGGGTAGACAATGTGGTTGCCACACTATCGAGCGCGACTCGTTTGGATAGCACAGTTCGGCAAGGGAAGGGGATTAAACGCAGGTCTTCCGACGATCCAACTCGGCCAGTACCTGCCAAGAGGCGCAAGGTGGTAAGACAAATCTTTGCCTTCTCAAAACAACAAGCATTTAAAAATGCTGGCTTTATGAATATGACGTTTAAAAGCAAGCGTGATTTTGGCAAATCGTTTTGACCCAAGAATGTAGTTGAGATATTTTGGTTTTGTCCCTGTCTTGAATGGCGCGTGCATTTAGTGAAATTAATGTTAGGAGATTCTTACTGCATGCTTTCACACTCGTAACAGAGTGAGTTCTAATTACCGTATGATACAGTTTGCCTTAGTTCATAATTCTCCCTTAGAGCCTGTGGCTATAACTACTCTATCTATGGTTACCGTTAAACTCGTATTTTAAGTAGAGCACGATATGGATGAGCTATTGGATATGAAGTAAATAATAATTCCAAATTGTGAACAACAATGAAAACAATGTACATGATTCTCTAATGTACAAAATGACTATCATATTGTATTTGGATATTACTGAAGCATTCCGATTTTTATTTCAGTCACCTTCACCAAAGTCAGCAGCAGTGCGGACCACTCGCTATAGAGGGGCCAAGAGACCAAAAGTCTACAGATAGACAGTTGAGCGTAGATCAACCTTGTATAGCCAGATGAGGACTGGTGTATTTTATATTTATTTCAGTAGTCTATCTATAAAGTATTAGTGACAACTTATTTTTGAGATACCAGATTTTTGCCCAGCATTTTTCAGCTGTGATATGATTTTTGATTTTGCTTACACCAAGGTCTCAATTTTTTCCAGTGATTTATGTTGCTACATAAATACACTAATATCCTTGTTATGTATAATAAAAATACTCGAGATTGAAAGAATTCATTTCATATACAGACTTCAAGCCATAATGCATTCTCATTGCAAACTATATACTGGTAGAGCATCGATTAGGTATCGTTTTGTATTGCTCATCAAATTATTGTGTACAATATGATGTACAATAAATGGTTTCTATTTTGAACTTGGTGTATTTTTTCGACATGCTTCATGTTTGTTCATAATGCTTTAGAAGCCATTTTCTGATTTGGCGACAACAAATTAAATGTGTCTTGTTGCTCGAACGTGTCGCGAATAGTTGATGGACAGCATTCACAAGTATTGAATGGAGATTCAGTAAAAGTGGAATTTCCTAACATTTTTAACCTTCTTTTTGACCATCGCGTCAATTTACCACTTGTAGGCTAAGTTGTTCAAGGAATACACATAAGAACGACTATCTTCTCAAAATGTCCGTGAATAAAAGGAATTCCATTTTGTACTATCAACTCTGTCCGTCTTGCACACCAGAATTAGAAATGAGGTCAAGCAACAGCTACTTTCATGCTCTCAGAATCCTAGAGAGTTGTATGTAGAATATTCAGTAATCCGTAATGCAGTATCGATTCTGCAATGAAAGTGAAAAGTACAACCACACAAAAATAGGCCACCCAAATTAGCATAATTGGTGAAGATCGCATTTAATAGCACCTCGCACTGGCTGGACAACCAAGTCTGCATGAGAGGCATGAAAGAAATCTGTAGCTATTACCTGATGACATGGGGGCGTGGTATGGGGTGAGTATGCATGGGATTAGACAAAGGGTTCGACACAGTTTTCATATAATTTTGGAACACATTGTAAATGCATTCTAACTTCTTATCCTTTTCTTTCAACACCCTCCATAACTAAGTAACTAAAAACAAGATGTTTTAGTTTCACCACTTTACGGAAAGTACAGTACAAATTTCATGCTGTATTATAAATGAGAGAGAACATTAAGAGGAATAAAGAAGGAATGGTTAGTAAGTAATAAACATTTATTATCCATGATATCGGAATGACAGGTAGGAAACTGAAAAAAGTGGGACACGAGACAAAAACAAAACTTTAAGCAAACTGATTTTTAAATCTCTGAAAATTCCAGAAATTGATGGAAAAGTAAAAGTGTGTCTCATTAGACCTAAGTTGTCTCTATGTGTTTAGTGAGTACGCATTGCTTTGCCAGGGTTTCAAACAGACAATTTATGCTTACTACACGTACTTCAAAGTAGGCAAATTGACACTTTGTGTGGCTTTAAGAATAAAGAGACGCAATATACACAAAGTGGGATACATCTATCCAGTCATAAATGTAAACAGCAACCAAAGTTGTTGCACAATTATGCAAATTTACCTCATTGCGTAACTGAGTATCTATAACATATCTATCTCGGGATGTTAATGGATAAGAGAAGCTCTATAAACCTGATTCATAAAATTGTGGCAAAGCAAAGCACTCTGATACATGACCAGTCATTGATAAAAAGCGGCTGATTAAGAGATGATTCATAATAGGTTCATTGCCTCTTCACATTGTTTATACAACTTTGAATTTGTGCAAAAGGATGGCCTGGGGTCCACATGTAATTGACCAAACACTAAATATAATTAACTGGCCATAAGTATTAATCATATATTTACAAAATGGGACATCACTTAAACCTAAGGATATGAATTAAATAGAGTTAACAAAATAACAATTTCCAAGTACATCACCTCAGACACACTCATCAAACGACAATCAAAAGTGCGACCAATGAAAAGCGCAATGGTCATGCCTAGTGACTAAAGTACACAAAATGGCAGGAAGGCAAAATTCCACATTCAAAGGAGTAAACAATTCCCAAGGCTGTGCTTTTAAACTCTAGCTTCCATCCTCTAAACAACAGTCCCAGATTTAAGTCCCGGTGAGGAATCTGGTCCCTGGGACTGGATTTTGATCAGCGGGTACGGACCATTTTTTGGCGTGTAAGCGGAGTTTAAGGCAAGTCTTGAGATTTACACAGTAGGTTTGGCGCCTGCTGGTCCAAGACCAAGGTTTAGAGACTTTTAGCTAGAATTTACAGGCACTGCCAAGGAATTGGTTTTCTTCCCTAGACACTGCAGAAAATTTCTCCAGCTTGCGATGTACATGTAGGTTTGTGAAACTACAGCTGTCATGAAGTCGCAGAAAAGTTTTGAACAACATAGTAAGTTTTTCAAAATTTACAATTTTTGACCGTTGAGCATCACTGGCAAACAAAGAATATTTATTACGCTCCATCAAGACTTATTAAAGTTAAAGACCCATGCAGACCTAAGTAGATGAAGCCAAAACTGCAAACTGAAATGAATTGAGCTAGCGTCCGTGAGTTTTCCCGCGACAGCAATTGATATGATCTCCATGAGGTACATGATGCTGTTACCATGATGATGTTACGATTGTGTAATTAGGAACTTTACATTAATTAGGAACTTTACACTAATTCCCAAATCAAAAAAGCAAAACAAAGAGCACCATCTAAAAAAGTTAGCTAAAGCCACGATTTTTAAACATGGCGCTGCACGAGACTGTAAAAATAATTCAGTACAAGCCACGATAAATTTTACGCTACTTGATACAAACTGGCTAAAATTTGTTTCAACGGCAAACTATTTGCAAGACACATTCAGCATTGTCTAAACCACCCAAATTAGTGTTTCCATGGCGACAAAAGGTTACCCAACATGCCTTTCAATTGAAGAAAGCTTGCGAATCGACCCGAGATTTTGCAACGGCAGAAACATTCACAGACATCTCCGTAAGCAACAATGAAACGGGTCATTAAGTTCCAGTTTCATTATCCTAAATAAAACGCTGTGATTCACACACACCTTTAAAACAGCAACAGTCTACATGCAATAACATATATAAAATATGAAAGGTATGAGAGTATAACAGTTTCAATAAGTATAACATCCTTTACATCACCGCTCAGTAATTGCCAATCAGTCCGAGTCCTCTTCATCACCATAATCTTCAGAATTTATCTGTGTGGAAGCTGTAAATAGAACACAACACACTAAGCTCATTTTGGTAACTTCAACCAATTGTCATTATGTCACCAGCTAATGTATCATTGGCATCTCATTTGATTGATAAAAACAGGATTCAACTAATACACAATACTCTCTGTGTTCTTGGTGGGTGGTCCTTCCCTAAAGTTGTCGTTAACCTTGCCTAAGGCCTAGGCCACGCTTGCCTGTTAGCAGATTTCGTAAGGAATTTTCAAATTCTACTTCAACCTTTAGGGTTCTCAATGGTTACGGAACATTATTTTGTTTTAGATAACTCGATGGGAAAGTCGCTTTTATTATCTGTTAAAAGGCCAAAACCGGGTTTGGTATCCTATTAATTTCACATAAAAATGTTTATCCTTGTACAGCAGTGGGTATGAACTTTGATAAAGTTAAAAGAGGCGTCAATCTAGAGGGGCTGGGACAGGGGGTTTGAAGCCCTGACCCAACCACCTCAGTATTGGTGCCACAGAGAAACAAAAATTGACCCTTGTCCATTGCCGGACCCAACCCCTCAATTCATGATCCTTTAGCTTCCCACGGAAAATCTCACAAGCTTATTGCTTGAAGTTTGGGACCAGACTGCGCAAGTCCAGTTACAGCTTATACGCAAACAGGCTGTTACATTAAGAAGAGCAGCAACGTTGGAACTGGCATCGAGTTAAAATCAAAGATTAACAGATCTTAGCTAAGATTGAACTTAAGACTATTGATACCAGGCACCTAATCCTCAGACTTACTTGCTTGCTTCAGTATTGCAGCTGTTTCCGGGTCTTTGGCTAGATCTGACGGAAGTTTGTTTTCCTTGTTTCTGATATCTGTCCTGCCACCTGTTGACAGAAAGATTCCACAAAAATTCGGTTGAAATACCACACCATAGTCAAATTTTAAAGAGGAAAACGCAATCATCAATAGAAATGGTTTTAAATTAGAATTCTTAAAAATGACAAATGTATGCTGTATTATGTGTTATTGTGTCATTTGGAAGTAAATGTGAGTTGTACAACATTGCATGTAGCTGAAAATGCAGCATCTCGCCAACTGCGGAGAACAAAGAAAATTTCTAACAGCGATTAGAGAATGTCTAAATAGAGAGAGATAAGGCAATTCTTCATATATTTAATTCTAAATATGACGGACAGCGAAATTAAATTTTGACAAACTTTTCCATTGGCACAAAAAGTCAGGAAATTCTAGTCTAATTTTAGATTGTATCGAAATGTGTAGATCTGATGCCATAAAATGATATTTGGTTTTACAGGAAGGAAACCAGTCTTTGAAAAATGGGAAAAATGACAACTTATAAGCAATTATTTTTGTGTGAAATTAGTGAAGAATTACCTTAACTTTAGGAGCAAAAGTATTGTCACTGTTTTAACTTTCACCAATAGAGGGCACACCAGGTGGTGAATCGAGCTGGCCAACCCAACACTGCTCAACCCAAAAAAGTGTCTCTCACTATTTAAATTGTGAGGCACACAACACAGAACTGTCCATAATGCCAGGATTAGAGGACATTATTTTCAAAAATGTTCAAATCAACCGTGGCTCTCTTTCAAATTTTGTTTTCCAATTTTCACGAACTTTCCCAATTTTTGCTTTGCACCACATGTCCCACCTACAGTGCAGAATACAGGTAAAAGTGGACCTTACACTCACCTTTAGCCAGTATCATCCTTACAGCCTCCGGATGACCCTTCCATGCAGCAGAGTGAAGTGGCGTGTCCCCCATTTTGTTCTGCAATAAAATGCATACTGCAAATATTCTGACAGGTCAATACCAGCAAAACATTACCTTACTGCACACGGTTACCTCGGTGAGTTCGACCCAACCGAAAGGATATTTCATGAGTAGTGTTTAAAATATTGCGGGGAAGACTCGCTTGCACTTATCGCAGTTTTAGGCGTCAACAGTTACCTGTACAAAATAATAAGCAACTGGCGTTTGAAATCACCCAACCAAAAAACGGAAACTATTGCATAAACAGTCTAGCCATCAGCATTTGTGTTTGAGAAAAAGTGATTGCTTTCCACAGAAATGAGCTTAGAGGCTCACTATCCAAACTAACACACAATAATAAACTCAAATCGCTTTCCTCTGACCAGCCCGTAATTTAGTACTTTTACACAAAATTGCCCACACCATGACATAATTGACCCACTGACCCATACACTTGGTCAATGGGAGTAAACTCACCGACGAAATTTCGCACTTAGTCGAAAGCAATATATAAGACAGCAGCCTTACCTGTACATTAACTGTCACATTGGGAACACCTAGTAACATTTTGATGCAAGCAATATGGCCTCCATGAGCCGCCCAATGGAGCGGTGTGGACCCAGCTTTGTCTAAACCATTCACAGACACCTGGAAGACAAGAAATTAAATCGTGTAAATCATTAGTCACCTAGGTAAATTTCATATAAGGCCAGAAGCTTTCATTTGAATACAAGGCCATGCTGCTTCTTAGGAGATAAACCTGTACTGCTTTATTTTTTTGTTTTCTGTTAAAGTGACATGACTGTGATGTATGTTGTCAAAAGTAAAAAATTCCACTTCCAAGAAAATTTTTGAAAAATTCAAGATGCAAAATGTAAACTTAACCCAAACTTTAACATAAGAACAGAGTATGATAGTGGGATTTACCTGATGTTTTTCAGAGACCTCTAAAGGATTAAGAACTCGTATGCATAATGAATTGCAGTTTATTTTGTAAAAGCCTAACTTCAATGGAATTTTGTTAATTTGGGTCTATTGGGCTAACCACATAGTCCTTGGAAAGCCTTAGCAAACTAAGAAAACGCATGTCAAATCACTCAAATGTAGGCCCATCAAATAATAGGTGAAGTTGCCTTTTCGTGCCATATTGTGTCACTGCACAAACATAAGGCTGAAAATAGTTTTATTGAACAGGGCTGTGAATAGAACACTATTGCATGTGGGTGTTATTCGCAGCTGTTTGAATTAAAAGGTGATTCTCGTGGTGACATAGACAAAAGCAAGCCAATACACCTCACAGTTTGTTACATTTGGCAGTTTATGGCACTAGTGGACTCAGATGGATGATCTTAACATACTGTGGGAACCAAATTTACAGGACGCTTTTACCATTGAAAGTTAGGATTTATGTTATCACTAGAAGCACAGTGGTTATAACTATAACAGTTATTATAACTATCAGTTCTTATTGCAATTAATTGGCAAGCACACACTGCCTAGTAAGTTTTCCTCTACTTCAGTCGATACAGTTCTCCTTAACCAAAGGCAGACTGAGGAAAAATGTGTCTTTGAGGTAAGCAAAGTCACCACCTGCTTCAACTATAAAGCTCCGTGATACAACGCTTATTATACAAAACTTATTGCCATAGAAGCAAGAGCTAGCTCCTGACAGTAGTCGCAAGGCAAATAGGATTAAAGTGAAATCTGCATGCTAATTTCTTATCTCTGTGATTGCTTGGTCGAATTAGTTAGAAACACGACATATAAGGACAATGTGAATATGAAGTAGGTTGAAAATTGCCAAATGTTTTTAAGAACGAGTTTTGTGTCTAAAATGATCTGCCGTAAATCAATCAACCGTGTCCAGTAAGTATTGTGACGTGGTGTTGAGGAATAACACTGCAGGATGCAGGCTATATGAGCCCCAAAGGTACGTCATAAGGGCAAAGGTCACCTATTTGCTGAATTTTTTTCTTTCCACATTTAGTTTACAAGTTGTCAATGAATACAACTGCACTTTGTTTGGCATAGATGTTGTTCAAATAGCATTGTCGTTCCTGCTATACATTACCATAGTTAGAAGCATGCAAATACATCTTTAAGGTGAACAATACTGGGAGACTTAGAATCTGGCTGAGTCGGAGAATAATTAGAGAATACTTAGACCCACTTCCTACTACTGTGATAAGTACTTGGTACAAAACCAGCAACATCAGGTTCTAAGTGCTTGTCTGAATTTCAATATTGAGAAGCATGACTACAGTATCAAAAAGATAACTTTATTTTACGTGACATAGTAATTACTTTTTTGTTAAATCTGTTACAATTTCAGTTTCACAACACTGTGCTCATTTAAAATAAGGTCATGTCATGACTATCCATTTTATGTGACAGTAATATTAGTTTTCAGATGTTCTTCTATAATGTAAGGCTGGTGAAGATATGGATACTGAAACTTTTGCAAAACTGATAGTTGGAAATATTTTCAGAAATTTAAGGTAATATGTCGGACCCAACAAAATGTCCAAATTTGCCTAACTTCAGAGTGTTGTACCACAGAAGTGACAGCTCAGGTTCACATGAAACTATTGCATAACGGGCTTCATGCATTGTTCTCTAAAATGTTTTTTTGAACTATATCACTTTTGTACAAGGAGCTGCCAAAACATAAACTTTTTATGATTTTTATGAAAAAAGCAAACAAAGTTACAAAGCATAAAACAAAATCAAAATGATATATTACAAACCTTTTTGAGACATTCATTTCATCTTGAATACTTATATCAAATGACATTTGATCACATTACTGATACCATCGTTTTGATATGAATGTACCTATCTTTTTTGCTAATTTTACTAAAAAGAATTCGTCGCGTAACCCAATTAGTTGGTACAAAGTTAAGAACAAAAGTATACAGACTTTCTTCTTTCAGTATTACACTTTTACCTAACAAATTTTCAAAATTTTGTAAATGATTGTTGAATACCTAGACTTGCCAATAAGGTCCTCCATAACCATTATACCAGAAGACTCACATTATTAGTAATACATTCACTCATGAATGTCTCGTTGCCCCTTTTCGCTGCCTCATGAAGTGGATTGTCTATTGACTCTGTGCTTTCCTCAACTGCCATATGAAACACAAAAACATCAAAATTTCAATGCGAAAGTAATAGGTTACAAGCAGTGTAGAAATTTGTCACTTATTACGTACGCACACAAGATGGCCAACAAGTGACATTTTGCTTTCTCCACAAACAGTTTGTACTTTGTAGATACCACAAATGAAATTTTCCATTATTTTCAGTAAAAGTAATTAGCTTAATGAAAAAAGAAAAATGACAATTGTGGCGATCATTTTTGTGTGAAATAATTGTAAAATTACGTAATTATAGTATTGTTAGTGACAAATACCTGAGATTTTCAAATCTTGTACATTCAGAACACGCCAAAAGTAACCATTGTCATGACCGGTGATGACTCCTCATTCTAGCTTTTCTGCTGGTGAATTATGCCAGCACCCAGCCATCATGATAAGGAATTCTACTTGTGTTCAGCCATTGTGATGGGGAATGAACTTGCCATTAATGAACGCTACAGTTGTTAAACCTGTCCAAAAATCATTGTCTGCCATTCTCATCTCAATAGGAACATACCTTTGCAATTTCGTAAAGTTAATGAGCTTTTCAGCCATTTAGAAAATTAGAGAGGCAGACAACAAAACCCAGACAGAAAAATCAAAATGGCCACTAGGGGTATCGATTACGTAGCATCTGCCTGAAAATGGAAGTTGGCATCCTATCCATAATGGCTGAGATATACTGAATCACTACTGTTGCAAAAAACTTTACATTATGAACACGGCGATAATTACCATAGTTACTGGGTACGAGTCCTTCCTTGTTGCCACACCTTGCACGCCACCAGCTGGCATTGCACATTTCTATGATGTAGAGGTTGTCTCCCTCATCAAATGACAGCTCATCCGACTGACAAAGTAATAGGAAATATTGTTTTTTATCAAAATGACATAACAGTGATCAATTCAAAGTATACAATTGATACATCGCTTATGCTGGATACTAGAAAAATTCTAAATTTGGTTAACTTGATCTCAGAAATGGCTGATGGGATTCGAATGAAAAATTTAGATACTTTGCTCTATGTTTTCCAAAATGCCACCAAGAATTGTTTGTAAATTTTCCACTTTTGAGTGATGGGCTATCAAAAAATAAGACTACTATGATTTTGAGGAAAAAACTCTAAAGTTGTATAAAACAAACTGAATAATATTTTAGAAACTTGTAACAGTGCCGCATGCGCAAACAAAACTATTTTGATTATTAACTTCTCCCTTGGGTGAGAGCCGAGTTCGAAGTGGGTTGTCATTGTTGCTATTTTCTGTTGGACTAAAAAATAAGAAAGCCATCACCATGGAGTTCTGTGGTGTAGTTTCAGATCCCCCGCCTATTCAATTTCGATATCCTTCTTCCCCTTTGCGAATCTCAGTGGCTAAGCGTTGTTTGAGAATGACAGGACATTCCCACCACCGCATACAGGCTTCCTCGTTTCGCATTTGGTGATCTGGCAATTTTGCTGGGTTGCACATGGCTAGCCCATATTACATTAAGCATTGAACCCTGTGAACTCATGTGAACCATTTCTACAATTCACAGCAGTAAACACGGTACAAATGATTTATAAAACGGTTCAAGGAATTTATAATGCAAGGTTTATCATAGAAATTGATAATATATGATTGCTTATCACTGAGTAATCATAAACTTATCAAAAGATGTTTTTCATGACTGAGGATGCTACGGAGAATGATCAGATTGATATCTAACAGATCATTTATTATCAGCCTGATATGTATTCATATATCAATCAATATTGGGGTGTACCAGGAGAGTATATAGGTACGTTTCCCGCTCAATTAAGGCAACATGCCGCTCTTAGTCATTCCAACACAGGTGAGTTTCATACAGTTTGGACGAGAAATTCGTGAAAGACAAACTTTCACGTGACACAATCCCTTTCAAGGAAGCCGCCATTGTAAAAACTCGGGGTGAGAAGTAAGACAAGCACGGGCGTTTAAAAGTGAAAATTTTTTGGACATTTTGTCAGTGGGTATTAACCTGAATGAGTACAGTACGTTATCTTCATAATTATTCATTATATTTTACCACAATGAAAGACATACCTGTCATAATTATATTTGTCAACACAAGTACATACCTGCTGGGCATCATAGCGATACATGGCTCTTACCACCTTTACATGACCTGAAAAACAAAGTGAGACATTATAAGGAAAAACGGAAACAGCTTTGTTCACACTAAAGCAGACTGTGGAAACAGAATTTCTTCCTAAAAGTGATTTACTTTCAAGTGAAAGACTGAGATTAGGGAGATCCGCAAACTTAACAAATTTCTTAGTCAAAAGTACATTTAGATCATTTTGATTAACCTCTTAGTACGCTGTCGAACAACGTGTCGACATTCCTGGATTGGAGTGACAATTGCCACAACTGCCATAGACACGGATCATCAACTGGAAGTTGTCAGTGACATCAAAAGACTAGGATGTCTATTTTTGAGTCTGTGGCTGGTACGCTTTTGCATTGGTCTGAGCTTTGACTATCATTTTGTGTGATTTCTCAAATTGTTTAGCCTTGGTCCTGCTTGTTCAAAGAAACCTAGGCTTTGGACCACAAGTCAAGTTGTTGCAAACTTGAATGGACAAACATCAGTTACTAGTAGATGAATGCATGACCAACTTATGTGTTACACTGTGCTGCCACTACAGTACCCACTCAGTATACAGTGGAAAGAATCATTACATTTCAACAGAGCCATGTGAGCATGCAGTCTCTGGGGACCATGTTTAAAAGCGGAACAACTACGTGAGTGAGACCTAGTCTTTCTCAGGAGGCTAGAGACCATTGCGGTGGTCGGTACGTTATCGATTTTGAACATCATATTATAATGTAGCTATCGAGCTGTTACACACATCATGAGATCTATAACGTCGGACTTAAACATTGACGCAAGTGCTCAGTCCAAAAAAAGACTTTCATGATAATTACCATGAACTGTCCATGAAGAGAGCTATCACGACCGGTAGAAGAATGGTTATCAATTGTGATCACAATCACCCAGGGTCTAATCTCAGAACTCAATCAATAAGTTGCCTTATTTACAACTGACCATGTTACAAACTGGTCAGGCGTTTAGCAGCTGATACAGGTACGATATTCAGATACATACTACCTGACCATTCTGAATACCGTCAAAAGTCATGCCACCCATGTTGACCCTCTCCCAATACGCCACTCATCTCATGGTCTGGTTGTTCCCACTTTCTTTGTGCATGAGCAAATTGTCAACAAATAATTATCGCAAAGAACTGGCGATAACTTTTGAGTAAAAATATACTGAAAACCAAGTCAAGACTTACTTGGCAAATAACTTTGCCTTTTTCATGTTCTTTGATCCTTTGTTCTTAAAATTTAGCCTTATTACCTGATAGCCTATGTGTTAAAATTTGTCTGGTCACATTCAAGGTCATCGATACAGTACTATGCAGGTTTCTCAGTGTATTTTTATCCAATTTATTATTCACAGGCAACTGTTTCCATAATGTTGAGTATTTACTTAAACTTTTATGAATCAAAAGTCAAATGGTTGAGCAGCTTTATTACAAGTCCGTTGCCTGTTAGACCACTTGGCCATAACTTTAGACCCTCTATACAGTGGCTAATCTATTAGACACGTTGCTGTAAGTAGTTTTCGAGAATAGAAGGACACCTTTGCATGCCATTGACATGTTAGGTAATTAAGATTTCTATCCAATATGTCTCTTCAACAGTAAATAAAATTGTTGACAATATGTCATTTTGCTCAGGAATGAGACTAATGACCCTTCAGGCCTTCAGGTATCAGAGTAAGTACTACGAGCCACACCCAATCGCCTGCAAAGGCTGTATTGTGTATGTCTGCGGCTAGATATATGGCACTGCACTACGATTCCTATGACCTTCACAAAGACACTAGATGAATAAAAATATAGTAGTCCCTGGTTTTGAGAACCAGTTTCAAAATCAGGGACTGCTATATCCGACCAATGCCCGGCTTCACAAACACAACAAGTAGTTGATTTCCTGGATTCTGCTTCAGCTAGGCATCACTTGATTGTCTCCAGATCTACAATGATCAAGACAGACCAGTTTCGATTCCGGATTTTTGTTAAATTGTTAATTGAAACTGTCAATTCCGTGGCGTGGATCCGACATAACCATAGCCTGCCCAAAGGCAATTACATCGCCGCAGAGCGACAGGCGACACTGACTTGTCAACTGTGCAACAACTCAGAAAACATTCCAAATTCAGCAGTCTATTTCTCTAGTTATAGTGCTATTCCATTGTTATCCATCTTTTCCAAACTAACCTGGCTTAGATGGTGGAGGAGGCGGCGCAGCTCTCAACGGACGCGACATCCTAACTGAACTGAACAAGGAAAAAGTTCGCAAACTTTTGCTCCACCCGGAAATAAATTTGGCTCCTTGCCTCGCTATCACAACCAACTTCCGTTTCCGGAGTTCGTCTGCAGCATTAGTGAAATTTGCGGTCATAAAAATAGCTGTCCTTGAACACTGTTGCAGGAAATTTGATAAACCGCTGCACAGGGAGGTATATTGATGGTTCAGTTGCAATTCTTACCTCAGGGATTTAACTGGGTCGACAGTGATTCACTGCAGTATACTGAACTTTACGCTCGGCGATATGCATTGCGGCAGAGCTAGCTGTGTGAATTGATTGAAGACTATCGTCAAAATACAGCTATATTCCACTGTGTGTTAATGTCCGTTAGACCCCGAAATTTGACACGGCCTGTTTATTTCTGCTCGTCACTTATTTATGAAACATGTAAAGCTAACGACTGGGTGCATGCAAATTGAGGGAATCAACCGCAACTCTGACCTTGTCCATTGCAGCAGTTAGTTAAGTCAAGAGTTAAGTGAAAAACAATCTAATAAACATCATTTGCATATAATTCTCATAACAGGTGCATGTGCCCATTTCCTTATTTTTGCAACATCTCTCACGAGATGATGGCAGCACCGAAGTTAGTTCTGAAAATCGGTTAGCTGGTATTCAGTAAAATACTAAAAACCTATAACGAAATGAAACCAGTTCCGAAGGTTTGTTATGATTGTGCTAACCTCGTGGAAATAGAAAAATCGTCGAAAAAAGAAACTGGCCAATATTTGATGCTGTATATTTCATGGCGCCGAAACCCGACGCATAACGATCACTCCACAACTTCAGGAGCAAAATACAAGTTGGTGAGAACGCCATTCTTTCCAACACCGGTAACCAATTAAGTTTACTCAAGGAGGAGTGTAGTGTCTAATGACACTAATTTTTGCCACATTTAATTTGGCCATTTTTATCCACATCCCTGCAAAGCTATACTGTAAGGATTGTGATGAGCGTTTATCAAACTGTTAATGCACATTTTAACATGCTCCTCTTTCTTTCAGTCTGTATCATCAGTAACGCCAGATGACTAAAAATGGAGTGGGAAAAATTGAAAACAGCGTCACGTGAGCTGATGTCCGGAAAATTGATATCAATTTCAACTGAAGACTTTGTTGCCATGGTTACCCATCTGAGATCCCCGGATGGTGAGAGCTCAGGAAGCCACGCCTCTGAGGCTTGTCAGATTTCGAAGTTTCAGCCAACATCAACAGAACTGCTGCTCCTGAAGTTGAATGTGTTCTCGTGTTTCTATGAACAAAAGGCTGTGTGCTGTCAACAACAGTGGAATCATGTGGCCACCTTGCTGCATCAGAACACAACATTACAAGAGAGTATTGTAAGTTATTTTGCTAGAGGGCGTAGTAAGCCTTGAGTTGCCTGCTAGACCTGTGCACCATCGCGGGGGAAACAAAAAGTCTTTTTTACGGTAGTGTGCGGAAGGGGGAGGGAGGGGGGGCAACAGGGCACAGGCCCTGGGAATCCACATCGAGGGGGTCATCCAATCACTATGAATAAACTTCTTGAAATTGTGACAGATTTGTAGTTAATTAGAAAAAAATTCTATTTTATGTTTCATCTGTTTGTACTTTCTTAGCACTAGGGTTCATTCATTACCAAATCTCTGCACGCTACTGCTGTAAAACTCTCATCTGGTTAAAGAATGCAGTTTTTTGACTTCGAGCTCTTATTGCTATGACCTGAATGGGGTCTTTACTTCTAGAGAAGTGTTTTCTGGGCTGCAAAAAACTATTTTGTTTCTCCTTGAGAGTACTGCTTGGTGCATAAAATGACTCATTGGCAAGTGACCTTGGAGAGCATGAGCTCAAGAAAACGATGAACTGCCAGTTTTTTTGAAGACCTGGAATCGGATCTGATTTCTTTGATTTCTTTTATTTCATAATGGTAATGAAGTGGCCTAAATTGAACGTTTTTTGTGTTGGAAGGTGGGTTAAGGCTTTGGACGTTGGGTTGCTGTTAAAACATTTAGGATTAAGTGATATCATGAAGGCTTTTTTTCTTCAGTTTCATTAGGATAGTGAATAACATTTGACAAGGAGAAATTCATTTTCCGTCCAAAAAGTGGTATGTAACTGTAGAAATTTTCAATGTCTGTCCTTCCTGGTGTCTTCCTCAGTGCATACTAGATGGTGCTGCAGGTATTAACCACTTTTTGGATGGAAAAATGAATTTCACTGTGTCAATGTTACGAAGCCTTGTCTAAGAATGCCAATTCACATTCAACTTACGATCCTGGTTTTTCATGGTTAATGGAAAATGGCTGGAATTCATGAAATCTGACTTCGTTCACGGAATTTGAGGTTTCAGATGTAATTTATTTTTCAGTAGTAAATACTGAATTTTGGTAATAATTCCTAATATTTTTATTTCAAATTCCTTGATTCTGGCCACACAATGTTGAATGATTGTGTTGCAGTAGTCGTGTTCAAATGACTGTTTGTTGTTTCTGAAAGTAATTAATATTTTCTTTTTCCTGTTTTGAGAAACAAACTTGTCTTGCAGAAATTAAGTTATTGGTAAAAACAGGGATGCAACATAGTTCAGCAGAAAAAGTAAGGTAATTCTCAGAGTATTTTTAAATTGTTTATCGCTTTGAAATAATGAAACATAATATTTCTTATTTTAGAAACAGTAAAAAACAAAATTTCACGCTAACTAAAACATAGTTTTTCTGCTTTTTAAAACAAAAAATCATGGTCTCTATTAAATTGGCCATCACTTCTTGTTCAAGAATGCTAACAGCAATATTTGAACTTCTTGTCAAATGGCGATCAAAATGTTTTTTTTTTAACAGTGTTGTCACCATATGCCGGATGTGTGTCATTCCTGTGGAAACCTGTCAATCAAAACCCATTTAAGCCTGGACTCTCCTCTGTTTCAGCTCCATCTGTTGGACCACAGTGACATGTTTGTATCATATTCAGCTTCAAGGTGCATTATGTTGATGCTGAAAGACTTTTGTCAGGTGACTGGGGTCTGTTTTATGAAAAGTGGTTTAAAACTTTTAACAGTCAGAAATTTGGTCTTGTGCCCCACACAACCATATGTGAAAAATAATTAAGTCTCGCTCGAACAAAGATGATGTATGCACAACATACATGTAACTGCTAATTAATAACATAATTTCTACCGGGATTTTCCTTAGATAAGCCCATGGACATGTATTTGGAAAATGAAAATATTCAGCCATTGTAGTAACACCAAATGCTTGGGCGGGGGGCTTTTAAAGAAGTCATAATTTTGCCGACTTTGGTACATTTTACGTAAAACTTTTTTTAATTTGATGTTAATAAATGCATAGTTTGCCAACACCTCATTCATTTTTACAAGAGGTAAATGCTACACAAAACTGAATTTGTGACAAAAAGTTGACGCTGAGTGGACTTTAAGATGAAATTTTCTGAGTAAACACCACACTATTTGGACACGTGACACCAGAAAGTGTAACACCAAATAATTCGACATGGATTTCCAAATAAATGCCCGTGGGCATTTTACGGGTGATCTTATCTGTGGAACATCCCAGTATGAATTATTTCTCAACTGCAATGCACTCGTAATTTGTTGGCAAAGTCTTTATTTGGCAATAGTGGGAAGTGGGAACTTAAGACTTAACAGACTTCAATATACATTGTCTGTCTTTTAGTTAAACTATGTAGCTCCCTGTGCTATGTATGTGAAAACCAAGTTTGTAATTGGCACTAAAAGGGAATTGAAAATGCATTAAAACTGAGACAGCATTTAATCAACTGTCAGTTGAGATTGCAAAGGCACTTATGTGTAGAGTCAGACTTCACTATAATATCTATTTCAGGGGAGTGAACTTATCTCACTTATTCAAAATGTCAGTTTTGTTCAATACACAACACATTTAACTTTTGGTATATGGCAGACACTCTTTAATCAAACAAAGTATGAGACGAGTACTGGATGGAATTTTGTTTTTGTCGATTTTTACAAAATACTATGATGATACGAAAAACTTGCGTAATGAAATTTTACTTCATTATTTGGAAAGCTTAATCACTAAACTCAGAGACTGGTAGAATTGGGTTCCCGTATTTCACTCCATGCTCTTGCCATTGATGAAAGTCCATAGGTTATGGACTGCATAAATTCTGCTAGATATTGAGTAACTAAATATACATTTCTTCACGGCAGTGAGAAGCTACTGCTCCATTTTGAATATTTATTATTGACAAAGATGTCTGCTTTAACACTTTTTGGAAAAAGGCATTTCTAGACTTTTCCATAATCCTATACTGTTTTGCCATTTCAGAGCAGACCGTCTGCCTTTTTGGACTTATTCCTCTCTGATTTAACAGAGAGGTCTTCCGACAGACACCTGTCTAACACACTAGACATTTGTGCAGACTTTCTGCAGTTTTGTCGAAGCCAACTGCCAAGCTCTGGCCCTGAATCTGGTGCATACCGGTCGGCTGCTGGTGTTATGGTGGAAAAAGTCGGCAGGTTATGGAACTGGTTGAACACTCGCACCAGCAATGGAGAGTCTTCAGACCCTCTGCTGTCCCAATACAGGTTGTGGGCTACAATGCTGCAGATTGTTGCGGACCAACGATCTAACGGAAGTATTACAGGAACCAATTGGAAGGAGTTGTTATCAGTTATCACACATTTTGATGCTATCTTTGATAAATTTAGGTGCACGTCGGATCCGATTATTTGGAGACACGGTATGTCGGTTCTGAGCAAAGCAATTGGGTTTAGGAATATCATCACCACTGGAAAGATGGGCCAAGAATATCAAGTGTTTGTTGCTAGGAGCGTCATTCAAACGATGGTGGTAAATGGCTTNCGGCTGCTGGTGTTATGGTGGAAAAAGTCGGCAGGTTATGGAACTGGTTGAACACTCGCACCAGCAATGGAGAGTCTTCAGACCCTCTGCTGTCCCAATACAGGTTGTGGGCTACAATGCTGCAGATGGTTGCGGACCAACGATCTAACGGAAGTATTACAGGAACCAATTGGAAGGAGTTGTTATCAGTTATCACACATTTTGATGCTATCTTTGATAAATTTAGGAGCACGTCGGATCCGATTATTTGGAGACACGGTATGTCGGTTCTGAACAAAGCAATTGGGTTTAGGAATATCATCACCACTGGAAAGAAGGGCCAAGAATATCAAGTGTTTGTTGCTAGGAGCGTCATTCAAACGATGGTGGTAAATGGCTTGATGTACCATGTGCCTATACGTGTAGGGTTCGTGGGTTTTGGTGGGACAAAGGTGTTGTCGTGTGAGGAAATGGGAAGAGAGGAGCTAGCTGGTGATAGAACTATGTTGAAGAAAACTGTGATATTGATACTGCGCAGTGTGGCCGTCCTGTGCAGTCAGAGTTCTGATGATGCTGAAGGTACAGTTGGGGCTCTGTATTGCGGTAAACTCTCAAATTTAAGACACGCACTATGGCAGATAGGTGAAATTTTATGTTCTCGATTTTTTTCGTAAGAGATGGGTTGCGGCAGCTTCTCTAGTTTTTAAGCTTTATTCCACAGCTTGGCATCAGAAAAGGCCTTGAGTATTTATGAGCTTTCATAGCAATGTTAAAGGACAAAGTGAAAAAAATATTCAATTTTGGCAATTATTCTTACAGTATTGAGTTGAAACATCTGTCAAAGGCCACATGCACAGCCATGTCACATCATGCATGCCTGATCAAATGTAGTTCCCACACATGTAGGTCTTGGAAAAACTTGGAAAGTGACAAAGATGGAAGATAAGAAAAAAACATCCATGGAAATTCGTGGGAATAAATTAAAAATTAGAGATAATTCCACATTTTGTGTTTCAAACCCATGGGAAATGAAAACAGTACCGGTGTGAACTGTATAAAAGGTAAACCTTAGGTCACCAGCTTCACCACAGACTGTTTAATGTTGTGAAATTCTTCAGTTATTTCGCACAAAAACAACATTATCTTCAGTTTTGAAAGGCTTATTTCCTTGTTTCAAATAATCAGCTTTACACTAATATTGACATCCATTCAGTGCAAACCAATCTAATGGGATAAAATAAAATAAGCAAAGAACTACGGTTTTACAAAATTATTTAAGATTCCAGAAAAGCAGTTGAAGAGTGGATTACAATAATGTTGTGACTTCTACTGATGATTGTAGTAATACAGATTTGTCTTGGACTGTGAGTCAAAATGTTTTCGAATTGCCCTTATAAAAAGAATTAGATTTGAATAACACATGGTACCGCACAAATTCATTGGGTGTTTTATTTAAATCTTCACAGTCGTTTTGTTGCTTTTGCTTTAGCGAATAATTTTCATTTTTTTAGATTTGTCCAAAGCCTTTGAAAGTCTTCAAGCAAGTATGGACTTAACACTTCGCTATGCCAACATGCCTGCATCTGATTGGCCAATAGCTTTATTTGAAGACCAGGATGATCTCTTGATTGAAGCTTTACTGTGTTTGCTAATAGTTACTAAAAGGTAACTGCTTCTTTATCAGATAATTTGTAACATCGAAATAGTCTTGTAGCCTGTCTTATGTTTAACTCACACGAAGGTGAGGGTATTTTACCTTGCACTCAGTGTAATATGTAAAGACTTTTGTTTCTTATGTTAGTGTTGCTGTTATTAAAATTCGAACTGTCTAAGGGCATGAAAAAATCTTTCTGCCCTTTATAGACAACTCCATGCTAAGTTGCAAACTCAAGAAATTTTTAATGATGCTAGCTTCGGCCATCAAAAGTATTGGTAAAATCTGTGTAAGGTATGAATACGTTCAGACACAAACCACACATTTCTGAACGAGTGGTTTCTGTCTTGCATTTAAGTCTGGTGTTATTTTGAAGACTTTAAGCCTCAGAATATCACTGACACAGTGAGTAGAACCGCATGCAAAAAGCACTTGGCTTTATGAGCCGATAGCTTCAACTCGTCACACAAGACTCATGACATGACAAAAGTAACTGATAAAATGACCCAGAATTCCCTGTCATAACGACAGCGCAATTCATGCTCAGAGTGTCTAGAACAATTAGTCATCGCAATTTTCATCGTACTGAAGATCTCAATGGTGATGAGTTGTCTTTTACATCTAAAAAAGGGGAATGTGGGAGGTCCCATTTTGGGGGCCTAACACAGTGCACCCTGTGGTATCACTGGGTTAGCCACTTCATCTCTGCTTCTGATCACACGTCTTTCATTACAGAAAATATGAGTGTTCTAAGTTCGTTGACTGAACTACTAGAGAGTGTGAGTGTGGTTTCTTTTGTTTCTATCACACTACCATATGGATACATTCTATGTTATTGTTTCAGGATGTCCTCCAAGAAGTCAAATGCAGACTTCAGAAATGCCCATCACTGTTTCCAAGGTCTTTTGAGAATTGTTTGTTTTGACAACAATGTTCTACTTGACTTCATACTGTCTCCTGAAACATGTTTCCTGGTTTATTTTACAAAATATCTCCACTTCGTAAATCAAGACTGGGACTACTTTTGCGAGTCATTAAATTCTGTCAGCGAGACGAAAATCAGTGACATAAGTGACACTTCAGCGTCTGACAATGAAACTTTGTGCTTTTCTGGATCAAAGAATGTGCAACGTTGTGATGGAGTGTTACCCATGGTAGACGTTAGCTCTTGTTCTCCACGGAACTCCAGTACGTGTCTGGTCAGCTACAGCGATAGTGAGGATTCTGACGTCTGCTCTCACGAACAAAATCATTCTACAAATCCTCTCAGTAAGAACGGCCCATTACATTCTAGTGACTCTCCTGTTGTCATGGAAACGCACATAGATAAAACTAGTAATCCTAAGCATGGTGCAAAAGGTGACTTTGTAATATTGTCAAATTTAGCTGAACCTTCTTGCACAAAATGTGAGCTTCAGACTTCGCCACATGCAACAGGGTCTGGCCTCGACACAAAATCAGAACCAAAGGAATGCGCTGATTTAGATATGAAGTCGAGTACTAATGCAGCGAATGGAGTGGAACTTTCTTCAGAATTGAGCATTAATAATAGTGCTAGTCAACTTGCAGATCTTCGCACGGCACATTGGAACGACAATGTTTATGAGGATCCCTTGGATAAGTGTTGCGAGATGCAGGGTATTGAGTGTGATACGGAGACTGCCGAAGACAGCTTGTTGGATAAGACAATGGCGGTGTTTATAAGAATTAGAATATCTCTTGAGAAAGTTAGTGCAAATAACTTGAGTCCCTTCAATGTGATCCCACTGATTTCCTTGTTGGAAACATGTGAAGAGCATTATGATGAGTAACAAAATTAACCGTGGTGTTCTTTAGACAAGCTATCTTTTGAGACACTTCACACTTATTTGTTCAAATGGCTGTAATTTCAAATTGGCAAAACTAAGATGCAAGTCGCAGGTTAAACATGCGCGCGCATTTAACTGTTCAGTTTCACCGAATGTATTTTTCTCTTTGAAGATCATGTTTGTAAGACTGCAATAAAAAAATAGTATCAATTACTGTATTCCCACAACTTCTGTCATACATTTTACACTAAAACATATTACCACATTCAGCGCTTTTTACACAACACACCAAAAGTATCCAGACAAAATGACGTGGAATTCTGCATCGTGGAGAACAAGAGCTAACGTCTACCATGGGTAACACTCCATCACAACGTTGGCTAGGCAGAGGCCAAATTCATCATCAGACTGGTATTTCCTCAGGTCAACCCAGACTTAAGGGGGATTAATTGGAAAGCTACCAAGTTATTAGGAATTTTCACCTAGTAATAGTTGTTACCAGTCATTTTCTGCTAACAGACTTAACCATCGTGAGGGATAATGATATTGTCTAGTAATGCAGGTCAAACTATAATATCTCTAACTTTCAAAACAAAGTAGAATGTATTGTCAGAAGAAATCGATAAACTGTACAAAAAATATTGCGTAAAATTAGGAACGCTGAATTAAAGTAGCAATATACCTTTGTTTTGTAGAAGAAACAAAATTTTGACCACTAATACCGCTTTAAAATTGGTCTCGACCCATTCCATACTCAAATGAAAAGTGATTTTTGATCTTGGAAGGAACTGATGATTCGTTATTCCCCAAGACCATGCGTGGCAAAGAAAATAACACTTTGTGACAAGTCAACTCGTAGCGCCTCTTGGTGAGCAATAATGAACAGGGTTCTTTCAATGCCCAGACATCACACCTTTTTAATGAAGACAATTTGAGACCAATTTTGTTATGGCAAGTCTTTATTAATAATAAAAATTGAGACTATGTATATTTCTGGGTTCCACTTAAATGATATTAAATAAATATCCTTTTGGAGCCAATAAGCTGTACCTTGAGGTTGTCGGTGTACAGCTGTTTTGTCTATATTTCACGACTTGGTTCACCACCAGGTGCGCCCTCTTTCATTGTGAAATAAATAATAAAAACAAACATGGAGGATTCCTTAATGTCGATTGGAATCCTGCAGAAGGGCTGAGTACACTGCAGGGAGATCAAGTCCAGGATCTCTGTTAAGACTTGGTCTGTTGATTTAATTATTATGATGAATTTATTATTATTATTAATGAATTAATTAGCCTCCCATATAAAAACTGGTTTTCGTAAAGCAAGGTGAGTTTACAGCCACTTTAAATTGATTCAGACTGTTAACATTATATATAGGATGTGTAAGAAAACAAAACAAAACAAAATAAATTTTGCATTAAAAATACAAATGTTTCCGTACATTTATATTGTAAAAATGCCCCGAGAACATGACATGTACAGGTAACGTGGACAAATACAGCTTATTAGAAAACATTGGAATTTCAACTAAATACTACGTCGGGTGGTTCTAGCTTTTCTTGGCCTTGGCTGTATACTTGGACATGCTTCCATACCACAACAACAGAGGGAGTCCCAGGGAAGGCAGAGTCATGAGTAAGAATACACCCCAGTCGACCTGAAAAGGAAGTGAAAGTTGATTAGATACGACAGAGGAAAGGAAAAAATTATCTAGGTCGTTGCAGGGGCAAGCCTTATTCACAACATTTGGAATATGGCATAAGAAGGGTTGCAAATACACATTTTGTTATAATCCGATCGATAATAGTCCGAGATCTTTGTAGTTGCAGTGTTTTTGGGTGAATTTTGCGAGACAGGAAATGGGATATCCAAATCGGCAAGCGGGCCAGCTCCTTACAATAAGTGTTGGCAAAAGCATCCTATCGGACGCTCCTACACTTAGCACTAGTCGTTCAAAATGTTGAAATTTTCGACAGTCGTGTGATCGTCACAGACCAATAGAACCTTGATTTGGCATTGGAGGGTCTACTTCCAACAGCAGGAAGAAGGCGGGGTTGGTGGGAGATTACAGGGGAGATCATAAGAAAGTTTGGAAGATGCCCTACCACCATACATGTCATTTTGATCAAGGGGCATGTTAACACTGTTCCAATATTGATGATAAAAACGATGCTGGTGTTTTGAAATAAATCGAATCTAATCGTCTTGAAATAAACTTTAACTTTAATTTGTTTCTGAATGTCCAGAGAGTTGGCATTATTCAAACTAACCAATGATGATAGATTCCTATAATGGAATACTGGAATAGATAAATTGTTAGTCAGCTTACTACTGCTAAAGTGACAATGTTGAGAATTTAAGATCAGCCCCAAGCCAGAATCGAACCCATTACCTCGGCAGTCAAAATCCGATGCTGTGCAAGCACAGTTGAAGGCCAGTGTGGCGAGTAGCTTGAGTAAATGTTTAACTCGGAGGTAACTTGCCTCTACCGAATGACTGGAAGCCAACGTTAGGAATTGGTGATTTATAACAAAATAACAACAGATTTTGTTGTTAATTAGATTTGGTCGATGATAATAACTTCAAGAAGTCTATGTTATCCAACAAAATATTTTTTTTGGCCCTAAAACCAATTTTGTCCCTTTAACCTACCACATGTGGAGAGAACGTTCTTTCAAAATCCTTTAGGCTGACTATAGCGCCCTCTCCAGGTGCACTTGTATAACCATGCTGCAAATATACAACAAGAATTGCGTATTAATATTGGTGTTTAAATGTCTGTTCATTAACACACACTGGATACTGTTTTTAAAGGGCTCAATACTGTCACTGCAAGTGACAAGAGCCACAACTATGTAATCCTTTCCTATATGTTCAATAACATAATATCAGATTGCTGATTTCTAGCCTTGTTCACTGCGACAAATGAGTGAGTTTCTTTTGATTTGGTGATCTCATCTCATTTTTAAAATAACAAAAAATCAACGTTTAAAAAGTGAAACTTCATTAATTTTCTAATCAGTTAGTTATTAGTGTGATGGTAAGTTTTCACCTATTTAGCACACGATATGGCGATGTGTGAAATTATATTTTGTCAAAATTCATTCAGAAACATAAAGGTTAAGAACATTTCAGCCCGTTACTAGCATAGTTTGAACCATGTAGATGTCAAAACGTGGTACAGTGTCGATTATCTGCAGTGAGATAACGAGACTTTGATGAAACACTGGAATATGGCAATTTTGGGAATTATTTCTGTGCAAAATAAGCGGAGAATTATCGTACATGCATTTTAATACAAGACATTCCGTCTTTTCCCTTTTCCCTAACTTTTAACACTGGTCTGAAGTTCTTTCTGACACAATCGTAAATGCCAGAATAACAAATGCAGATGCACACTGAGGTAACCTGAACNGGGGGGGGGCGGGGCAGTGTAGTAGCCAGGATTTTGCTAGTCAGACTTTCGCATCCCCAAACTGCCAAATGGAAACCGGAAGAAGTTGAGGGGGAGCCATGGCCCCCTTAGGCACCTTTAAATCCACCACTGCACACTGCAGACTGAACTCAAACACAGCCACTAACAGAACGTTAACCCTTAATGTTGGCAAAAGCAGCTATTAACATATTCATTAGAACGATGGAGTTACAGCGACACTGAAATCTTATAGGAAACATTTGCTTACATTGGGCTTCTCTGCGTTCTCCGTAGCCTTGTACATAAGATCGGCTGACGTAAAATTGAAGTATCCAGACTTGAGCGGGCGAAGAATGACTGCGTGGGTAACATTGCCCCCCGCAGACAGGCGGTCCCAGTGGGTCTTCAGCGACCCTTGCACAACCTCAAAATCTGTGGTCGGGAAACTGCTGTCCACTAAGTTGACATCGATGGCAGGGCTGAAACAACCAGCTACCAAGTAAATTTTGCGTTACGTAAGGCTGAACCAGTAGGGTATTGACTAGTCATTTTTTAACGACCATGATACATGAATAGCCATGGATAAAACGTATATGATAGTATACTGGAATGAGTATAATTTTTTCACTTTATGCAGAAGTGGTGGAAAAAGAAAAAGTTTGGACTCAGGTTGCCCTTAAGCATGGGAACATCCCTAGCAGCATTCAAGACACACTGCAATGTGAACACAGCCTCCACTTCCAATAAACATTGACCTAAATACACCTCCTTGAAGCTTAAAAATATCAGCTGGGTCAGATTTTATGGCAGAATCTAGGATGACAAAAATGGTAACGTAAAGACAGCAATAAAAACTATGAAAGAAAGAGTCATTGCCAGTTTTGCACTATTTCAGTGGAAGTTTTCATTTCCGCTCGACACATTCACAAGTTGCCATCGTGGGAGAAATATGATGAACGTCGAAACTGCACACGTCCTAATCCTCACAATAAAACGAAATTCAATTCCTGCTCGAATGTCGTCGTCCCAAATTTTAGAAACTGTCCCAGATTGGAGGATGTCTACCGTAGACTGGAGGATGTTTACCATAGATTGAAGGATGTTTACCGTAGATTGGAGGATGTTTACCGTAGATGCAAGATTTACCTGGAACCCACATTGTAGATGTTGTAGAGAACAGTCAAGTCCTTGCCTTCCACAACATACTGATTGAGTATGTTCTTACTGGCCAACAGGCGCGCTGCCTCATCCTCATCACTACTGACCCCGCAGACCAAGGTCAAAACTATGGCAACCAACACCCCTCTCATGGCTGAAAACAGAACAAAGCCTTTTGAGCAAACAAAATGCGACACTGCTTCTTAAGAACTATGATTGTGTGAAAATAATTAAACCATGTTTGTTTAAAACATGAACTTTCCTCCAGCATACAGGCATGGGAGCTTATTGCGATCTCATAGAACATACCTCTAGTAGACACCATGTAAGAAAGTCGTACTGTGTACACCTTTACATAGATGTGCTATAAATCTGGCAAGGTTCGCAATTCTACCTCTGCATGACATGTATCATTACATGCTGCTTGACATTCGATTGGGGTCAGACAATGATCGACCCAGATCAAGGTCAAGCATCAGCCAATAACAGTGATCGACAGGCGGGTCACATAGTGGAAAGATAGCAAACCTCGCTGGACTTCTGGTGCATCTACAGTGGTGTACCATACGCACTGCTCCCGTCTTTATATGGTGTATATCAGAGGTATGTTCAAACAGATCGAAAAAAGCTATCATGCATATAGACTGGATTAAAATGTGCTGTCAAATAATCCTTGTACATAATATCCAGCTTGAAATCTCGAGTTTTTACTTGCTTGAATCAAGGGGTAAAAGTTGAGTAAACGGCTACTGCTACTGGGAACCAGTTTTCACTGAATAATGAACATTGCCATTACTCGAGGGAAACCTGGTTCCGGCAGCCATTTTCAAGAGGGACCAGTTTACTCGTTTTTTACCTCAAGTCAAGAGATGTGGCGAAGACCGAGCATGAGAGAAAGAAGACAGAAAACTTAGAAAAGAGAAGTCTGAATGTAGTCAAATTAGAAGGGGAACTCGGCGGCCCCGACAGCAGTGTTCAATCATTAACAAAAATAATACCAGAAGGCCAAACGTAACAAAGAGGGCACATCAAACTAAACAAACAAAACAAACACTTATTACCAATTCATAAAATCGTCGTTGAAAACAGTTGACCTTAAGTAAAAAACGGTAAAAGCAGAGTACTCTACTCACCGGTTCGCTGTAAATGTGGCAAAACGGAAAAGGGTTTATGAGCTGCATTGTGGGTAATACATTCTCGCGACCCCTGGTGTATGATGAAAGAGTCACAGCTGTCTGCAACTGACGCGAGCTTACCCAACTGGCTTAGTAGGTTGACCGTAACTGTGCAGCGACAGAGGAGCTTGGAAGTACGAAAACTTGGGTTATCTTCAGTAGAGTGTGTACTAAAATGTCCAATGAAGCACAACGTACTTTGTACAGCGCTAATGACTTTGTTTTTTTTCTTAAGTATGTATAGTAGGGAGCGACGTACGGACTAGTCCGGCCCGGCCTCAGTGGCGTAGCTAGCACTGACCGAGTTGCTTGAGTGCCGCAGCCAGCGGCAGTGGTCATGGCTATATGGGCGGCGCACCATGCTGGGGGCTCAGTACAGCCTCTCACACGATTTTCAGCGCTGCGCCGACCATGGTCTATGGGCGGTGCACCACAGGGGTGCCCCCCGCCCCTTTTTTTAGTCACAGTGTTTCAGTGCCCCGCCCATGCTATGCGGTACCGCCGATAGTCCTACACCGTCAAGCTTAAGCTTTCTAGGTGATGCCCACAGAACTTTAGCTTGGAAAGATGCCATTTAAACAGATACGTTCACGTTAGTTATCATGAGCAATTCGGTGAGTGAACGTGCCCGGCGGCAACACGTCGCTGCCAGCAGTCATGAGTAGGCTATGGAATTAACCCTAAATTCCAATTTAAACTTGTCAGTTTATGATAACAATTCACTTCATTTGTGCTGAATCACTTTCTATCAAGAACAAAAATCACACTATTTAATTCAAACGTATTTCTGGCCACCCCTCTGTGACGTAGGCCTACTAGGCCTATCTTGGGCGACATTGGGGAGTGAAGATTCTCTTCAAGTTGGTGTCACCACCCACGCAAACACATACCGACGCATTCAGTCCTATGTTGATTTATAATATGTAAAGTCTCGTGTGATGAAACAATTAGAGTGCATAATTTATTGTGTTACAAGGCACGGGACCTGATAAACACTGAGCTCACAAATAGACCAGCTTAGAGCATTCGCCAATGGAATTTGAACTCTACAGTAAATTAAAGGTTCATCTGCGTATTGTGGTTGATTAACTGGTTTTAAGTGCAATTTACCAAGAGCAAACAAATTAAAAACTCCTTTTCCAACCGGGCCGCCACCAGGGTAGGCGATCGGCTCGCAAGGGTCCTCTTGTACGTTTCTCATGGTGTCGCTGTCGGTGGGGTTAACGCACATGTCAACCAATGAGTTTTTACGTTTTTTTTCCTTTTGATGTGCTATGCTTTTTCCTGAAAAGCTGGCAGTTTTTCGCATGAACATCAATGTCAAAATCATATTGTTGTCTATTAAACATTTCTCTCAGTTGTCAAAAAGTTTGACTACGGGGTAGTACAAGAAAGTTCAGTGGTGGAGAAGTAGCCGGGCAAAATTTGTGGCGACTGGGCAAAGGGCCAAAGCAAGGAGTATGCATGTACGCTGCCTCTGCGTCTAACAGGAGCTACGGTTTTTCAAAGGCCTTTTGTAAGAGTAGGGTTGCCGAGCAGCCGATTAATTGTTGCCTAACCTATACGACAACGTGCACTGAAACACGTACAGCTATCCATAGGCGGCGCGGACTTAGCAGAACTCTCTCGAACGATTTCCCCTTGTATAGAATTATGGCTGCCACCCGGCGACAGGTCCAACATTGTGTATATTACATGTTAACAAAAATCATACATGGGAGAATACTCACAATTGTACCGAATTTCAAATTGACGTATCAAATTCACTGAACTCTAAGGAAGGAACTCTTACCATATTGAGTCGTCACATATATGGGATTTTCTACATGTTGGGGTGCAGGATTTTCTTTATGGTAAGAGATATTTCGCTAATTCTAGAGGACATGCGCACAAAGGACGGACTCAGGCTGTCGGCATCTGGCTGGGGAGACTCCTGGGAGTGAAGGTCTCTCTCGGGAGTGTGGGGACCGCCCTGAAGATATTGTCAGATGAGAATAAGACGTCGGTGTTGACGTAAAGTCTGGCGCATTGCAGGGTTAGGCTTTATACCGTTAAAACTGAAGAAACTCGCGATTACGATCGCCTTCACTTTTTGAACCTTGACCAACGGTGGATTTAGATAGTCCTAAAAATCACGTTTGTTAGTCTAATCCACAAAAGTTAGAGAACTTCCCGAATCACAAAAAATGCTTTCCCCAGATGGTTTTTCGGCGAAAATACCCGTATATATATATAATGGCCATATTGACACTGCTGGATGATAATTCTTCACAAACAATACTTAACAAGCATACCAATTCAGATTTATATTATGTTAATTAAATTTCAATGATGTTGTTTTGTTTATCTCTTTTCACATTCTTGATTGTTTGAACCCACGCATGTCTTGATGAATGAGCAGGTCAATTGAGAATTCCATCTATCAGTGTTGTTCATTTTGAACCTTTTCGTCGCACATATACTGCACTTACCCGCCTGAATAGTAGACGTTGAGTTCTATTTTTAAACTAATTCGCCTTTGGCTTTCCATACATTACACTCTAGATGCGACTTCTGTAGAACTTTCCCTTGTATTTTTCAACTGGATATAGTACTACCCTAATTTTCTTGTTAGTTGTTCGCACTACCTATAATTTTTACTCGAATCTAGGAGGGACTGCCTCTTTCCTCGTTTAATGTCATGGGAGGCGCAGCACTGAAATATGTGAGGGGGAATATAGCCCCCTCAGCCCCCTATGGTGTGCCGCCCATGTGACCCGTGGGCGGGGCAGCACTGAAATAAGAGAGGGCCCCCAGTTCCCTACGGTTTGCCGCCCATGAATGCACTTATGTTATTAATTAGCAGTTTAAGCAATGAAAACTAGAAGACAAAAACAATCATAAATTCACTGTCGGCACTTCAACAAAATCCCTAGCTCATTCTTTAGTTGTTAGAGCGATCACGATCCCTAGGACTAATCTCCGTCCGTGAGTCATATCAGGGTTAGAAATTTGTGGGTATCTGCAATGGTTGTGGACATCTGACTTTTAAGCACAATGAAACCAACCCGTGAAACTACATAATGTAGAAGCAAATAAAACACTTAAGTCCCGTATAATTTATATTATAGAAAAAAACACTGACATTCGACCCTTAGTCGATGCTTTTCTTCACGTGAAGATACGTGGTATTTGTACGAAACGCTCGTTTATACCAACTTAGAGAAATGAGAGAAAATGAAAAAATGCAGTGGGACTAGGAAGGGTTAAAGGTAGCGGTTTATGTGGGCCATGTCTTTATTAAGATCACCGTTATGAAACCAGGAAAAGTACACCTCATTAGTAGCCAACAGGGGGTCTACATTTTACTATTCACTAAACGTTAAAATGTCCCAGGGTAATAATCGCATTACCTAAACAATGCTGCACGTACATTTAATGCACACCATGATTTACTGAAGCCTTCAAAGCAACAGTGATGACAATGGCTGCCACAACTCTTTGCCCTTACCGATTCTGAGCAAATTTGCTTCTTTTGACTTGACGCCACAAGCCAGATTCTAATAAACCGCTGATCTTGGATATTTACAGACGATACTATTACAGTCACCATGTTTCAAAGCTTAAACAATTAGGCAGATCTTACCCAGAGAGAAGTTCACTGAATTTCTGAACCGCAGTCCCTTGAGCAGTGCTCCCCGGTTTCAAATTCCGCGTCAGTAAAACGTACCGTGTCATAGTCTATTTTGAGTAAGGTGCAACTTGAGACAAGCTTTAGAATGATAAATGGCCTAAATCAAAGGTTAGTTTTTTACAAGAGGTGGCCGGCTTTACAGCACATTTAAAAATGCCAAAGGCAACTTCTGGATCAATTTCATTCCGATACTAAGGACCCCGAATCTGAGTCATTGACGTATTCAGCCAACGGTCTGTCATCGTTGCTCACCAACTCTGTCGACGAATCTAATAAACCAATAGATGAGTTGGACATTGTTGGCTGAACGTCAGCAAAGATGGATTCGTCATCAAATGTAGTTTCGTCTGAGCCACTTCCCTGAAAATCCGATGGCTCAGATGATTTGCTTGCTTGGCAAGAACTTGGTACATTTTCCATAGGAACACCTTCGATCACACTGTCTCCTTTATTCATGCTCAGTTTGTCGACAGACGTGGGCGTGTAGGACAAACAATCTTCTGCACAATAATATTCGTCTTCTTTTCCGTCACTTCTCGTTCTCTTTATTCCATTGTCTTCATCACCGATACGGTGATCAGTTGCCAGCTTACCATCGACTGCTTCTTCGTCGACCTTTGACTCACAGACGGTATGGCGAAAATGCACGTGTTTATGCGATGAGGTCGTGCTTCGGTGACGGATCAACCTCGACAGATTTATAACGTGTGAGCGACTCTGTATGGGCCTGCTCAGTTTAACCCAGGCATTTTGCGCATGCCTCTTGATGTTGTCGTAGGAAATGCCAAACCTGGCAGCAATGGAGCCTCTGGTTCCAGTCTCGTGCTCGCGGATGGGAGGAGCACTTGTTTCGTTTTTCTGAGTGTTTTTTCTTTCTTCCAACACCGAAAGATAGTAATCCAAAGACCTCCGTGGTTTCTCGGGGTTGTAGTTCAAAGGGCGTTCAAAGATGTCGTCGTAGTCACGGTCTGACAGATAGAGCATACGGATGTCTTTCTTGCGCAGGTGTCTGTACACTAGACAAACACCAACAGTCAAGACAATCGTAACCAAAACAAAGATGAAAAAGTTGCTAATAACTTTCTGCTGCTTCTCATCTGTTCGGCGCGTAAACTCGTTCGTTTCACGCTCCACTAGAAAACAAAATAAAATAAAATTGTTAGTATCTTGCCTGAAGCATTTTGAAGAGGCTATGACCACCAATTTTTAATATATGAAGTTGCATTTTGTCGCTCACTGGTTAGTTGTCATTGTTGAATTTTTAACCGAATCGCTTTCGTTTTTGGTATCTTCAACTAGGAACTAAAAAACGTTTTTATCCACCACGTACAAACGACGCGCCGCCTTCGTATGGATGGATGACTCGGGTCAAGATAATGGGGTTAAGTGGGTTGGGTCCAAGAACGGCGCTATTAGGCGCTGAAAGAAAGTTTTGTGCGAGACGTTATGAGTTTGTGATTGTATAGTTTACTTTCGGTCCAATATGCTTTTCTTGAGAGGACTCGGGATCTAACACCAGATGGCGCTACATACTCTACAAAAAGCAACCAGGTTCACCATAACTTTATCATTAAAAAAGTGGCATGTCAATGAAAAAGTGTTTCATAACGATACTCAACTTCCTTGTAAGTCAGTAAAGGTGATAGCTTTATAATTCAAAAGCTACAATTCGCCCTGTTTTTATGACTAATAACAACAATGAATGCGCTGTGGAGAACTCGAAAGAAGAAGTTATAATATAGGTTGACAACGAAAACATGAACACTGACGTCTCACCCCAGACCAAGACATCGGTGATGACCACATTAATGAAAACTCTGAACAAACGCAACGCTTTTCGTAATTCGTTCAAATCTTTATTGCTATGTTATCACGTAAAATATTGAAAGTATATTAAAAAGGCCCGGAACGCGAAAAACAGACTAAATTTCATTATTCAGACTGGTTATCTGCCACCGAAACAGAATTCAACCTCCTCATTGGGTTTTTTATTGTTTGTTCGTAAAGATTTTGAATTTCTGTAGATGTCAAAGCTTTTTCCTTTTAGTTTCAAATTTCAAAAAGCGACCAGTTAACTGCTCGTTATTTCGTCGATTTTTCTCCCACGTCTCCTTATTTGGCACGGCAAGGCCTTTGATGAAAACAAAACAATAGCTGCAGCTAGATCGATTATGAGGTAATTCATGTAAGTCCTAACTGTTTAAAATTAGTTATAAATGTATCGTACTATTGAAATATATTCTAAAGTGCACTTGGCATTGTTTTTTGGAAAATTACTTGCTTCACTGGTATGCCTCATATTGTGTCGTCGACCTCAGATACATAGTGTGATCAAACATGATAATCTGCCGTTCATATCCATTTCAGTTGTCAGTCAGATGTTTGTCGAATGACTGTGAGCGCATGCGCGCATTTATCTAAGTGGCAGGGAGATTACAGAATTTTTCCTTCGCACGTATTTCAAAAATCGTGAATTTTGCAATTTTTTTCTGGAAATTCCCTCACAGGGGAAATTGGATGATCATGTAGTAGGCGTTGCGAGATGGTTGTTTGAAAAATATGTTTGACGAGCTTTCGCGTTCCGTGCCTTTTAAAATTGAGCACCAAAGAGCAGTCTGGATATGAAGAAAGATACCGGAAAAAAGAGACTTTATCACCAGCAGCTTAACTACATGTAAATGCGCTGCCCGAACAGCGTTAAGTTGATGCTTCAGATTAAACCTATTTAGAACCATTGCGATTTTATCAAGACGACTTTGCACAGAAATTCAGACACATTTTAGTAAATACCTACTCATATAGTTTAGACAATAAGTTCTATTTAGTTAATACCGGTGTTTCCCTGCCAAACAGCCGTTCACGTAGGTCAACTTAGCTACATCCGGTCATTTGGAAACCTATCAGACTCAACATTTGAACGCTGTCACCCAACTCGACCGTTTTTCCTCAGATTCCCAATAAAAAATAAATTCATAGATATCTACATGTATAATCATCATGGTAGAAATCCTGAACAAATTTTAAGCAAATCTGTTTAAAATTTAGCGTGTAATCCTACAAACAAACTTACCAGACGATTAACAGTAACCAGAAAGTGCTCCTAGGGGCGAGACACTTGGATAAAAGGAATGAAAACCTGTTGAGTGCGATTCACGACGAAACCAAGAACAGCAACAACCGATCCCGACACCCATGTCACCAGCGTCAAAACAACAAAATAGCATTGAAGAATCAATCAATGAAAGGGCTCTCACCAAATCAGAAAATCTCCAATAACGTAGGAACGGGGGTTGTGGTGAAAAACTGATCACGCACTACAGTGTTGGGAAGACTTATCTTTAGTCACAACAAAATTCTGAGATTCTCTTCAACAACCGCAAAATTAGAGTGTCCCAAGCGATTATTCCAAGAAGGCTATTCGTCCAAAGACAACATAGCTCGAGCTTTTCACCAAAGACGCGAAGTGTGTAAATTCCACGTTGATCCAGAAACGCGGCTTGTGTCGCGAGTCATTTTGACCAGCCGAAGTGCAACGACGAATTGGTCAGTAAAAGAACGTTCACCTGACCAACTTGAAATTTCAATAACTCGAAAACGATAAGTTGGAGCGTGAAACTGATAGCACAATGCAGATAGTGCTTTTGAAGATCGACAGGTATCCACTTTACGCCGAATTTCAAGAAGATCCGTCATGGGACGCCGTAGATACGGTACGGAAATTAAATTAATTGAGGCGTAGTCATCGGAAATCTCGAATAACTGGACAACGGTAAGTGCTAGAGAACAGTGGATGGCAAAATTCCGATACTTCTAAAGCGGTCCACACCAGTAAATTCCAGAAAATCCACCCAGGATAGCGGAGCTAGGGCTTGGCAAATAAAAAATGTCACCCAAAGCACCATTTGGTGTTTAGCTTAAATTCGAGACTGGCTTGGCAAACCAAAAATTTGCAAAATGGCCACCACAGCGCCATTTCCTTCCGATTTCAACAAAAACTAGGCTTCTAGCCATTAACAAAACAACATTGCCCGTGAGATCTTGTAGCGTGCGGCGTAGAAAAAAATGCACTTTAACTTACCTGACAACATTGTGTTTTACCAACATAAATCACAGGCATTGCGTACGTGTGCCATTTTCGAATTCTTAAGCAAATCCTAATCAAGCTTAACTCGTTTTATTTGCTACACTGGAGGTTTCGATGTTCTATATGGGAATGAATACAGAATCACCGGTTTTCTTGGAGTAAAAAGTCTAATTTAACCAAATAGGGCGAATTGCAGCTTTAAGGAGTGTAAACACAAGATCAGAAACAGGGATGACTTGAGAAAAACAGGATCTGAAGTTCGAAGCAGGAAATAATTTTCCAGCAATTAGTTTGCGTAAACTTTGATTTACTTAATAAGGTCAAGCACAACTACGCTCAAATCGAGTGCAAATTAAGCGGCGTGTGCTTCTTGAAGTAGCTTACGCACCATTTGTTTGGCACAACCGCGCCACCTGGCATCGCTCAATCGTCAAATTCTTTCCAGAACATTCTTTACCGCCGTACTCGGGCGCCGGGTTTGAGCAAGATCTTTGCAATTTCCTGAAACCCCAACCGCATGTTGCATTGCAAGAGCCGAGGTTTGCCCACGCTGACCAGTGACCATCTCGTTCTGAAACGCCGAAAACAAAGTGCAGATTGACGGTTTCCGAGAAGCAATTGTTAACCTCGTGACACGTACAGCAACGCCGGGAACAAAGAAAGCCTAAGTGGGTTTGAGACTGATGGTGCGTAACCCGGCACAAAATTTTCGAGAAGCAAACAATGACTTCGTGGACTAACGTGTGCTGGGTTAATTAAACTTTAGTATCGTGAAAAGTGTTAGCACAGCTATGTATAGCCCCGAGTGGAGAGGGGTGTAGGAACAGAGGTAGGGTCAACACACACGAGTTGGGGTTGGATAACGCATGCGCACAAGCGTCACAGCAGAGTATATTAAACCCGATAGATGGCACTGTGCAGTTAGGCTGGAGTCGCGAGGAATTTTTCAGTCCCTATTTGGGGTACGCCAGGTTTGGGAAAAGTCTTCTAGTTAGTCTGTCAATAATTTTTTTCTTCAAGATGACGGCCTCATAGTTGTGTTTCTGCCTAGCGACTGAGGTATCTGCCGCGATTTCCGGTAACCTTGTAGTCCAGAAATTCCCAAGCAGCTGTGGGTTTTGCCAGCAGGGAACTGAAATTTTCAAGTTTGCTTTTCTTGCTTTTATACAGAGCCTCGCTTTCTATTAGGATAGAAGTGAAAGGGACAAAAATACGAGACAGAACCGAAGTTGGTGTGGTCTTGTGTCGCAGTTTTGATGTGAAATGACGCATTTTATTTTGGTCGTAAAATTTTCAGCGTCAAGTGGAATTAAAGCTTCAAGCCGCATACGTGACGTGTGCATTGCAAGCAAGACTTGGAATTTTCCGCGGAAACACGGATTTCCGCTTTTTTCTTTTATTCCCTCCGCGTATTTTCGTTATGTTTCCGCGGAAAAATCTTATTTGCCATAAAAGTATCGCAGCAAATTGATTTCTCACCCCGGCGTTGCCGACGACTCGAAAAGCGGAAACTGCTCGAAAATTGTAATTGCAGATCACAGGCGCTCGAATTTCCCGATGACTCGTAACCACATAATAAGAAACATGTTTTCTTAGTTGTGAGTGACGTCAGTGGCAATCGAGGAACAAATAAATTCAAGCACCTGTGCCCGGGATAGCGTGGTTGGCGTCTGCATTTGGTATAAAATCGCGGTGACAAATAGTGCGATTCTGTGCTTGGGTCAAAAATGCGTGGAGCGTGGAGTAGACAGAATATTTTCTGGAAAAAAGTGGGTAAAAGAAACGGTCAATGTCTTCACAAATAACATAAGTCAAGGTTTGTTCTCTGTAAACTTTGAGAGTCTGAGAGGAACGATTAGGAGACGGAGTGCGTGGCCGAGTCGCCTTCGACTAAGTTAGAGTCGGAGCCGGGACCGACTGAAAACGATCGGATGAAACACTCAAGAAATAATAACGCTTCCTGAAAGGAAATTCAACCGTAACCGATTGTTTGTTGGATTGGAATCGTGGGATGTGAGTGATGCATGAAATTCTTTTGTTTGATCCCACATGCACGCCCGTTGCCGTTGGCTGCTAGTGCTAGGGCTGACCGCCTGAGTGCGATTTTCTACGTGCCGCCGAAACGGGATACAAAGTGCTACTTTCGTTACTACAAATGTGTGTTAAATTGCCGTTTATGTAATTCAATTTACTTTGACTTTCGTGTTCTATTTTGTGACTCGAGTTTTGCAGTTCGAGAGAAGTGATCACGTGACAGATTCTGAATGATATCTGATTGGTCTAAGCTATTGTTTACAAATTTCGCCAGCCTAGTTTCATTGTCCTGGTAGTTATTTCTTATGTCACATTGTTTCTTCTACACCAGCGTGGCTTATGAACAATTAAGTCCTGTAATTACTGTTTGAAACTGAACAGTTTGGCCAACTTAGGATTGTGATTGATGCATTCTGTAGTTTAAAGTATGTTGGGGTATAAGCCACAGGTTTTCGTCTCGACTTTTTTCCATTTGTGTTGGAATTAATTTTTTGTTGGAATTAAATGTGTATGTATTTCAGGCTTGCTAGATAATCTTTGTATCGATTTTCCTTTTTTGTAATTTTGTATCTTAACTATAAGAATTGAAAATAATTTCATAAGTCTCCCTGCAGCAAATCAAGAATAAGCTCCTGTTACTCAAACTTCAAATTTTCATCATTATATTTATTATTTTAATTTTAAAAAATATCTTTTGTTGCATCTAATTGCTTTCATTGTTGTTGCTGAAATAGGTGTCGGGTACTGCTTAAGATGAGTGCGTTTTGCCAACACGACACAGTAACAGTGCATCTGGTGATAATAATGTTTACTTTCAATCTGTTGAGTTATGGTTTAGATTGAAATGTGTATTTAGGGCCGTAAAAATTTCCTTTTTTTGGTAATGGGTCATTCCAAGCCCTGAATTTAATTGCAAGACAAAACGCAGTGAAAACTCTACCATACTTCTGTATTCGGACGTTTGGTGATGACGTGTCAAAGCAGTAGATAACGCAATTTGGACACGGAAATAAGAATGACGCCTTCACACTGTGGGTCTAGAACGTCATAATGACTTCAAAACGACGTCATGTTAAACATTCCTTTTAACATTGCGCTAGCTTGGTTTGTTTACTATACGTACTTAAATGTCACGCTCGAAACCGCGGACTCGTGTATGCATGCTTGTAAAACGAGCCCATTTTTTCAGTGCTAAGTCAAACATCATAATTACATGTTGGCCCATGAGTTTTAACCATTTTCTGATTGCACGTAATTCTTATGCCTGGATACTTTTTATTTTTCCATAGTCACTCTTTTTGTCTCTATTTCTGAACACAAAGGAATAATTGATGACATTTTCATTCATGTGCCTTGTACCTGAATTACAGTTGCCACGCGCGCATTAACGTAAATTTGCCACAAAGACGGTCGCACATATTTTACCTAATGGAATCGAACTTCCCGACAAAGTTTTGCCTTCAGAACTTCCATTGTGTGCGAATTGTTGCTTTAGACTTTTCATTATGATTATCCCAACGGAAATAATCGGCGGCGGAAAAGACAGTCATGGACTGTACTGGCTAGGCGGCCATGATGAATTTTCCGTTGTATTGTATACCTTTTCGAGAAATGAATAGAGAAAGTCTTCAAGTACAGTCCGCACATGTAGAATAGAGGTTGTGAAGGCGAACGTTGTCGGGAAAATCTGACGTTGCCACTGAATATGCCTTCCCTCGTTATTACCAACTGCAATGTCAGTGTCAGTACCACCTGTGATTCGCAGAAAAAACGCATTGACTGAAATGTCATTAATTATTGACTTTTTCAGCAATAGTGACAAAATAAGAGAACAGTAATTAAATCTCACTTGTCCAAATCTCAGTTGAGAAAATACAACTGAGTGTGTTGTGTTTTTGTGATTGGACTTCTTTCTCAATGCCTTATTACGGGCTACACCCTGATCACTCCAACCACACACTGTCACTCCTACCACGAAAAACATATCCCAACAGTCTGAAGCCGTTGCTAGACCCTGTTTCTGTCGCGCGAAATCACAACATGGAAGTATTTGAGTGCAGTTGGCACGCAGATACCGTGCACCTTCTGCTGGCCTTAACAGATTACAACAACGTGTAAAATTGCATGGGCGCTTATTATGCCGATTACGCTAATTATAATTAAAGACCCCCCTTGGTCGGCGTCTCTAAGTTTTATTTATTACTTAAGTCCGTAGAGCTTAACCATAATCACTGATACCAAAATGGTGAATGGACTTTTGAATACGTGTTGATGACATACATGTAAGATTACTATTCACTCACTCTGGCAAGCGTGACTGTTACACAGTCGACTGTCTTTGTAACCAATTGCTGGGCACGTGGCATCGTCCAACTTGCTGCATTTTCTCGTGCGAAACTGTACTCCCCCGCCGCATTTCTTCGAACAGGAGGAGTAAGCCGCCCAATCTTCCCAGAAATACCCAACCGCATCACAAACAGCTGAAAAAGGAAACGAGAGGCAACACGATTTCTGAAAGTAAATCATCACCAAAACGTCGGCAATGATAATTGTTTATCCTTAAAGCACGTCTGATATATCTAAGTCACATATTTGTCATAATGCATACTCGGTCGGCGCAGGACATGTCGTGCTCATCAGATCTGACATAATTCATATTCGGTCGGCGCAGGACATCTCGCGGTCGGATCTCATTGGGCATCAGTCTCTATTCCCATTCAGCCAGTGAGATAATTCTAGCAAGTGAACAAAAAGAATAGGTGAAACCAGTATACGAAAAAGCGTGTACTGAGGTAGGGCTGGTTACTTACGTAGTGCGTTTAGTCCCGCATACATGAATACGATTAGATGGCACTTGTGCATTTCTGGAAAAGAAAACACATCAGCTTAAATGCTTCAATATTCATCTCTTGCAGTGTTAGTAAGCCTTGGTTGAGTACTTTGGTTTAATCCAGTAGTTTGGCACTACATTAGTCGAAGTGATTTTTGGCATTTTCTATTCCACATTTGTGCGAATGCAAGATAATTGTTAGCCTTGGTACAAAGCTGTATACTAATTATACAGCTTTGCACCGATGTGGGTAAAAAAGTGGGAAGATAAAATCTGACACAAAATTACTGTCATTAAACACTACAGTCTTCCTTGAGTAAACTAAATTATTTAACGGAGTTGGAAAAAATGTCGTTCTACCGTTATTCTGCTGCTAAAGTTGTGGAGCGATTTTTAGCGACGGCTTTCGGCGCCTATTGCGTCACGTGTTGACCAGTTTCTTTTTTCTCCGATTCTTCAATCAACTGTTCTTCTTTCACAAGTTTGCGTACACGCCACAGCAAATTATCGGAACTGGTTTCACTTCATTATAAGTTTTTCGAATTTTGATACCGGAAAACCGAATTTCAGAAGAAATTTTGCTGCTGCCAAGCAATCAACATCTCCCGAGAGATGTCGCAAAATTTAGAAAATGCGCGTGCGCGTGACACGAGCGTACTGTTTTCAAAACGACGACATACTTTTCATTGTTAGAAAAGGCGGAGAGTTACGCAAGAAAATGACGTTTATTGCAAAATTCACCATTATCAGCATAAGTGAAGTGACCATGTTTTTTTTCTTAATCAGTTCAAACCAGCGACGTGATTGTTCGTACTAGTGTCGACTGGGGGAGCGAAGAGGTAGGCAATGACCATCGCCTCTGTTGGCCCGAACCAGAGGCGATGTAGAGGCTATATAGCCGCTCTGTACGCCGGAAGCTTTTCGGCGAATTATGCCTCGCACCGACTAAACCATCAAAGTCACGTTGTTATAAATACCTTTTGCGCATAGAGGAACACCTTAGGAGGTTGTCGATGTGTTTAATTCCTTCCAACTCGAACAAATACTCCCGTTATGAAACTTTTTCTTCGAGCAGTCCCTATTTCAGTTCCCAAAATCGTGAACTCACCATTTTTATACTGCGCACGCTCCAATTCATGACCTCAATCTTTAAATAGGCCAAAGGTGAGCCATTGCGGTCTTGTCAGTCAAATGTTCGTTTCCAAAATGCCACCACTTATACTTGTCTTTAATTGGCGTTACTTGAAACTGATTGTATTTCAATGAATCATTGTTTGTATTTGATAAAAATAAATGCTGTTGATATGACATTTAATAGTCTTTGTGCACATATTTGACATTTTAATGTTTAACAACACGGCAAATGCACGGCTGGTTCCCGGCAGCACGTACGCGAAGGGCGGGAACTTCAGCTTTCAAAGTTCGCCGGTAGGTCCGCAACTTCTGACCTTCGGCCTGGTTAAAAAAATGAAAATTTTGATTTCACGATTTTGGGAACTGAAATAGGGACTGCTCGAAGAAAAAGTTTCATAACGGGAGTATTTGTTCGAGTTGGAAGAACTTAAACACATCGACAACCTCCTAAGGTGTTCGTCTATGCGCAAAAGGTAGTTATAACAACGTGGCTTTGATGGTTTAGTTGGTGCGAGGCATAATTCGCCGAAAAGCTTCCGGCGTACAGAGCGCCTATAGCCTCTACATCGCCTCTGGTTCGGGCCAACAGAGGCGATGGTCATTGCCTACGACGAGGTGACACGATTGGCAGAACTGTTGCATTGTCATCGCCTGCCACTAAAGAACATTTAAATCTCAATAGTCATCTAGGCTAAGCCTGTAATTACAGTTGAGATGACAAGTCACGCAGTTAAAGTTTGATTGTATTTGCAAGGCCTTTAAAAGGAAACGATTTTTTGTAAAAAACGACAATGCATTCAAATGGGAACCAGGGCCCGGTCTCCAATCTCCGTACTCAGACTCGAATCATGCTCAAACTCACACTTCATACTCAACTCGAGTACAGACTCAGCTTTGGTGTATTCAATGTCATACTCGAAAAATCTGTACTCGAAGTTTCGAGCACGTACATGTACTCAGTTTTCGAGTGTACTCGAACTGAAGTGTATCTCATCTATATTTCGAGTACGATTTTGAGTAAAAATTCGGAGTCTATGCTCGAATTTCAAGTTTGCTATGGCAGTGTGCTTGAAATCGTACTCGAAAATAAATACGCGAGCCAGAGAACAAAATATCGAAAGGGAACCAAGAAACACAGCAAATCTAAAAAATAAGTCCTCTTACCGTATCTCAGCACACTTCAATTTCAGTTCAGAGATAATAGTTTTCATCTTAAATATTCTTATTCTTCACCTTATTAATCCGCCGTATCACTGTATGTTATGGCCGCCATTCTACCTCTACAATTCCTGGCATCAGGCGCATTGTAATCCCTTGTCGGCGAGTCATAACAAGCGTTGAAAGCAGTTGTGGGAAAAGTCGTGGGAGAAGTTTGTGCTGCCCTTATTTCGGTATGTGTGCCGACGTTTTGTAGGGTTTCCAAAAGACGAGGGGAGGGAAGTTAAAAAAGTTCGCTTCCCTGTCACGTACATTTCTCATCATAACTTAGTCATATATAATTCCTCAATCCCCAAATGGAATTCCAGATTTTGGTTGCCAATTTCTAAGTAGACGTCTCGTCCCGTTCACTGCCGCTGGTGAACTCTGAATGCCTGCACAAGTATTGTTTTTTAACTCACGTGCCAAATGTCAACTCACTTGATACATCCCGGTAAAATACACAGATACACTACCAAAGTTTGACATCAGCGTCGGCCTACACAGCAATGGGTTTTATGTCAAGACAAAATTAGCAACAGAGATGTGATGTGATGTGATAAGCTGTTACAAATTTCTGACATTTTCGGGACTTGGTGAGGAAGTCAAGAAGTAAAGCTTAATAATTGCCAAATGTATCAAAGAAATGGCATAAGAATATTTATTGAAACTAAAAAATGAATAACAATTACAGAACACTTAGAATTCCACGTTATAGACATACTCTTGTAGTTGCAGCGACAGCAGACGATAATGTAGGCCTAGTAGTCAGTGGGCCAGATTTTGTAGGGCCTCTAGAAAATGGTTTTTGTGAGTACTTTAGAGGGGAAATTTTATTTTGGTGTTTTTTAATTCATTTATTAGAGTGTTTTTAAAATCTAAAAAGTTCCCACATATAAAGTTGCACATTTTTGAGAAATTTGAGTTTGAAGTTACTTAATAATCACCAAAGTGCTTAGTAAACTTATATTTGTAAAAACAAAAGTTTTGGTGACTTTTTTGTAAAACAAGTAATATGGTCCCATCAGTGCCATTGTATTGATACAGAGCGCCTATAGCCTCTGCATCGCCTCTGGTTCGGGCCAACAGAGGCGATGGTCATTGCCTAGCATTAAACATGAGTTGTTGCTAACCTGAATTTCATTTTTTGCTATCCGTAAAAATCTGCACAGTTTTGGTCATCAGTAGCTTGTAATAAATTAAAATGCTGTACATGGGTAAACGCCAGCAAAAATCAAACGTCATCCCTTGGTCACTGTCTCGCAGGCCAGAAAACCTAATTTCCCATGACGGAACCCATCCTAGCACTCTTTTCGTTTCATATTATTGCTTTGATCCTTCCTGAACTCGTTTTTTAGCAACTAAACCAATGCCGTCCAGGACTAGACGGCTTCCATGACGTTTTGCCAGAGTGCAGACGATCAGTAGTATCACGTGACAACTTATTCAGAAACTGCAGGGCACGTTCAGAGAATCGAAAGGATTTGACCGCGAGCGTCATCTGTGCACGCTGCATCACACTCATTCTATTTTCCTTTCGGTGCTCATTCGAAGACGGGAGTTTCTTTGACGGCCACAGGGGCTTTTTTCGACGGTTGTTAGGCTTGTGTCGGGGTTCGTTACTTTGGAGCAAATGTCAAGAAGACAATCTTAGGATCTACTTACCTATGCGGCTAGCTTTTTAACTTGCCCATCAGGCAAGTATTTTTCAAATTCCACTTGCCCGACGCAAAATCTACATGTACACGGGCAATCGGGCAACCGTTAGTGTTGAGCCCTGTAGCCCATGGGGTGTCTTCCGATCACGCCACCCTCATCATATAGGAATATAGTGATCTGGTCTCTCGTACCTGACCACGCCGTTGTCTTGATTAATGAGCGTGCGGATTACCTCGCTGGCTCATGCACCACCAACAGACCCCTCTACTTATATTCGGCTGATGTTAAGCTGCTGGCTCACAAATGTACCCTCGAGCAGACTTCGCCCCAACTCAGTGGCTGAGTTCAGTGATGGCAGCCGACTGCTCGAAGCCAGTATTATTTATGTTCATGCTGCTAAAAGTCACAAGAAGAGCCGTGCCCGAGTGTTGTCAAATCAGATGCTCACAGGCAACGTCAGCCTTGGAGTTCTGCACCTTCTGCTGTCACGGGGATGGTCTGGGGAGGGGATTAGTGCACCAGCATATCCCCAATTATCCTGTCCGTGACAGGTATTACAGGTATGACAACTCATATTACTGCTCATATTATTGTTATTCCTGCAAACACCGTTAAGTGGAGTGCAAGTGACTTCCCTGTTGATGCACCAACAGTACTTTTTTAACCCATCGTTACTGTGGATCCTAGAGTAATGATGTACCTCGCTCGCTACTTAACACAGTTAGCTCCCCAGTTTTATACATATTTCTTCAGAGCACAGCGTCAGATTGAAAGGTGATTCAACACTGGTCTATTTAGGTTACGTAGAAGAGTGTAAGGTACGTGTGCCCAGTGAATTTGACACCTGGTGGAGGAAACTTTTTGTCGAGCAGTTGTCTCGTCATTTCCAGTATGTGATCTGAAGGTTCACGCCCACTGGTGGCATTACCCGAAAATGTGGACGGTCTGTATAACTAGTCTGAAAATTTAGTAACTGAAGGACAATCGTTTAAATTGCATCAGTTACTACTAAACTATTCAGATGTTTTTGCTGCACATGACCTAGATCTTGGTGACTTTACAGCAGTGCACGAGATTGACACAGGCGATATTCAACCTATCAAAATGACTATGGAACGTACACAGAGTTGCTTTGTGGCGGAAGAGGAGGGCCACTTTATAACGAGATGCTTAAAGATGGTTCCTTCTAGTGAATGGGCTGCAGCTCCTGTTATGATTCACTATATGCAATGACAATAGGAAATTGAATAATGTCACTAGAAAAGATTCATGGCCTTTACCTCTCATTGATAAGTGTATTGACTTACTGTCTGGTAACAAGTGGTTCAATAAGCTAGATGCTAATTCTGCCGTGAAGAAGATCGTAAGAAGATGGCTTTTATACGAGTTCAAATCCTTGCTATTTGGACTCTGTGGTGCGCCTTCTACATTTTCCAGAGCAGTGAGTTTAGTTCTTAGAGGTTTTAATTGGCATACAGTTCTTGCACTCCTCGATGATATTTTAGTACTGGGGTCAACCTTTGGTGAGCACGTTGCTAACCTGGAGGAAGTATTTCAGAGGTTCTGGAAGTTTCAACACAAATTGAAACCTATAAAATACAGTGGCATGTGGAGTTCTTAGGTAGATGGGTAGGACCACGCGGCTTGGAGATGGGGGACGAAAACATCAAAAAGGTTAAGAATTGGCCAGTTCCTCGAAGTACTAAGAAGCAATGTCAGTGAGATCTTCCTTGGGTTTGCAAATTATTACAGGATCTTCGTTAAAGATTTTGCTGAAATTGCAGTCACTGGAGCTTCCCTTTTTTCAAGGTTACACAAGTAGCAAGTGGCCTTTAACAACTGACTTATCACCAGGATTTTGAGTGACGGCTTAACTGATCAATCAGAACGCAGCATTCTTGACACACCTTTGTTTCCAAGCTGCCATTTTACCTGACAAACAACACATTGACGGATAAAAGTTATTGTTTGTTTGTGGACATTGCGCAAGGGGTGGAACGTGCGATAGCTCAATTTGAAAGAAGCACTGACATCACCTCCATTTCTGACTCAGAATTGCTCGGAATTGCTCAGGTGAATTTGTGCTAGCTAGATTGCGATGCTTCTGACCGTGCGATTGGAGCCTGTCTCTATCAGGTCCAAAATGGTGTAGAAAGCATGATATCCCATGCTAGTTTTGCCCTGGTGGATGAACATAAGTGCTATTGTACAACACGTAAGGAATTGCTGGCAGTGGTCAGACCATATATGGTCAGACCCTATACCTACTCGGACGACAATTTCGTGTATATTTCTACTTAACTTAAAAACACGTGATTCCCCGGAAGCTCCGCTACCAGAGACTTCTCGTGGTGATCTCACAAACTAGTGAGCAGGGTATACCACAGTTGCTTACTATGCTACCTTGCTGTTGCTTAATTATTGTTTTGTCCGTGTGTGACTATATGTTCTGTGTTCATTACTTGTTCATCCGGTCCAAATGTTGATAGTTTTTATATAGTAAATTCTTCTGGGCACTTATTTCATTTCTTGTTTTTTAACTGTGTGTACCTTGTAACAAATATTTTTTCTAGTATCCCCAGTCACATACTTTTTATGCGCCCACATATTTATATGTGGTCGCATATTGCCATCGTCTATGTCTGGGCGTCCGGCGTCTGTATCTCCTAAACCCCTGACAGGATCTTGATGAGATTTGGCAGACGTGTTCCTATGAAGCAGTAGCTGATGACGGATGACGACAAATTTCAAACTTCGCTGACTACAGGTGTGCCCCACTAGTGACAATTTTAGTTTTTTACGCTTACCTCTGTATCTTCAGAAATCGTCAATGGATTTTCATAAAATTTGGCAGTTATGCATATATTAGTGAGATGACACTATCCTCCTGTTTTTGGATGAATTCAAGATTGTTTGCGCCACCTAGTGGCCATTTTTACTGTTTCTGAGTTTGTTGGCGTCGGCCCTTCTATCAACCAACCTGCTGGAGGAATGATTTTGAAAATTAGCAAAAATGTTCTTACTGTGAAGAGGGTGGTTGACGATGATTTTCTGACTTCGAGTACTGTGGTACTTCCTAGTGGCAGTTTTGTTTGTTTTTTGTGGCCATGGCTGTATCTCCTAAGTGCTCTACAGGATCTTTATTTAATTTTACAGGTGTATTTGTATGAAGTTGAAAGCAGAGTACGTCGACTTTCGAACGGATCGCATTATTGGTGTGTCCCCTAGTGGCATTTTTTTTGTTTTTTACATTTACCTCTGTATCTTCAAAGGTTCTCAATCGATTTTCATAAAATTTAGCAAATAGGCATCTATTAGTGAGGTGATGCTATGCTCTGGGTTTTGGTTGAATTTGAGGAATTTTGCGCCTCCTAGTGGCCATTTTTACTGTTTTCGAGTCTGTNTATTGTACAACACGTAAGGAATTGCTGGCAGTGGTCAGACCATATATGGTCAGACCCTATACCTACTCGGACGACAATTTCGCGTATATTTCTACTTAACTTAAAAACACGTGATTCCCCGGAAGCTCCGCTACCAGAGACTTCTCGTGGTGATCTCACAAACTAGTGAGCAGGGTATACCACAGTTGCTTACTATGCTACCTTGCTGTTGCTTAATTATTGTTTTGTCCCTGTGTAACTATATGTTCTGTGTTCATTACTTGTTCATCCGGTCCAAATGTTGATAGTTTGTATATAGTAAATTCTTCTGGGCACTTATTTCATTTCTTGTTTTTTAACCGTGTGTACCTTGTAACAAATATTTTTTCTAGTATCCCCAGTCACATACTTTTTATGCGCCCACATATTTTTATGTGGTCGCATATTGCCGTCATCTATGTCTGGGCGTCCGGCGTCTGTATCTCCTAAACCCCTGACAGGATCTTGATGAGATTTGGCAGACGTGTTCCTATGAAGCTGATGACGGATGACGACAAATTTCAAACTTCGCTGACTACAGGTGTGCCCCACTAGTGACAATTTTAGTTTTTTACGCTTACCTCTGTATCTTCAGAAGTCGTCAATGGATTTTCATAAAATTTGGCAGTTATGCATATATTAGTGAGATGACACTATCCTACTGTTTTTGGGTGAATTCAAGATGGTTTGCGCCACCTAGTGGCCATTTTTACTGTTTTTGAGTCTCTTGGCATCGGCCCTTCTATCAACCAACCTGCTGGAGGAATGATTTTGAAAATTAGCAAAAATGTTCTTACTGTGGAGTGAACTGTGAAGAGGGTGGCTGACGATGAGAGACCCAGTAACTAGACTTTTCTCAAAAATGGGGAATTCTTTTACAATATGATGACATTGACCTACACACATGATTTTGGTATTGTTCAATCTTTCCAAAAATACACACGGAAATTTCTCCTACCCCGTTCCCTTAGTATTTGTATCTTGAAATTTCTGCTTGCACTATTTAACTAAAGGCGGTTTATAACTGAACTAATATTCCATCACCTATATTCTGCATACCGTCACTTGTCATGGCCCGTCTATCCCCGACCCAAGCTACGGACCCAAGCCCAAGGGTTAGATCGAATGGAAAAGGGTGAATTGCTGCCCTTTGTTCCTCTGTGTTATGTCACCAAAACTTAAGGGTCAATTTTGCGGGTAAACACTATTCAGAATTGATGATGTTTCATTCATTAGCGACAGGTGTTGCTGTAATCTTTAGTTAAACATACATGGCGGTGTCAAGGGCGAAATAGTGCGAACACAAATTCGACGCTAAAATACTGAGGAAGCAAGGCAGGGGCACATTCGTGTATTTTTGGAAAGATAATGTTGCGAGGTATCTAACAATTCCAAAATCTTGTATGTAAGTCAATGTCGTCATATTGTTAACAATTACCTTAGTTGGTTGACGTACTTTTGGGCTACATTTTTGGAATCTGCTTTCAGAATCTAATGTTGGCTGATGTTGCGCATGGGCAAGGAAGTGGTGTTTTTAGGGAGCTTTAATTCATGGGTGAGAAACAATGATGACCCCCAGACTCAAAATCAAAAACATGACCGCCGGTCCTCCAAATCAGACCAACTTGCCACAAAACAGGACTTATTTTATGGCAATCAAGTGAAGTCGCTGTGGTAACAGATGACAACGAGTTTCAGACCAATCGAACTGTAGCTGTGCCCTCTATTATCAATTGTTTTTTACATTTGCTTCTATGTCTTAGGAGTTCCTTGGCTTATTTTTTGAAATTTGCAGATAGTTGTGTTTTACTGAGACAACACTACCCTCTCAATCTGGATGGTCTGATGCATTCTGTGCCATCTAATGGCCATTTTTATGACACTAAAAACACCCATAGAAGCACACCATTTGCAGTGCTGTTGTTCTTACCCCTTTTTTCTTAGCTTACCTTGCTTTTCGGTATCAGCGAAAGGATCAAAATCATACAGAGAATAAAGTTTTAGTAGTCATCTGTAGAGCTTGTGCTGTGAAATGACTGAATACTTTTCATTATTTGCATACTGTTTTCGACAGAGTGAAGAAAAGGTGGCGAGTCCTTTACGTGTTTGCCGAGAACTATTCCGAGCCCTCTTACCAGCACTTACCAGTTTACGACCATTTCACAAGGTTTCAACGAGTGGTAGACTTACGGCTACATTAACAAAGCCCTCAGCATTCTGAAATTCAATCTTGGATCTCGTGTCGTGGAACACCGGTATTCTTTGACATCATAATGCATATCATCGCTTCAAGCCTCCTGGTCATAGCTCTTTTATCAAGTGTAGGTGGTGGCCCTTATCACTGCCAACCAGGTTATTATTGGCTCAGAAACTGCGATGATGGGGACTGTTGTAAACCATGTCCGCAGGGAAGATATAATGACGAGTACACCAACAATGCATTTTGTAAAAAGTGCAAGATATGTTTTGTACATTATAACATGGAGTACAAACGGAAATGCTCGTCAAGGAATGATGCTGAGTGCACGTGCAAGAAGGGTTACTACATGGACACCCAGCATGATTTCTGCATTCCTCCGATTCAGAAGTACAGTCCTCTTGGTGATCTTGTGTCAACATCAGGTATGTCATCTGTAAACTTTCAGAGAATTGTGATGGAGGTGCGTGCAATCAGTGTGGACAGATCCGTGTAACCATGATCAAGAAATGTATAATATTAGTACTTGCTGTCTCAACTGGAAGTAGAGACGGTGGCCATTCCAAAGGCCTTCCATACGTTTTAAACTTTTTGGTGAATAATATGCCTCACAGTGATTAAACTGTCGAAAGTCATTTTGCTTTAACTAAGGGGAATTCTGTGAAAAGGTTAACCTAGGTACAAAAAATTAAATTGCGACTTTAATTACATTTCCGGTCTTATCTGAATGCCCAGTCTCTACTTTCATGACCAATATTAGATTGTCCTACAACTATAAATTTTTTGCCTAAACAGACCCGTTTATTAGATTTTCTTGGAACTTGTTACCTAATACTATATTGACTAAAACTTTAGATCCCATGGTTTTCTTGTTAAGTCGGAAATTGTGACAGACGTTGGGCAAATTTGTACATCCGTCACGTATCTCGTCACATTTATGAAATTACAACTTTTTAGCCAATGAAAATAACCTTAGGTCTTATTTTTATTTTCGAAACTTGCATATGATAAAATGTGTCTGTTTAGGCAAAAACTTGAAAATTATGGGACAATCAAATATTGGTCATGAAAGTAGAGAGACTGGACTTTCGGATGAGACCAGAAATGTAAGTGAAGTCACAATTTTGATTTTTTGTCTGTAGGTTGACCTTTTCACGGATATGCCCGGATCCTTTCAAGAACAACTCCTGGCACTATGTTTTAGAGAACAGTGCATAAAGTATACAACCTGAAAGTTTCATATCAATCCGATAAGATATGTTGTTCGTAAGTTTGTCAAATTTCAACATTTTTTCTCGAGTCCTTATTACGTAACTAACTTGCTTTCAGGAACATCGAACATCGTCATTTTTGGTGGTAAAGTTACTCAACTGCCTCCAACAAGTGGCCCGACCAATGCTTCTGGAGAGAAACGTGAAGATAGTGGAAAGATTGCTGCAATTATTTGTATTCTGTATTTTGCACTGAAAGTACTTAAAGGGTTGTGACGTGTTATGGCAAATAGTTATTGTTGTTAAGATTTGTTTACAAGATGTGTGCTGCATTGACTTAAGATCTATATTTCTCTATATTTTATCATTTTAGAAAATGTTGAATTCTATCAGGAACTTTCCATATATCGAAATGACATTCCTTGTTCCGTAGCGTAGTTTTCCACTTGTTACCGATACACATAATCCAGAGCTTATATTTTGCCATGTTCTTGTGATCATCTCTATGGCACTGTGGTGTTATTGTCTTGGGTATTCAGTTCACAGCGCACATGTATGCTCATTCATTACGGAGTGCACAATATTGTTGTACTCTTCCCAGTGCCTTCCACTAAACTCTTCATTTCCTACTGTTTACCAAAGTCCTGTTTTACTGGATGATCACACAATTTCCAGTCCCGACCTGTAAGGACTCAGAGCAAAATATTTTCTTTCTAACTGTACCCATATTTCATTTTGATTTTTTAAATTTTGTCATTTTGATTTTAGGTTTGATAGTTTTTACCATTTGTGACCGGATATCAATTTCAATTCGCTCAAAAGGTTAATTATTGACGTATCTCATTTTAATGAAGTGTACCATCTGAGGTCAATTTTAGCTCTAAAGAATTCTTATTTTGAAAACAGGGTTCTAAATTTTACTGACGATCTTCCTTGAAAATGCTTTTGAAAATGCTTTTGAAAATACCTATTGCCAAAAATCTCATTTTCTTACTGCCGTACATTAAACATATAATCATGCTTAATATTTGTTTGGGAATTTGAACCAGTTGATAATCAAGGTACCTAAACTACACGGTTAACGGACTCATAAACACGGTCACAGACACGTGAACACGACTCGCGTACCTGCAAACACTGTTCACTGACTCACAAACACGGGAACGGACTCGCAAAACACGATCCATTCACCCAAATACACGGGACACGGACTCACATTCACAAAGAAACACGGTTAACGGACTGCCAAACACGGTTTACGGACAAAATGTAGATGTCAGCTGACCCAGGAAGCCGATGAGTCCGTGACCTGTGTTTGGCAGTCCGTTAATCGTGTTTCCTCGTGAATATGAGTCCGTGTCCCATGTATTTCGGTGAATGGATCGTGTTTTGTGAGTTCATTCCCATGTTTGTGAGTCAAGGAAAGATGTTTGTAGTTTCGCGAGTCATGTTCATGCATCCATGACCGTGTTTATGAGCCCGTTAACTGTGTAGTTTAGGTACCTTGATAATATACATTAGTTGCATAATGAGGTCAAAGAAAACGTGTTGTGATAGCCATTGTTTTTTGATCATCATCTGTCTTGTCTGTTTTTGCATTTTATAATTAGTTATCCATTTTACATGCTTTAGTACGGTGCAGGGCAAAAGTATAATCGGACAAAATGACACAATATTCCACCCTTATGACGGTTTGGTAGAAGCCAAATTCATCATCTGGTTTTTGCTAGTGACTCAGAATGAAGGGAATTATGAGGAAAGTTATTGAGGTGACTTAGGGCTGTTCCAGCAAAATCTGTATGGGAGGGGGGGAAGGCACTTTTATTTCGTACCCACCGCCCATATTTTTCATTTATTTCTCCAACCCATGACCCATAATTTTTTAATTATTTTTAATAGGTTAAAGTATAAAATCCAACACTTGCAAACAAATTGCCTCCAGGAGGACCTGTTGAGAACTTAAATGATTGACAGACAAGAACTAGTTGTCTTGTCCAATATTGTCAAAAACTAAAGTAGCCTGTGAGCAATATTTTTGGCAGCCACCAGGTGTCTCTGTTCACCATGTGTCTATAATTTCAATGAACATTTTTTCAATTATAAGGATCTATGAATCTCNTTATACCTTGAGTGACATATCAGAGTATTTAGTGCTCTTGTTGTAGTGTGAGAATTAAGGTTATAGCTTGTGGAATTATGCATAACTGCTGTTTTAATGCTCCATGCTACTTTAATACTCAAATAAGTCCGTAGGTTCTTTTGAAAATTTTGCCAGTATATTGGAAGCATGGCATGTTTGACGTGCTAGATTACAGTACGTAATTACTAGGTAAAGTACCTATTGTACCCCTGGTCATAACATGGTGCATTGTGTTATGTGCAGCTTTAGTCATTTTGTAACCACCGCCAACTCTGTATAAATATATGCAAAATCTCGAACCGTACGCGTGAGAGACAATCGGTGCTATTGGCCAAGAAGTCACTATATGGTAGCAACCCCCAAATGGGGTTCATTAACGCTAGGACCTGGGTAAAATCCTACCAAAATCACGCATTCTCATTTAAAGTACACGGTAATATCTTGTGTAATTTCGCAGCCATGTTTTTAGTGGTGTCCTAGGGTTACTGAACATCAGTGTAAGTCACAATTTTACTTCAGGTAAGGAAGTCCTCTACTCACTAACAGGACAATGGCGCCTCTTCTGGGAACAGAAGTGGCTCTTCTGGGAATTTCATATGGAGATATAGGAGTTGCGAATCTGTTTCCTATGATCTATGCAACATCGCTTTGTTATCGTTTCATACAATAATAGTTAAAGGATTGTGCTTTGTATGATTCTGAAAGGCCATGGAACGAGTGATCATGTTGTGTTATGAATTGTATTATTACCGTTAACTTAATAAAAATTAATGGCTGATAGTGTGTTTTGTGTGTCTTGATTAAAAGAAACTTCAGAAATCCATCTCAAGTTTGTGAAATCATAACAAGTTATTAATGGAGAGAATAGATATTATAACTAATAATCATGTATTAAAACATAATATAGCAGTAATGCAACATGCAGTTTTCAAAGTACCACACAAAAGCACCTTGTGAGTTAAATATACTGCCATCATAACTAACAGTAAAAAATAAACTTGATTCTCTGAATCGTGACTTGTCAAGAATTTCCAGTCACTGTAAAACACTTCATTGTCTTGTACATTTTCTTCACCTATACACAATAATGTGACATAAGCTGTTCACACTGGTCTGTACCCCCAGGGTCATTTTGTCCCTTGCGACTAGTCACCCTGCCTGTCCTTTACCTAAACCAACATCACCTGGTATTAAAATACTCCAAGTGTCCTATGAATCAGTTTCTAGTAAGGTCTCCAACTCTTTTCAAAAGGCACAAGGAAGGTTTTCAATGCCGAACCCACAATGATCTCACAATTGGCCACGAATGACTCACCGCCTTGCACAACCAATGATAACACAGTCTGTAAAGTGCACAAAGCAGATGCACATAGGTGCACTCTCTTAAGGTTATTATAATTATGACCAGCATGACTTCGTGTCATAAATGGTATTCAGACTTTTCAGAATCTGTGATATGTGTTCGACAGTTCCTCAACATCGTTACCATTGTCTTCAACTGCTCCAGTCCATTGGATAAAATATCTCTGTAAGACAACCAAGTACACAAGTCAGGGTAAAGTTAACAAAGGTGGTCCTTTTGTGGCAGATAACCTGATGTTTGGCACATGCAGTCACATGATCTGTATGAAGTGTCACATGATCTGTATAAAGTGTCGCATGATCATCTGAATTGTACAGCACAGCAGCTCTACTGTTAGGAGGTAAAGGGGTTGTGTCATGGTTCATGGATGTAGAATTATATACCACCGATTTTACGATTCATGACTACATTTTTCAACGAACTCCACGATCGCAACACATAGTCGTTCTGCTTATGTCACCTCCACCATCACCAATCCCCCACCCTCTATGTCACCTCCATCATCACCAATCCCCCATCTGCTGTAATACAGCAATATACAGCAGATGTGAAACAAACAGATGTTCGAATCACAAATTCCAATTTAGTAATTGCATACAAATTGTCCCTCACTCCGACATACACTATATGCATGTAAAGTAAAGTTAAGGAATGGATGTGTTAAACTGTTAGATGAGCTCAACCTTCTAGTATAATCTGGTGAAACATTTGAGCCTCAATTTATTAGTCATAATTTCCATACAAAGATTTACAAAATAGAGACCATTTCAACAGAACTGATCACAATGGTGGTAGGATGACATATAGTAAAAACGTAGACCACAGTTTTCATTTTTCTTTGTGAAGATTTGATTTAGAAATACGTTTCTGTCTGTATTGATTTATTTAACATTTTTCCGCAAATGATATGTACAGAAATCGGTACATCTACAAACAGTACCTGTGTGCAAGGAAATACTTCTTCAGAGCAGACGACTGGATGGGTTTAACCTCTGACACGAGGTCAAGGTCACGGAAGAACCGATTTAGAGTCTGCACAAGGACGAAGAACCGACCGGAGTGTTGGTCAATGTCAACTTGGCTACATCCCACTTGAAGAATACTACAATTGATAACAAAATTATTATATCATTTATTTCACAAGAAGTGTCTTCTCATTTGACCACTAAATCTTGTCAGGATACTTCTGAAACATATAAGACAACCCTTAGGGGTTACTCATAGGTCTCTTTGTTTTGGATGTAAGACAACACACAAGTAAAAATAATTTTATGAACAAAATTAAACTAGGTAACAATAGTATACAACGTGCCCGAAAATTCAGAACCAGTATTGTCCACTGAATAACAGGCATCAAACTGGTTCTCAAACTATGGGTACATTACCGTAACGTCCGACTATTGCCTAAATATAACTTCTAAGGATGTTTCAGTTGTTAGTCAGCCCACGCATATAACAGTCTAGTAAATGATCAAGTGCTTTCAGTACAACGCCTGTGCTTGCATGTAAATAACCTGGGCAGAGCAGTATGCAGAAGTTTGGAGATGCTCGGGGCAATTTCTTTATTGGATACCCCTCTTTCTACTATGCATGGACCCCAGTACTAAGAAAAGAAAAAAGGGTGAAATGTAAAATAGGAACTTTATTCAATTTACCAGTCACAATTTCAAGAGGTTTACTTAAAATATTAATTGGATACCCTCCGGCAATGTTGGTGCCCGGGTCGTTGCCCTGTTGGCACCCTTCTGCACGCTACTGTCTTGAACGCAAGCAACCCACACAGATGAATGTCTACTCAATAGACCAGGGTTCTTTTACGACACTAACTGGAAGCAGATATCTGCATGATTACAGAGGAAAAAGGTAACATCAGTTACAGTGGAACTGTTTCTGTGAAGGTGTGAGTGAATTCAGAGGCAAGCCAACTGGTCGACTCGCCTAAAACCACCCGGGAGGACAATCAATGCAGCATTCTTTTCCTGAATGAAGTAAGCCTTTGCAAATACAGAAATGGCAATTTCAACAATCACTTTTGTCCCTAATTGAAGAATTTTTTGCCGCACTGATATTTTAGAAAATTAACATTTGCTCACGCCAATCGCAGCTTGTAACACCTGAGTAGACTGAGTAAACGTACCTCTCAAAGTCGACCTGTAGTTTCTTTGCCGTTTCCGTTAATTTGGCGAAAAAAGTCAGTACCTGCTTTCTGTCCACAGAGGGCTCTTGTATCACAGCCGCCATCTTATTACTAGAAAAAGTAAGGAATACACATTCCTAAACAATAACCTGTACAGTGGTTATTAGGTCAATTCAAAGCCCTCTACAAAAATAGGTCAAGTCAAAGCCCCCTACAGTGGTAATTAGGTCAAGTCAAAGCTCCGTGCAGTGGTAATTAGGTAGAGTGAAAGCCCCATACAGTGGTAAATAGATGAAGTCAAAAAGTTCTTCAAAGCATCAAATAACTATTAGTTTCATCCAACTACTAAGACAATGATCAACAGTTGATTAACCCCAGCCCCATTAAGGCTTAGTACATATCGTTATTGTGCAGTAGACGTGAAAACATTTAACGATATGTACTTAAATAACTACTCGACTGTGAACCGATGAATGACTATGGATTAAGTAAACATCTAGTTTGTAGCAGTGTGTACAGTTGCTGATTCATGAATTAGATTTGTCTATCCAAATAAAGAGTTCACAGAATCATTACATTGTGAAAGAATCTTTCACCTCCTTGCTTGACCAAAGAGCATAGTGTCTCAAAAGACTTAAACTTGTGTTGACATAGGATTGAACTTGGGTTGCAATTAGGTGTTCCGTGATATGAGAAACGCTCATCTTTGAGTAGCCTGATTGAATTTGATTGAGTGATGGCCCCGAAAGGTATGTCAATTACTGTACAGCATCTGTGCAAACAGGAGTTCAATTATCTGCAGGAACTGAAACCCTTAGGTCACATGTTGTAACCTACAGGTCTCTGAATCATGACCCACGTACCATGTGTTGTGACCTGCAGGTCTACGAAGCAAGACACACATACTCCATGTTATGACCCACAGGTTTTTGTATGTTGACACACTAACTACCTGCAGTCTCAATAGGACTCGACTATGCTCCCTAAATGTTCAGTGCATTAATACAGTGACTTTGTTCACTCACTAACATAATTAGACTTTCCTATTACTGTATCCTAATTGTGTCCCCTTTTATATCTTGACAATTTCTAACAAATGGATTTAATTCTGAATAGAAACCATATTTGAATGAAAATAAATAGGAGCTGAGTACTTAAATTGGGGTTTTTGCATGAAAGCAACCCTAATTTATGTTATTTAGAACGATACAACATATACTATACTCTTACTGTTTACTAAAGCTACATCTTGAGGCAACAGTGAAATAAGCATAAGAATGGACAATAAGGCCCTGCACAAAGTACGCGTCAAATCCCCTAAAAATTTAGGAAAATTAATATAGTTGAGATCCTATAGGGACTTTTTCATGTAATCGGCCACAGGAGTTATATACTCACCAAAGGTCATTGAGCGTGGACCAGACATTCTGGAAGACGTCCTGCACTGTCTCATCAGTATCTCCACTCTGTGGTGAACTGTTTTGATGGGTGCTTGGCCGTGGACTAGTAGTAGTTGACTGCCTGTCTGCTACATGGTTCATGTGAAATAATACACACCAATAATACAGATAACACAACAAAATTTCTACTACTTACGGCAAAGCATGGAAGACAATTCGAAATTTTTAATTTAATTTTTTCATGATTTTATCAATCTTTTTTTCGGTTTCAAGTTCTGTTTCATATGACAATATTTTGACAAATTGCAGACACTCACAGTTGTGAAGAAAACCCCAGAAAATGAAAAAGGGTCAAAATTCTCTATTACTTTGTCCAAAATTGAGACAATTACGTCTACCTAAGCCACGAATAGGAAACACAGGCATCACATGGCCAAGTAATGGATACCAATTAGTTTAAATTCATAAATTATTCCACAGTATCAACTGCATGCATTTGGTTCAACCCATAGTGAAACATAATATTATGCTCAGGACACAAATCACAACTCAGAAATCAAATACAATTTGTCCTTCACTGTGATACACTGCATGTATGTGAAGTAGTCTTTAGAAATTGAAATTGTTCAGCTGTGGAAAATGACTTTGAGCCAACAGTGTGCTCCTGGAAATCAATTAGTCCTCAATTTATTGCCCTATAATTTCCGTAGTACAAAAATTTACAAAATTGTTACACTACTTACTTGAAGCAGGCAGACGACTCAACAGTTCAGCTTCAACAGTCTGAAAGAAGAAGCAGATTAGATCATACATCAATCTGGAAAGTATCGATATTAAGGCCACTGCACACATGAGCCACGTGTTCAAAGAACAGAGTCATGTGCCCGATTGCTGATGCAAAATGAGAGGAACCCACAATGTACATGAGAGATGATAACACACGAGCCTAGCATGTGCGTCGTTACTGATTGGTCGATAGAGACTACTCTTACTAGAATAGGTTATCAATATGACAATTCAACCAAACATTGGAAATTCTGGGATTAGCACAGTTCTCCGTCTGCCAAGTTAACCCTTGAACACCTGATCAAGATACTCACCTGTGCTGTATATGACTGCAGGCCACTGACCAGAGCTTTAGTGCACAGGTTGATGTCATTGGTGAGCAGAGCCACCTGGCCGTCAGGATCTAAGTAAAGGGACATGTTAGTAATTAATAGCACTGTAAAAAAATCCAAGTTTGGGACGCGACTAATTTTTGGCTTTGACGAGGTCTCATAACTCCATCAGGATATCACTCCAAACAGGTGTCGAAACAGCACAGAGTTTTAGTATTTTACGCAACAATCACAGACAGTTATTTTAAATAAACTGAGCAATTTTGGCATGTTACACACTGCACCACCTAGTCACTCTATGGGTCCTCAAAAACTGAACCAGAGAAATGTACAATTCACCAAGAGCAACGCAGAGCATTGAAATGCGCCCACGAATGAACCGCAAACGGTGTGCTTCTAGGGTTGTTTAATTTGTTTCATAAAAACGGCCGTCCCATCCATGAAAGGAACAAATGTGCCAATTTCATGAACGTGTGTTAAAGGAGATAAAGCAGCAGACGCCGGACGGGCGGAGATGACGGCATAATGCGTCCACATATAAATATGTGGGTGCATAAAAATGCAGGAACACCTCTGAACACAAGCACCTCAGCATTTCAACTTTTTATGTCTGTATTGAAACATATGCTTGGCAACAGTACAGATTTACTATCATCCAAACATCACCCGACAACATAATTCTAATAAATTTGTAAAATAGCGATTCAAGTGGCATCGATAAGTGTAGCACTGTAGGTAAATATCGCAGAATCAGAGAAGGCGCGGGCACTGGGGTATTCTGGGAAGTGCCGATCACCGCGACCTTATAAGGACTGAGTCACTTACACTTATATTTCCATTGCAGAGCACAGCTCAGTATTCTGTCATCATTTCCGGTCACTTGGAAGTCAGCACAATCAATATTGGCCTGAAATAGCAATTAAACTTCCTACGGATGATTCTTTTATTTACAATCCATTTGTCAACAGGTGACGAAACTGTAAAAAACATTCAATTTAGTGACATGAACAGTTGATTAAAACTAGCACAATGGTCCTGACAGTTCAACGAGAGGATATATTGTATCTATTGGCTATAGCAACAATCCAGAGATTTCCCAACTGTGGCCTGACCACATGAGCGACAGGCCCATCAGCTAACTGTCACGTGAGCATATTTGCGCAACGCTAACATAGGTACCTCGACAACAGTCTGACCCATGACCCGTGGATGACGCTGACGGAAACAGTGAAACAGGAACCTGATTGGAGCCATGACTTGTCTTCTCTTTTCCAGTTCCTGTGAAAGAGAGAACAGAATTATCACATAGAGCTCTCTTCCTGGATTTTGCTTGATGTTCCATATGTGTTGATGAGCAGTCAGTGAGAATATCTAGGTGTAAACATAATGTCTTTCTTCACTTAAAATTAACAACTGTTAAATTGGTGTCCCAGATTTTGAGCTCAAGTTTTCTCCCATAACAGGCGTCAAGCTGGTTTTCAAAATCTGGCACTCCAGTATGTCACTAATGCCACTTTAAGACAAGCAGGGAATAAGCAACAAAGGGCTTCTTTCCTTGACAAGACGAAAGACAATTTTTTTAAATGTTTATTACACAATGTACAATCACTAAAGTTAAGCGGAGAAAGACCATTGATTAAAGTCACTAATAACAAAAAACATAATGTGCAATAATTTGAGTTAAGCCAAGAAAGCACTAGAAAGCATAATATATGGGCAGGTCAATCTCAACAGAGAATCAGTGCCATCATAAAGACCTGAGACAAATATCCAATAAGGCCAATGGTTGTGTGGAAAAAGTTTCTTAAAATATGAACCTTTTAATACCAGACAAAGCTGAAACAATACCCATCCCAGAGTAGAGATTGACGAGATGTCCCCACTCCTGCCACCTGGTGACTAACATGCAATACGCTGAGTCTCCTGTGGTGAGGCAATTTCCCATAATCCATTGAGTATGCAGTTTCTCTCCCCTCTCCTTTTCCGTAAAAGGTCAAAGAAATAAAATCCACAAGCTCAGTGATACATAGAGAATGTTCTAGAATACACAAGACAAAGCTCCCATAGATAAGACTGCAGCGCAGCAGATTGAAACAAAAATTGTGAAGCTCACCTCATGTTCAGGTAATGATTTATAGCTGTCCTTCAGACCGTCCAGCTCTTGCAGTACTGTCCAAGGAATCACTAGTACAGGTAAGTTAGCACCTGGTGATGGATTAACAAACAATTTTAAAAACAGAAAACTCACTTATCATCGGCAATCATTTGTTTTTAACTAAAACAGTAGAAGACACGGTCTGTCCAGATTTTTTCACGTTACACAGCTCTGACGTGTAACTGCATTGATTGACAATTCGCTGCGGATGATGTTTTTAAGTGTTAAACAAAATGTTTGAATGGCATTTTCTTGTAAATCATACGTCTTGCTGAGGTGCTAGTTTCAGTATTTACACATTGCCTTAGCAATACTATAGTGCTTTTAAAATAAACTGGGCATATTTTGGCCAATTTTTTCAAAACTTGCCAAACTTTCATGCATTTCATGGTGGAATTACTAACAGAGAGGTTGAAATAGTATCACAGACAGATGTCACCTCAGTTGCTACGGCACCTAAATGCCATCATCTTAGGACTAGAGGCAGTCAAATGAACGGTCAGGCACAATTTTATTCAAAACAGGTTCATGAAGTGGTTATCTAGTCACAATTTCCCGCATACAAACTTTGTCAAAGTTTTCCTACGTCCAGCTCACTTTTACAGCTAACCATTAGGACTATACTCTCACCTTGTCGGGATCCCTTTATCAAACGCTTGACCACATCGAGGTCACCAATCAGGACACTGGTGTCGCATACAATGAACAAAGCCTGCAGAATAACGGGACATATGCTGATAATTTTTCAATAATTAAAAGTCCAAATGTGTTATCAAAATCTTAAAACTACGGAGAGCACAAGTTAAGTGTCAATCTGAAAATAAAGGTCACTTTCAAATAGGAGTGGATATTTCAAGTAAGCGATTTTAAGCTGTTAAAAACCCCTGTTCCGTCCAAAAAATTACACTTTTGATTTTTAAAATTAGTCACAACTTTTTCCTCACTCAAGATGAGAAATAATTTCTGTGTATGCAAAGAAGTGACAGGTCGCTATCACTCGAGACAATCCTCGACGCTTTAACTGACACAACATGGAAAGCCCATTTGTAGAGCCTCGTCTCAAGCAATAGCGAACTTGTTAGTTCTTATGAAACGGTAAATCATCTCTAATTTGACTAAAAAACAACCCGAGACCAATTTCACAATGCCAAATGGTCTAAATCAAAAGTTATTTTTGTGAAGAACGGCAAATTGATAGACACGGCTTTAATTATGCAAATAATTAACAATGATATGATGAAATGTACTGATATGATAGCCTAGTCAGTATAACAAGAATGTAAAGTAAAAATTGGCAAACATATCACAAACAGACTTTCTTCAGAGGGAAGTGAACCTCACAATACCAAAATCAGATAGTGAGTAGCACCTTTTGGCCCTAACTGCTCAATATTTGTATTTTGAGCATCACTTGGACATTCTGAGCAAAAGTTGTGCACTTCTTCCGAGTTCTTCATGCATTTGATACACAGACCTACCGTTCCAAACTCGGCTGAACACACTCGGCCTGTCATACAGCTGTCTGCCAGCGAGTACGTCTCGTAGTCCATGTCGGACTCTCCTCCGTCTTCAACGGTCAAGTCCAACATGTCCACGTCATGGTCAGAATCATTGCCAGGGTCAAATGTCGACGTTAGAAGTTTCGCACCATCGTAAACCATGCCAGTTTTTGTAAAGCTTTCAGAACTATTTCTTGCAGCTGTAGCAAACATGGAGGCCATTAACCCGGTAGATTCTACAGCCACATTGATGGGATTTTTATAACCGGTATTACCAGCAACAAATCTTCCATCTGGTCTTCTATCTGATGGCTCCAACGGCTTTTCATTGGCCACTGTCTTGCATGCCTGGGCTGAAGAATCTGATCTCGTCAAGTCATCCAACCGACTACCATTGCCACCCCCATTTGTCAAATGCACATTCTCTTGTTTTCTATTACGTCCTATACCTACACCCTTTCTGATCTTTGTATCACTGGCATTGGACGAGTGTGACGACAGATTCTGCGTCACCGACTCTACGTGACTTTCCTTCTTCAGCACTTTACATCTCCTGCCATACGGACTGGTCACTTCTTTCCTTTTCCCTTTCCACTTGAAACTCTTTTCTTCGCCAGAATCCGTTTTCAAAACCGTAACAACTTTATCAAGACTTGATAGCTCTGCGTGTTTCTTAAGACAAACAGACAGACCATCATTCTCCAATTTCCTCACAGGTTTGGAGACAACCTTTTCTTTCGACACCATACCATGAGATTGAGACCCAGCACCCTTGTATACACCTTTACTATTTCCTCCAACCTTACATAACTCAAGACCCGAACCAATGTCTTCATTCTTGCTTGCTCCAGCACCTAATGTGTCTGATAATTCACCATCGGTCCAATCAGCAAGTCCTCTTGTCCTTTTGGAGACATGTTTGATTTCACCAGCAGAGGATTTGGACTTTTTTCTTGCCGAAACACCTCGAGATAAATTTCCTTTCTTATCAAGTACTTTAGCACTACTGCCTTCATGTTGCCTAGCAGCTCTAATTCTATTCAAGATTTTTGTAATTTTATCAATACTTTGATCTGCTTTTCTGGCACCTGGATCATCACCAGGGCTTACTTTTGTGGGTTTTCTCACCAACGTAGTCACAGAATTTTCACTATCCACACGCCCGCTTTTTTCTCGGTTTGAAGGTCCACAACTTTGTTTGGGCCTAATACACTGCCTGGGCTGTTGTTCAGTATCAGCCAGGCCAGACAAACACGCTGGTTGCTCCCACGTACTTGTATTTGTCTTCAGGTTTAGATAATACTTCCTCCCATTCTTTGACCTTGAAAACCGGATGACCCAGTCAGACGGTTTGTCTATGTTGGACGAACTTGCCATCTGAAAGAATGTTTCGCGCCATAAGATTCTGCGTCTATTGCCAAAATATAATAATTTATTGTGTTGTTATCAATCTGCACGGTTAGCAGAAAGGCTGGTTCGAACTCTGGTCATGGCAGATTTTTTCAGACTTAATTTTATGTAAGTCACGTAATGTGACCAACAGATGGTGTTTCTGAAGACTAATTATATGTTCCCATACCTAGGCAAAATGTTATGCCACGTGCTTTGTCTTTATACAGGTTGCTACAAAACCACCTTTCGTAAAAAATATAACTTCTGACAAATCAATGCTAAAAAACTAGTCTGAATTTGTTCCATTCCTAAAATGAGAAGTGATTTATGGGAAAATAATAACAGACAGTTGATTATTGCTAGGGACTATGCTTGCCACTTAAAATGCCATGACATGACGAGCCAAGTTCTAGAGCCTGCTTTCAAGTCGTAACGAAGAGTCATTTCTCTCGAAACTATGAAATCCCTTTGTTAGGACATTTTCGGAATATTTCACGGTTTGTGGGAAATATGTTTGGAAGACTTTGAGTTTGACAGAAACAAAGTCAAGAAGTTTCAGTAAATGTAAAAGTCATTCATCTGTGTTCTGTTTCGAATTGCTGCACGAGTATACTAATGTCCCTCTGATGATTGGGGTCTGTTACCTGCTGTGAAAACACCCAGGGTGCTCATTAGATGACCGAGACAAGAACAGCCATGTGCTACTGCAGTGACTGGCACTTCAACACCTGGGCACGGGGGTCTAAGTTTTATACCTGAAATCAAACACAAAATTTATGTTATACATTTAGTGTTACTTCAATAAAAAGTTAAGAAGTGTAAATGGCGAGCTCATAGTGAGTTTTAATTCAAACTTGATTATCCCTAGACTTGGTCGAGCAACCAACTTGAGTACACACCTAAGATTTGGGTTTTCAGTAAAACTCAGATTTCATGTTCATTGATGTACACTCATTAATTGCAAACTAGGACTAGGATTAGATATTCATCAGTGCCAAATATAAGACTTATTCACGCAGTCGCCATTTTAGCAGTAAGCTTCTTTTTCGGTTTAAAACACAATGCATTTGAGACATAAATATAACAAGGCACGCGAAAAACTCACACTTTGACGTGCTATTAAGCACAGAATGCATTGTTTTTAAAATATAAAAAGAGGCTCACTTAAAAATGGTGACTGACTGAGTATGCTGAAGACCAAAAAATTTCTTGGTTCAAGTGACCACACTCTCTCCTGAGCATTATGTCACTGTATAACAATGAAGATCAATAAAGAAAACACAACTATATCAAGTTTAAAATATATAAACATAGTACATGTCACTTCAGAGATTGGTTAGCGTAGGTAGGTCGTTTGATAGAGCAGACAGTGAGTAAGCAGGTGACCCTAGAACATTATTTTGTGAGTGTGCACAACTTAGTAAAACTAAAACACAAAATGTCAGACAAAATTTTGAGTTTAATTTCGGTAGATTAGAGACCTGGCTCAGCCTGGTGTGGGCACTCTGAGTGGAGTTGGACCTGTGACCTTACGGCACGCCTGTGTAGTCGGACTTATTGCGTGATAAGAACCTGGTTGTGTACAACCACTTCTGTGACAACAGTGAGGAAACCTGGATAACAACCCGAGCTGCTGAGCCTGAGCAAAGGTGCTAACCGCCGTGAGCAACGCCGAGAGAAGACAGGACAGCCGAGAGGACCTGTCTAGTACTCTAGTAGTAGTAGTGGCAGAGCTGCGCTTGACTTGTTGAGGCGACTACGACAACTTGACCCTGTTCAGGCTGTTGAAGTTAACAAGTTGGCAAGTCCCAGTGACAGCAATAAGTTTCGTACTGCGTCTGTGTCTTATGCCCTGAGAATCAATGACTATCATTAAGTATTGAACTTAACCAAACATCATATTTTAGGTCAGTAAACCAATTATATGACTTGCCAGGAAATAATCTCAACTAGTTGTAGTTGACAATATCACGCCGAACGCTGAAACTGACTTCAAATACTACAGCGACACCTTACGAAAAAAAAGAACTTAACTAAGCATTCAAATAATTGACTGGGCACGAAATACATAAAACCAATGTAAAACAAATGGTTTAAGCGAGTTTCTAAAGATGTCTTGACGGAATTGGGTGCATGGTTTGTCTCTTTTAGCTACTCTAACGTCTGGAATATTTATTTTACTACACCGTCGACAGATGTTGCATTACTCTTCAGTGACTGGAAACTATAAAAAATAGTCACTTCCGACGTGTTGGCAGTGAACTCAAGAACTTGAAATGAAATGGAACTGTATTCAAATGTATGCTAAATTCTGTTATGTACGGGAGTCCATATCGTACAGGTGTTGGGTCCGACGCTGTTGTGAGCCTTGGATCTGATGGTTATGACGCAAACAAAGCAAGAAGGCGGCAAAGTTGTTTGCGAGTGAGTGCTGCGTTGCTCGAGTCCCTGGCCTAATCTCCATGGCCATGCCCCAATCGCAATACCAAGGCCATGGCCTGGCCGCGGAGCAGAAGCAGGTTCTCAAATCGGGAGAACTTCACTGTATCGGGAAAGTTTCACCATTTCGAGATAATTTTCACTGGCTTTAAGATGTATAGATCTCTCTAGTATTTGCTTTGATTTTTCTGAAAACTGATTTTTGTTATTCTCGGATGGTGAATTTTGTTTAAAAGGGACATTTTAAAAAGTTCCGGGAGAATTGTTGTTATTTGATTGTACTGTGTTGTTTATTATCTACTTTGGTTGTTTGATTTGCAGTACTGTCAGGGTATTGCCTGTAGCAAGAACTGAAAAGAGATGATCAGTCTGTCGAAACAAATCGATGTCATTTTTTAATTCCCGCAGTCAATCCTAGTTATTTTTCATACTCCATTGAATAGTTCCAAACTCGAATTTCTCTGTTTGATAACTCTTTTCTCATAGACACTTTGTGAAATTCATTCCCCCAATAGGGAGAATATCACGGGATCTAGAGAAAATTAATTCTCCCTATCTGAGAACCAAGCTGTCATGTCTCACGAAGAAACCAACTTCTAATTTACACAGCTAACCACTATCAAAATGACCTCAGCTAATGTCTTACTTGCACTTAGACAGTGGCCACCTTCCTACTGGCAGGTAAGACATTGGAGCTCCTATAGGCGCTTCATATGCTGGAAACTTTTCGGCAAATTATGCCTTATATTGACTAAAACATCAAAGTCACATTGTTATAGATACTTTTTGTTCACAGGTGGCTGTTGATGTATTTAATTCTTTCCAACTGGAACAAAATTTCCCGTTAACAAACTATTTCTTGGAGCAGCCCCTCATTCAGTTCCCAAAATCAGTAACTCACCATTTTTAACACTGCACATGTCAAGGGATATGACGAGGGACAAAATATTGTTTTTGAAATAATTTTGTGTGTGTGAAATAAAATGAGTGCTCAAAATAAGTGGATAATAAATGTATTCTTGACCTGATCTGATTTTTCAGGCTTGGCATCGTCTCTCCCGTCTACAGCGTGCCATAATATGGGCTACGCTAGCTGTGTGTGGAATGTGCCTCATCTATGTTGGACCGACCTGGTACCACGACCTCTTTGGTGTCGATGACTTGGACACGCTGGGGAACCGACATCGACATCGTGCAGACGACCCGTTCAACAACGACTACATTCATAAGGCAGCAATTGCTCAGCGTGATCGTATGATGGTGGATGATTTGAAAAGAAAAGCCAAGCATGTCATAGAACAGAATTTAAAAGTATGGGATGTTGTTATGTAAAGCTTTTGAATTACTGACTTGCTTTTGTTTCCTTCAGGATCAGACTGCTTAAGTATCTCTTTAAATTTTAGTTTAATCCTGCAAATTTATATGTATTTGAACTCAGTGATAAACACAGAAAGTTACTATTGGAATCTGAGCAATGCCCAAGCATTTGAAATGGTGTGACTATGTTTTTGTTGACAATAGTCGGATGCAATACGCCCACGTTTTTAGAACCAGTTCGGTACCCGATATTCAGTGGAGAAAACTGGTTCTTAAAATGCGGGCACGTTATATCCGACTATTACCTTGTCGTGAAAAGCTGCGATATTTTTAAAAAGCTTGTTTACAAGCCATAGAATTCAGCTGTCAAGAATTAAGATCTTTTGGGGATTGTCCAAGTCTATATTTTTGACATCAGATTATGTTCCTTATTTATAATTCCATTTGCTACAAAAGCCTGTCTGCTATTTTCATTTCAGAGTTTCAGCATTAAAACTTAGTTTTCAAAAATCTTTTAAAGGAATGGCGAAGTCTTTTTTTAGACAGACACGCTCTTAAGCTAAAGCACCTGAGCAGGAAATTGCGGTCGTGCCCCCTCGCGACTTTCTAATCTGCCTGTATTCCTCTTAGCAGGTTGTTAAGCACAGAAAGCGTGGTCCGCCCCGACTAAACAGAACCCATGAGGCAAAGCAAAAGCAGGAGTTTGTGGATGACGCTAGTAACATAGAGAGTCAGCTGAAGGGAACCGATGACTTCAAGAAGGTTTGTGATGGTCACATTTATGATGAACTTAGCATGTTGTACTTGCTCAGTAACTAAGTGGTTATACGATGAAGATTATCCAGTTCGGGATAGTCTCTAAGGTTTTAGACACCGAATTTCATGCCAGTGGAATGTCCTTGATTCTGGAGACTGGGACATGTGTGGTTTTGGCATTCATCATATTAATGTTCTCAAATATTGGACATTGCCTTTACTACAAAGAGAAAGAAGACATGGCAGTTTACAAATTTGTCAAAGAAAGCCATTGACACGTTTTTCATACATCGTGAGTATCGTGCAACATGAAGGTGAATTATCGTTCGTTTTCTATTGTAATTCGTAGATTTGGGACAGCCAGTATTGCCTATTTCTAAAAATTTGGTACAAGCTGTAATCTTGAGCAAAGTATAGTCAGCTTATGAACGTTCCAATGGGGAACATTTATACCAAGCTGTTCTAAACTCATCTTCCCTCGATGAAACTTACAGTTTATTAGGTCATTTACCACCATGCTAGGTGCATAAAATACCCCGCCCCTGCTGCAACAATCAGCTTACTCAATCTGGGGGTTTAAGTCCCTTGTGCAAAAACGGAAAATTTTAAAAACAATCCAAACAGTATTTAGGGAGAACAGTGAAGGTTTTGTTCATCCAATTGGCCATTTCTGAGGTATGACGTTCTAAAGTAAGCCAAACTTGGATAATTTTCTTGGGTCCTACATAATTATTCACGGCGTGGTGCATCCTTGCAGGTGGTTATCAAAGAGGAAGATTTGTCTGAGAAGGAAGGTATACAAGAAAGTGTGGAGGTCTCTAGTCACGACCCATTCAAAGGTGAATTTCTTGCAGGAAACCCACCTGTGGATATGTGCCTTCCCGTCCAACTATTGCTCGTTTTCGTTAATTTGACATCCTCACAGCCCAACTCCTGTTTCCATACTCCCCAGTTGTTTACATTATTAGGTATCTTACTTGACCACAATTTTTTGTTGATTAGTTCGCAGGTTGCATTTTTCTTCAGAGTAACATGAAATTCATATAAAACGTGTCTCATTGACGTCTTGGTTTATTGTTTTTAGTTGAAATCTGACAAAAATGGCGCTGTGGTGGCCATGTTTTTGCTTTGCGGAGGAGTATGTCGCCATCCCTTGACGGACATTTCTGTAATTAGCTATGTGGATAGACCTGAATCTGTCTCAAATTAGCTAATGTGGATAGATATCGTCGAGCGCTCATTTGTTTATTAATTTTACTGAATGATGTGTGTGTTTCAAACATAGTTTTAAATTAATAAAGTGATGCACAGGCACAAAAATTACATAAAGCTGCATTTCACTCTGTTCTGTCGACTGAAGAACGAAAAACCAAACAAAGCCTTTTACTGTGACAGTTGCAAAATCAGTCTCATACTTTTTCTTACCATGATAGTATTTTTTTCCGTTACCAACACGAACCTTGAAATTATCCATTGCTATAAACGTAAACTCTTCTGAGTTTATTGGGTTTGGCCAACCAAATTGCAAATTTGAAAATAACGCATTGCCTGTGTTTTACATTGATGGCTTATTCAACAATTCAAGATTGGGTAAGCGTGGTAAATGTTCCTAAACCCCAAAGCGCAAAAATTTAACATAGGCAGCTTAATAGGACAAAAAGTAGTTTTCGTAATGCAAAATGGCTGTGATACGATCTTGGACACTTCAACCACTAGAACTAATGTGTGGGCAGTTCATATCAAAATGTGACGGTTAATCTGGGCTGTTAGTAAAATACTGCTGTTAGTGAAATACTGTTAGTGAATAAATGAGATGCATTGATCCCAATTTCGAAATTATGCTGCATGCAGGAATTTTGACCATCCATAGTAGGTTATGTTGGCAACTGGGGATGGTCCATTTTGACAAAACAGTGTTGTGTGAAGACTGGTGTTCACAACAATCACTAGTGCCGCAGTCTTTCATTTATTACCTGGGTAAAGTAATGGGTGTAATTACATGGTAGAATACCATTAATACAAGACATCTCCATGATAGCAAGTAACAGCATATGTTCACGAAAACAACAACGGATTTAAAACTTGACATGTTTCGGTGTCATTTATTAAACACCATCCTCAGAAGTCATAATACAGTGGCCACCTAGCTAGGCCCAGCAACAAGTAATGAAGCACAGATACAGTCAGTTACAGGGAGTGACAATGAACTATACCAACAATGACAACCTGTGGTGTGTCAGTTGCCTATTGAGATTGGGCTTGCACCAACTGATATGTAAAGCCTCACGAATTTTAAGCTCCTTTGTTGTTACTGCCTGGTCTATTATTGCAAAGTCATTGAAAGAGCACTGCTGATAACAATGATTGGAGCTCTGCAGGTGAATATTTACATGTGAATTACTGTCAGAACTTAGATGTTCCTTGGTCCTGGTTTTCAAATGGCGAACAGTTTCGCCTATATAACTGGAGCCACATCCAGCACAGATAAATTTGTATACAACCTTGGACCGTAGACCCATAGAAATTTTGTCCTTAGGGTACAATACAAGACATGTTTTAAAAAGAAGTTGCACCAATTCTTTTTGTATGTCCAAGTCTTTTACCATGCCTATAATTTGGCAAAATTTTGAAAAATTAGCCGGCTTTCATAGCTGTATCTAAGTAGCCCTTGAAAAATGAACCAGGGTAATTTTGGGACTTATCTGCCTCCAATGTTTGTGAACTTTTACAGTAAGCATTTTTATTTGAAAATTTAAGTATGGGTTTTCATTTGGGTGGGTCAGCTCTGCGAATGACTCTCTGCCAGCACTGAAATGGTCGATGATAACTAGATTTCGTATCGAAGGACATGTGTTATTTGTCTTTTAGTTGTAAGAAATAAACTATTACTGTGTAGTTTTGATTTAAAATAGTTACCAAAATTGACTTTTATTGTTCATTTCTGAGGCTTCTAATGTTAATGTTCACAGTTTTCAAAATATTGTCTGATGATAGCTCTCATGAGTACAGAACTTAGAAGCTATAAAGCATTATTTTAGTTGGTGCTAAAAACATGGGCTTTTACAGCAAAAGTGAATGATCAAGGCTGTAGGTAAATCCGCCAATGTATATTTCATATTCCTATGTTCATTGTAATGATATTAAAGTTAAATTGAATTCTACTTCGGCTGGTTAACTATGGACAACTTTCAAGATCAAATATGGTGGACATGTGAAATTTTAATGTCTCATTGGTCCATGAAACATAAGCAGGCCCAAATTGAAACGAATTTCCGTATTCAAGTTTTGTACCACTGCTAACATCAAACTTGAAAACTTTGTTAAAATGTGGGCATTACCTTTGAAGAAATTGAAAAGGGACATTTTTGGAAATTAAATTTGTCCGAAATTGGTGAGATTTTAAGATTAATTTAGGGGGTTTATTAGGCCAGAAACAACACCAATAATTTCCATTCTGATTACAGAATAATGTAGAGAGAAAACAAGAAGTTTTAATTTTTCTTATTTCATGATTTGATTTGCATCTCCTTTTGAGGGATTAAGAAATAATATGGCCCCCAAAGAGCTACTAAAGTCGTGAGACACCGGTAGTGTGCGCAGTCACTGGAATACGATATTGGCTCTGAAAGAGTCAAAGATCTCCATAATTGTGCTCTTCAGGAATGTGTAAAATAGGTCAATGGGCGTGCCTTAATGGCTATGATTTTTCCCGCAGGTCCAGCCAATGAGAAGCAGCAGGCTGTGGTGGCAGCCATGAGGCATGCCTGGTCGGCATACAAGAAGTACGCTTGGGGTTACGATGAGTTGAAGCCCATGACAAGAACACACAGCACTTGGTTCAACGTTGGGCTCACACTCATTGACTCCCTGGACACACTCTATATTATGGGCATGAAGGAAGGTGATTGGGCTTGGGCTGTACGCATGTTACGAGGAGCTCACTAGGTGGCGCTTGTGAGATAAGTGTCCTGGCTTATGAAGTGCCTGTATTTTGGTAGTTGTGCTACATTCTAAGTCCTGCGACTAACATATTTAAGCTATCATAATCTCAACCTAGGCCATGAACACTTCATGCTTGTGAATAGCTTCCTATTCCTATTTCATTCAAAAACACTAAGAGACCCATTCATCATTAGCGCCACCTAGTGAATACCACTCGTTCCGCAGAGTTTTTTGGAGATGAACAGCTTCAAATCTTTATTTTTAAATCTCTGCGGGTCACCTAGTAACTACAATTGTCCAAAAATCATTATCATGAAAAGCAATGATTATTTGGTAAACACAAATATGCTACAAACACTGAATGTAAACAAGATTAGAACAAGTGAAATTGTGATTTAAGTGAAGGTGTTGGTTGAAAATACAAAAACAATACTTAATTGTAAAGTAATCAATACTGTGGTTTTGTCAAAATTAATTTTGAACGTGGTACTAACCCAGTATAGGACACTGGCACACTTCAGGAAAGGTTATGTTACATCGTGGCTTTGACGAGTTGTAAGCGCTTTAGGTCTTTACATTTTTATTGACTTTTTGCCACTTTTTGACTTCACCAGCTGCTTGTCAATAACATTTCTTACTGCGCTCACTGCTGTGTTGAAAAGAAATTATCACAGCGCTGTTTCAAGTTACTTGGGGAAGTACAAAAATTTTGTCTGAACAAGTTTGTATTGGCCAACTGCCTTTGTGCTCCACAGGATATCGAGTTCAAGCCAAAAGTATTCACTCAGACAAAATTACCTGGAATTCCCCGTCATGACGACTGGGCAGAAGCCAAAATTCATCGTCAAATTAGTCTTTCTTCATGACTAATAATGAAGGCTATTGACAGGAAAGTTAGTAACTAGGGGACTAGTAACTAGGTGACCATAAACTAGGTGACTATTAAGGTGACTTGGTAACAAGGTGACTTGGTAACTAGGTGACTTGGTAACTGGGTGACTTGGTAACTGGGTGACTAGTAACTGGGTGACTTAGTAACTAGTTGACTAGTAACTAGATGATTAGTAACTAGTTGACTAGTAACTAGATGATTAGTAACTAGTTGACTAGTAACTAGATGATTAGTAACTAGTTGACTAGTAACTGGGTGACTTAGTAACTAGTTGACTAGTAACTAGATGATTAGTAACTAGTTGACTAGTAACTAGATGATTAGTAACTAGTTGACTAGTAACTAGATGATTAGTAACTAGTTGACTAGTAACTAGATGATTAGTAACTATTTGACTAGTAACTAGATGATTAGTAACTAGTTGACTAGTAACTAGATGATTAGTAACTAGTTGACTAGTAACTAGTTGACTAGTAACTGGGTGACTAAGGCATTCCTTAATAGTTATTACCAATCATTTTTGCCATTTACAATAAATTAGCTGTCATGACTGGAAATGGTATTAGTCTGAATACTGTCTGATGGTGTACCTAGTGCAGTCATGGTAGAGTTTGTACATTTGTGCATTTTGCAGAGTTCAAGGAGGCTCGGGACTGGGTAGCTAACTCTCTTAACTTTGATAACTCCAAGGATGTTAACTTGTTTGAAATAACCATCCGTGTGTTGGGTAGTCTGCTGAGCTCCTACCACCTGACCAAAGACAAGATGTTTTTAGAGAAAGCTGTGAGTATCTCTGACTTAAACAAGGTGAAACTCGTAATTGTTTTACTATCAGCTCACCGTGGCCACTCAGTTATCAGTGCTCAAAACTTGCTGTCTCTCATTTGGTTTTGATGAATTGCACTTTTACTTTAAACATTAATTTTGTTTTTGACCTTAAAGGTACGTGTATATTGAGGGTTAGATACTTAACTTTTCACACAGTGTCAAATGTTGAACGTTCAGAATTAATTTTGCAACATTTACTAAAAATCGAGCCACAAAATAAGACAAGTAAAAGCTTTTTGTTTCAGCGGTCTGAACACAGATCATATGTGTAAGTTATTTTGGGCCTTAATAAACGACTTTGTTCGTATTTCATCTTACTTTGAAGTTGGCCATTTTTGACCTACCAATGTAGCACTCAGTATCACTCAAATTTAACAGGTCGATCTCGGAGACCGTCTGCTACCCTGTTTCTCTAGTGGTTCACCAGTGCCTTACTCCGACGTGAACTTGAAGACACGCAAGGCACACGCCCCACGTTGGGGTCCCGACAGCAGCACCGCAGAGGTCACTACAATACAGCTGGAGTTCAAGGACCTCAGTCGCTTGACCTCTGACCACAGATACGAGGTGCTGTTTGTTTATGTTTCTTTCAAATACTCATTCAGTTTCGTCTATTTGGGTAGTTGTGAAACGAAATGAGTCAATATACTGACTTGAAATTGTAAGAAAGGATTGAGGACCCACTGATGATGTGATCCTGATTAAAATTACGGAAAAAAGTCATGAGCTTATTTCACACTTGTCTTCAGAAACAGCAATCTCTTTCACCCCATCTTTACTCAATAGGCTGTTCCTTCATTTGAATCACGCCCTTGATTACTCCGTGCACAGCAGGCCTTGAATGTGTTCTTCATTGATGTCACGTTTGTTGAAATTTCAAGGCAACTCCCGTGACCACGTTATACTTGCGTTGTCGCAATGTAGAGTCAACCTGATCTGATGGCAGAGCGTACCCGTCTCAATTGAAAGATGGTGGTTTCAAATCGCGCTAGACCACACTGCTAGATCCTTGAGCAAGGTTTCAAACTCCTCTGTTTGCTTCTCTGTGTGTTGATATTTCTGCATGTTATTCTCACTATAATACTGTAGTATAATATTTTTAAATATCAACTACTATGATAGTAATTCTAAAGTGCAATAATCATTATATTCACGTAGTTACACTATAAAATGGAAAACACTCATCTATAATAAGGAATTTGAAATTCGCTATGTGTTGCCAGTGAAGCAAGGGTCCTATGCATATAAATGCCTGCACTCCACTAATAGTCACTTAAAGGGGTCCCGCATTTTGTGAACCAGTTTTGTCCATTGAATAATGGGCCTCAAACTGGTTCTCGAAGTTTGAGAGCCCTGTAAACGGCTATTGCTTGCATTCCTGTAAAAACTCTGTTGCTCTCAATCTATACAGTTGGTAAAAAGAGCGGCCTTACTTCAGTAGTGCTACCCGGTGGATATCGTAAGTCGTATTTTCAATGTCACGGCATGCTTGAATCCGCCCCTGTAATCCCGTTTTTGAAAAGCTAACTTTTGTTTTAGACCACTTACAGTTTTGAAGTTGGTTTCATTTTGTTCCTTTCTCGAACTGGAGGTGGTTTCTGGGCTTGGAAACACTGTCAATTTGTTGTTGGTTAAGAGGAGGCTTGTCAAGTCGGCTTGTCAGGGGAGATAATTTTAGGAATGGTGCATGATGTCGATGTGGACGAAATAACATGCCCTTTGGGACACAGTTGGAAAACGGAATAAATTTGTTTATCATATTAGCAAATTAGATAATTATATTTACGCAATAAAAAACTCTAAATTTCCAAATGTTCATGAACTTTGTTCAGTTACTGATGAAAATGCGGTACTTGTTGGTTTTTCATTGCAAATAAAAAACTGAACTTGCCAAAAAGGTGTCTGCTATTTTCAAGCCCAGAAAGCATTTCTCCATGGAGTTCAGTTTCATTGCGGTAAGTTTGTTTTTTTGATGGAACATGGGTTTGTAGCATCTTAAAGTAAACAATGTCATGCAGAAATGTTGTCATTAGTGCACGCCTTGCATGTATATACCTTAAGTGTCTGCAGCTGATGGTATTATGAAGCACTTACATTGAGTGTCGCACTTACAGGATGCAGCTGATGGTGTTATGAAGCACATACAAGAGTTAACAAAAAAAGACGGGCTGGTCCCGATATTCATCAATGCGCAGACGGGCAAGTTTCGGTCGTCTGGTACAATCACATTGGGCGCCAGGGGCGACAGTTACTACGAATACCTCTTTAAGCAGTGGGTTCAGACAGGCCGATCCAATGACAGGTGAGTGACTATTGTATGTCTTAACATTGGTGCCACTAAGGGCTGTTCAAGCAAAATGAGAGGGGGAATGCACTTGAAACAAAATATTGTGCATGGCCCGGGTTCCCCGCTCTTCGTGTCAGAAGTAAAAAAGCAGCAGTCATTGGAGGTTTTGTGTGATCCATAAATTTCTCACAATGGGTGTTGCCATCTGAACATGAAAGATGAATCAAATGACAGAATTGCAGAATGACTAGCAACTCTAATACAGCGTGCTGCCAACAGATGGCAGGTTTTACCAAACATATTCTACAACATGGAGAGCTGAGATCTCAGCTGATTGCCTCAAGTGAACATTAGCTGTGGTGAAAGCACATGTCAAAGCAGGAAAGTACAACCACAATCGGTTGATCTATCCACTAGATTGTTCAGTACTTCACGCTGTGACACGAGCTAGGCACTGAGCCGACTTGCACCCAAAAATTGAATACAGTCACCTCAGTGAGTGTGTAAAACTATGTGTATTATTTTATGTCTGGCTCTGCACACAAATTCATGGCGTAATTACGTTTTTGTCATTGCATTCGCTTTCAGAATGAAACAAGAATATTTGCAAGCTGTGAGTGGCATGCAGAGGCACCTGGTGAGGAATTCTGAGCCCAACAAACTGGTTTTTGTTGGTGAACTTTTAAATGGAAAATCGTATAGTCCCAAAATGGTGAGTACTATCCAGACGATAGGAAATGGTTGAAATTGAAATGTCGGCTATATTTGACTGGTTCTTTGTATTGGGTGAGTGGACACAGCATAAGTGCATTCTTCAAACTAAAGGTAATTTTGTGATAAATGATTGTATAACCGCAGCATCAACATAAATTTCAAGTCCTTTTTTGCTAGGAGTATATTTTGATAATGGCAATATCCTTGTTCAATGAATTGTTATCAAAGTTAATCACTATTTTTTGTATGATCTGCAGTTGAATGCCTGGCATGGTTGGGCATCAGGTCATTATCAATTATTATTCGCTGCATAACATTATGCTAATCAGGATCTGGAGTGAATATCACTGTAGCACACAAATGCCGTTATTGGCTTCACCAAAATCTTTTTCTGTTAAGGTTGGGTAGACGTTTCAACAAATGTTTGCCAATTGTATAAAAATATGTATTTTAAATTGTAAATGTATATATTTTCAGAAAGTGGAAAACTTAATTTATAGCATTTGATTTTTTACTTGAGGGGACTTTTTATTAATCTTTCGTTTCTTTGGTCTCGTGAGCACCTCTTTTTGGTAAAATGTAGCCAACAGGAAAGGAAAGTTGACAGCAAATCAGCAGTATCGATAGCACAACCAAATTTCATTTCCTGTATATTAAATGAAATCTCAAAAATGCTGTTACACTTTCCTAAAGTTATCATTTCATTTTCTTTTAATGCAATTTTTCTCATGAAAGTCATAAAAGTTCTTATTTTATGACAACCCCTTATGCAAAAGTGGAGTGATTGGAGAACAGTGTATGTTTAGCGTTGTATCTGAAAGTTTCTTATGAATCTAATCAGCCACTTCTGAGAAATGAGGCTCCAAATTTAGCCTAATTTGGACATTTTTCTTCATTATACATTAGCCTGAATACAGTTTCTAATTTTGCTATTGAAGGATCACCTTGTATGTTTCCTGCCGGGCACTCTGGCCCTGGGCAGCTATCTTGGACTCGGCAAAGATCACATGATGTTGGCAAGGCAACTGATGCAGACCTGCTACGAGATGTACTCTCGTATGCCTACGGGACTGAGTCCCGAGATTACTCACTTCAACATGATGCCGGGTGCATCCCTGGACGACATCATCGTCAAGGTACGTAATGATTTTCCTAATTCTTTTTTAAATGTAATTTCACAATACTTATTACAGTCAAACCATGTTACAATGTCTCTGATTCATAAAGTTTGTTCAGTCGTAACATTGCAATCCTTAAGTCCTTAGATACTCTGCCGGCGCCATCAGCAGGCCACATTGTAAGGAAAGCCAGTGTAAGTTCCTTTTGTGTGCCACAGGGTAATTACCCCATTAGCAATAACTTTGAAGTGGGGTTGATGATTGGTCTGTGTATCATTGTGACTGATGCTGGACAAAGACGGTAAGAAAAGCTTAAGATAAGTCCGTTCTTGTCTGGAATATTCACTAACCATTATTTGCAATGGTTCCAACTGGTCTTGTTGATAGGTGCAGCATGCTGTTGAAGTTATGTGCTACGGTCTGCTATAAATTGCTCAATTTTGCAGCATGCTGACTCTCACAACCTCCTGCGACCGGAGACTGTCGAGAGCCTGTTCTACATGTACAGATTGACCGGAGAACAGCAGTACCGCTACTGGGGATGGAAGATCTTCCAGGTATGTGTGGTCTCCACTTATCATAGGGCACTGGGAAACTTAGGCCATGGGAAACATATGTTCTATGCCTGGAAAACCCATGGAAACTTTCGTAAGATCAATGCATTCAGTCGCCATCTTAGGATGTAGAGGTGACATGGTGAAATACGCCTTGTCACTATATGGCAGTAGAGTAGTTGGTGGCCAGCATTCTGCATTCTTATATGAGGTTTAATGCACTGGGACATGCCAACGTTTAATTCTTTGCCACCATCGTGTCCCCAAATTGCCTCTGTTGTACAATGGGATATTCGCTGTATTCGCCGTAATAACCGCCCATGCCCCTATAAGCACCCCCCACACGTTTTCAGACTTTTCTAAAATAAGCGCCCAGTCCATGAACGTGTACATGCAAAAAATGCCTTACCTACAGTCCTAAAATTCTACAGTAACATCTTCAATTTATCAATAATATCCGACAGTCCTGAAAAAATCATAGTGCGCAGAATTTGTAGACCACGAGCCCCCTCCGTTATGTCGGTATTTATCTGTGACTATACACTTCAAACTTAAGCCATGCCTCAAAACGAACACAAAAGTTCTGCTGATATTGCGAGGACCAATGGTCTGGCCTTTCAGAACAGAAGTAGTGTACTTGTAGATGGGATTGCTTTGTTGATATTTCCCGCTTTCAACTGGAATCCAAATTTCTTTGTAGGCCTACACGTGAAAATCGCAAATCGAAGACTAATAAACAGTGTTAAAAGCATGTGGCCAGGAAGAGCGCGCTACATATATGAACCTGTCATCAAAGGCATTAGTCGGGAACTATCCATTCATGAAACGGGTAGCATAGCATCGGCAAGAAATGAATATTGGCACTAATTTTTGACAGTTTCTCGTACTATAAAAATGTTTGCGTTATTTTTAAATGAATTGTTTGATTAACCATAATTGGTGTTTTTAAGCCAAATATCCGATAAAATAACCACTGTCAGTGAATGCTTACACACCCTTACACCGGAAAATAACTGTCAGATAGTCACGTACGCATCCAGCCACCGGCGACTAATATGACCTTATCAAGACAAATGTTGAACGTTTGTAGCACATGAGACCGGCACGTGCTGAATGAAACATGCTCTGGTTTAGGCCAACTGCTTGTGCAAATTTCTTTTATAGATACAATGCACATCTAGCTCGTTAGATTGCGTGGCTCTGGCCAAAATGGTCTCTGCTCTGGCAAATGAACTCTGATAACACAAACGTAGACAACTTCAAAACAAATGTCACGTGACAACAACGTGTGTTTGTCCAGACATTTTTCTCATGTTGCCGATCATACATATAGATGGCACGATATCAGCACAGATTTGTACTTAAACCTGCCATGATCCCCGACTCCACGGGAACTTAAAAATCTTAGGGACGCCAAACTTGGAAAACTTAAGGAGGATTTCAGTTAATTTGCTTGAGTCGAAACTGTATTTTTATTCAAGCATTCAAGTCGCCATATCGACGATTGCGAGGCAGGCAGTCGGCGAGTTTTCGCCCTGAGATTTCAGCACAATATTCTGTAAAATGATCGTAATTTAGCTACAAAGTTTGATAGCAATACAGCACAGTTTTGTAGAAAGTCTTTCATATGTCGCAGAGCGTAAATATAATGAATCTTAGCTTCCGATTTCACCCATTTCGGAGACCGGGTTTCAACGGCCTCGGGTTATAATAAGCGCCCCTCCCCCCGAAACGAATTTTTTAATCGCCCTTGGGCGGTTATTATGGCAAATACGGTCAAATAATCAATACACAAATATCCAACATTTTAAAATGTCAGCTAGTGAAAAAATTACCATTCTCTCTGTCAATGCAGCCTGTCTCCCACGCCAGAATTAGAAACTGGGTCAAGTGAAAGAGGGTTGTTTTGTACTCTCCCAGTCCTGAGTTGAATGTAGAATGCTTCCTATGGAGGCCCACAATAGTCATGAGCAGACGATCACAAGGAGACGATAAGGAGACAGTCACGAGGAGACGATCACGACTAGACGGTCATGAGGAGACGATCACAACTAGACGGTCATGAGGAGACGATCACAACTAGACGGTCATGAGGAGACGATCACGATTTGACAATCACGAGGAGACGATTATGAGGCGATAACACATGTAGATCAGTGGTGTGATTCCTACTCATAGACTCATATTTGAGAGTCACTGGTTAAAGTCCTGGATACACTTATTTCTGGCAGACAATTGAGCATTGCGCAAAAGTATGCAAGTATAACCATTCAACAAAACTTGCTTAGAGTCTGTATGGAAAAATAGTTTGGGAATTCAAAATGAAAATTACGACAAAATCTTACCTATTGGCGACGCAATAGAAATTATAAGTGAAATAATTTTTTTGTTTTTCAGAAAGGATTAAGTAGCACCAAATAAATGCCTTATGCTTTTATGTTCTNCCCACCCTGTCCCCCAACATTCTCTCAGATTCCATTTGGTAGTTTGGGGATGTGAATGTCTGACGGGCAAAATCCTGGGTAATACTCTGCCGTGCCCCCCCAACTCAAAATCCTGGGTCCGCCCCTGATGAGTGTCTGTTGATTATGTAACAGCCAATATTGCTGGTGACTATTATGGCTGCAAAATTATAATTTTTATTTACATAATGGGTTGGTCATCGTGTTAATTTTCCTGTTTATTAGTTTTCACTCTCGGTCACGAGGGAGGGCTACTCGTATGATGAATTCACCTTCTGCTCAGCCATCATGTTGGAGAATTCTGGGTCATTTTGTCTGGGTCATTGTGTCTGGGTCATTGTGTCTGGGTCATTGTGTCTGGGTCATTTTGTCTGGGTAATTGTGTCTGGGTCATTTTGTCTGGGTCATTTTGTCTGGGTCATTTTGTCTGGGTCATTTTGTCTGAATACTTTTGGCCTGTAACCTAAGTTCTATCAGGTCATGATGCAGTGCTTATCTTGGATTGTGATAGGGAGGCAACATGAAAAGGCACTTCTTGTAATTGACGTCTGTAACTGTGTAGTTATAAAAGACATGTTAAATTCTTTCAGGCCTTTGAGAAGCATACAAAGCTCAAGGAGGGGTATTCATCTGTCAGCAATGTAAAGGATGTCAACAACCCACGTCACCGAGACAAAATGGAGAGCTTCTTCTTGGGCGAGACGTTGAAGTATTTGTATTTGTTGTTCAGCGATGATCCTTCATTGTTGCCACTTGACAAGTGGGTGTTCAACACAGAGGCGCACCCCCTACCCATTTATGAATCATGACAAGGTGATGGGTTTTGATTGATACATGTAGGTTCCACCCTTTGTCTACTACCTAATTTTATGAAAGTTAAAGTCAAGGATATGATCATACGTCTGTTTTTTTGTGTGCCCCAAGTTGTACAGTCGAACTGTTGTATCAAATCTATCATGACCTTTACAGCGCTGATTGTGATCATGGTTGGGTGTGAGAAATCAAGGACCAAAGAATACCAGTCGTAGAGTTATTTTTGATTGGTCAAAATGTGAAATTCATGCAGGCCGTCACATGCACAGTAAACATTGAACAAAACCTAAGTCATATCTTCACTCACGTTGGCCTAAGCTCCGTGGTACTGTTGTTAATACATATCTCAGATTTTCTGTGAAAACCTGTAGATAGTCGTGCTATAGAGCTGTTAGCTGTGGAAAGCAAATGAATTGATTGGTCGGTTACAGATGCACAGGCCCGTGTACATGTACAAGTCGGTGATATCTTTACTCTGCATATCGCGTATCTGTGCATTGCAGGATGGGCATACATACGAATTTGGGGAGTGTGCGTGTTATGCATTTTTGGCACCCATGCCCTGGTTTTGCTGGTGAAGATATCTTCAGGACCTGATAGTTGTGTGAACGTTGTTGCCATGTTCATTGGCAACAAAGTGCAGTGGAAAAAAATGGAACCTGAGTGTTATAACGGAATATATTATTTTATAACCCACGTTTGCTGTTGCACGATTTGACTGTAGTGCCAGTCAAGATTTCGGGGTGTCAAGTCATTAAACGAACATGTTGTGATATTCGTCATTTGTGACAATGATTACTGTCAATGGATATGTGCAAAAACTGATGACAAATTGCATTTCTACTTGTATATAGTTCTTTTATCTAATTCCCCGTGGTCCTATTGTGTGTTATCAATATCCGAGCAGCAAGGAACTTTCATTTCCAGAGGCTTAATCTTAATTGACTATTGGGACCATGGGGCTTGTTATTTAGCAGATATAAAACCTATTTAGTATAGGATGGCAATTGCTAATATTTAGACAGGTTCTGGTGGAATCTACGCAACTTAGTGGCAATTTTAGTTACCGGTATTTTTTTGAATATTTTAGAGTTTGTCTTGATTGACTTTAGTTTGTGAATAGAAAGATGTGTCATCGGAAAAATGAAAGTCCCTGTAATAGCCCATGTTGTGGTGTAAATGCCAGCATTCCTCTTGGGTATAATTATTTGGTCTTCCAACCCAAGGTCATCGCATTACTATCCTGCCAGCAAATTATCCAGAATTCCCATGACAACCATGTTGCCTTGGAAACTTATTGGGTGTGTGGCCTTAGGCAATAACAACGTGACTGTTCTACTCAACCCTCTTTTCTAATCGTAGTAAGGTAGCACATGTGACCAGTTTTATAAGGGTGAGAGGCAAAGTCAAAAGTCAGACCCAGATCTGTTGCCCTTGGTGGCTTCTTCAGTTCTTTGGACAACTAATCTTGAGGAAATGCCGTTCAATTGAAAACTCGTGAATGGGAGTGGGACAATTCACATTTTTGGGAATTCAGTTCGCTTCTTCTTTTAAGAGGAATTTAGTTACTTTCTGGTGGATAATTGTTTTTGGGCCATTTTTTCTCTAATGTATCAGTTTTAGCAACAAATTTGTTAAATATGATATGATTCAAACTAATGTAGGATCTTGAACTGTTTAGCTATTCAGTATCTCAATAATACTAATCAAAGAATACGATTAAGTCTCAATTTGTTAGACACCTAAGGGCAAAAATTGTAACTAAGAACGGAATCGAAATGGGCCTTGGCACATCGATATTGAAATTGTTCACTCGCATTGCGTTCGATTATAATTCCATTAATTCTCAGACTCTTACTTGTAAGCACCTTCAGTCACATCCAACTCCATCTTTTCTCACTTAGATAAGAAAGTGCCTTATTTTGAATCCAGGTACGGCTGGACATTCAGGCACATGGGCCTAAAATTGTGTATATGAGCTGGTACTGAAATACAAGCAATTTACAATGATTATTCTTCATTAGCTTCTATTGATCACATTCTGAGAGAGAGGCATTTGATTAATAGACACCCTGTATATTTGAAGGCAGCATGATCGTGTGCAAGACGATTGGTCCATGTGTACTGCATGATTTAAAAACTACTTAAAAATATGTTTGCCATAATGTTTTCGAACTGATTCCGGGGAAATTGTGAAAATGGACATATTTCATACAGGTAGGAGTTCAGTAGGAAATTCTTGACAATTTGATATGTGTGTAAACTAATATGAGCGCATTCTTTTGAAAATTTTGAGGGCCCTTGCGGTTGCTTCGTGGTGACGCTGTAAATATTCAAAATATTATTGTCAAGACGTGAATGTAGTCGAAGTTATATGTAAATATGTACATTTGTTAGATCCAAGTGTACATTTTGTTCTTATGGAAATATGTAAAGCAGTTTTGTGACATTTTACTGAATTGTTCACGTAGTTCTTGTTCTGTTCGTTGATGTGATTTAAGGGCGGGGCAGCATGCATTGGTTAATCTCCTCTTTGCTATGGCAGTCAAAAATAAATTATTACTGAAAAAGTCATTGAGTTTCATTCTTCCCGTGGGTTGATAGCGATTGATAGCGTCTTTGTTTGTCTTCAGTGAATTGTTTGTTTATTTTTGTCATCATGATCAAGGCTAGTAACATTTCTCGCCTGATTCATGTTAAAGTTGTATCATATTCTATTGCCTGACTTCTATTTGAACATAGTCGTAGGGATTTTAAGGTGGCGTTGTCATGGCCATTTTTCACTGTTGGGGTTTTGTGGGTTCCCATCTAAGACTTGACCGCTCTCCAGTTCTTCAAGATTTTGTTGTTCTTTGAAATGGCTATAATTCTTTGCTTTCTTTCCATTGACCGATGCGATGTTCTCGCGCTAGGTATTTGGGGACGCGAGAAGGCCGAATTTCTCGTCAAAGATTAACAAGAAGAAAGCATTATTCTGCTTAGCTGGTTTTTCTGTTTAGCGGTCAAAAAGAAAAAGTTGGTGAAACTTTTATTTTTAGCCGCTAGGTATACAACGTTTGAGCGTTTTTAGAAAAATACCAAGCTAGAAATATCGTGATTCATGTCAAGTCAGTAATTAGTGTTATATCTTGTTTTTTGTTCGAGGTATGGCCAATTTTCTTTCCTCAACACCAAATTGGTCCCGATTTCCCCTAACCTGTATGTAAAGAAGTACTTATGAGTCTTGCTGCCCAAGACGACACACAAAATCAATATTGATAAGAAATAATGAGCCCCACTAGGTATTCTCAGAGGCTGACTGTAAGAGACGTCTAATTTATATGTAATTAGGCTACTTCAGCATTAGAATTCAAGGGCAAAATCGTAGTTAACGTTTAACAGTGTGTTTTCCGTTGCTTCCTACGAAATGCGATACTCGTGACAAAATTGAATATTTCAAAATCCCCCACATGCTGAATGTAAAATTTTGTCTAGCAGGAAAGCTCCTCAAAAATACAAATGTATCTTAAACAATTCCTGACGAAAGTACAGTCTTGCAACGTCTAGTACAGAGTAATTCACTTTCCCCTGTTAGGAAATTCCAGAAAAAAAACTCACATAATTCACTTTTTATAAAATATGCGCGAAGGAAAAACTGTGATCACCACAGATTTTTTAATTTCCCTGCCACTTACGATAAATTGGCGCATACGCTTTTAAAATCAGCTGCTTGAAGTCGCTTGAGGGAATTGTTCTACGTCTTTGTCTTGCCATATCAAATAAGGTTACCTGCTTTGCCTTGTGGGAGAAGATCGACGAAGTTGTGAGCAGTTGACAGGCCGTTTTTTTTTTTAATTTGAAATTAAAAGAAAATGCTTTGATATCAATAGATATTAAAAATCTTGACGAACAAACCCTAAAAATTCCTGCTAGAGTTGAAGTGTATTTCAGTGGCAGAGAACCACTTTCAATATTTTGACAGCTGATCGCGTTCCAGGCCTCTTTAATATGAATGAACAAATCAAAAATTGTTACCCTAGCAAATGATAAGCATGTGTTCCACAATTCGTGTACCTTCAATGCGGGTATCGTGTAGTCGAGATCCTTTTACTTGAGCATTACACTCATACAGTCACTATTGGTAACCTACTTTAGCAGACGATATTTTCCCGGTCGAAGCTTAGCGTGATAAAATGTGTAGTGAACTATAATAACTGCTAAACCTTAATTTATAGATTCACTTTATTTCTATTTTGTTTAAATTTTCAATTGCTTTTGAGTATAAGCATTATTTGACAAAAATAGCTCGGGTTTTCTTAAAAGGTCACGACCTCCGACTCCGGGCCTCTGACATAGAAAGTAGTTACAAAGCCGAGGCGAGTCGAGAAAGGTACAGTGTAGATCGATTCATTGCAATGTTTCTCGTTCAGTATGTGGTATAAATAGATTCTTACATGTTCTCAGTCGTTATCCCCCTTATCTAAAACCCTCGTGGATTTTGGAGAAAGACCCTCGGGGCTCACGCCACTCGGGCGATAATTCTCCAAAATCCACTCGGGCTCTAGATAACGGGCGATAACCACTTCGCCATGTAACAATCTAAATGTACATGCCATTTGACGCTAATATCAAGGAGTGTAGTAGTATAGGAGAGTTCACTTGTGGGTTCGCTGTTACCGCTACTACTAGCGCCGCCAAGTGGNCGAATATATCTTCAACTTGTCAACAATACGAGCAGATGGTCTGGTTTGTGTGGAAAGCATTTTATCAACAATTTACAAGAAGAAACGTAATCCTGCATTCAGCATAATACCTAACCCGTAACACTGCGATCGCCGCAATTTGGTCACATTTACTTTTCATGTTTCGAACATTGTTTTCCGAAAAAAACTTACACCCTTTCTTCAGACAACTCTTTGGTGAATTGACTTGTTCTCTAATATATTTTTCTACTTCTCCGTGGTTAATTATCGACACATTTTAAAGATATTATATCCAACTTGGACTCGAAAGTCCGGCCTTTTAACTCACGCAATGTCAACTTCCGCTTTGTTTATCGCAGTGAGCCTCGCTTTGGATTTTAATGACCGCCGCGTGAATTAGGTCTATTGCAGCGTCTTTCGATCCGACGGGGTCTCATTGACATGATGTATAATTTCACAAAATGGGAAAATAATGGCAACTTGTTACATGACCGTGATATTCAGTTTGATGCCACTATCGGAGTGCCTCTTGAATAAATGATATGTCATTTCGAAAACACGAAAAATGGTCAATTTTCACAAAAAAAAGTTTGCATGTATGAACCAACAGACAATGTACGACCATCACCACCAATTCCCACTGAGGGCCAGAATACTCCAGATTCTGGATGGAAGAAAGTCTCAGTCAATCTTATTTTATACAAACGGTATATTTCAAGGTTCTCGATGAATTTCCTGCTGTATTTCAATATGCTGTGTGGAAGCAGTGAAGGTTTAAGAAAAACAATGGCTGAGACACGGGACAGATTGAAACAGGAAATATTTGTGGCCCAGCCAGCACACCAGTCGCCAATTTCCAAACAATAAAGTTGCTAGAAACGCATACAACCGTGGCTAAAAACAACTATTGAGTGCCTCAATAATATTGAACAATGTGCCATTGAATTGCGTGATGGTCCATCTCAAAGAAAAGTTACACACGTTGTGTCATGGACATCGCCAGCTGACGATGAAATATATTTCATCTGACGCAGACATAAGAAAACAGGGCCACCTGGCCTTGTGTTCAGCACAGATCGTGCCTGTACATATTTTACAGTCACGATACACGTCTGGCCGTCTCATACGGCGATGTGCGTCTGCTCAGCAAAAGGTTCACTGCAAACACTGTTCCCTGTTTGACCCAGCGCCCAGGTGCACAAACCATCAGCAGACAGCTGTGTATAAGTGAACGCTAGTCTGATTTATCAATATTGCGATGACTGTTATTTGTAAACATGGTACATAAAAAGGGCAATAATTTCCCATTTGTTTAGTCTCAATTTTTTGTGTGGTAAAAAGCTACTCGGCTGAGATTGTGTGTTTCACGCGTCCTGAAGTGATCGTAGGTCTGTGAACATGAGCGGGTATTCGACTAAACTTTTGGCAAGGGGTGCAGTCGGAAAATTAGGATTCCCATCCTTTCGTACAGACTTGGAGAGTTGAATTTTTGACCCATTAAGTCTGAAATTATATAAGGAAACATGCAATGATCATGCCAAATTACATTTTTGCATCAAAAATTAAAAAAAATGTAGATAGTACTAAAAATTTCAACAGATTTGTGTAGTTGAAAAAAACTTTTGTGGAGTTATGGATTATCAAATTGAATCCTTTTGTAGGAATGTTGTCAGAAACGGCACCTTTGGAAAGGCTAACTTTCGTAGGGAAACTGGTCCTGAAAAAGTCACTCGTCTTAGCAGAATTTCCCGGTATACCTCTTCTATGGGAGAACCTCAGCTCCGGTTTTATCTGGTAATTTAAATAGCGGGGTGTTGGTTAATCAGTGAAATGTTGCAAGGCTTTCTTTGTGTAGTTTCGGGCATCGCAAAAGACACATGGGTAGAGCAGTAACGATAGGACCATGATGACTATTCTACGTTGACATCCTAACCAGTCGAGATTGGGCAACTCCACCGGTTTGCGTACCTCAGAATTTGCCGGTTTAGATTAAAGACATCATGCTGTTGTGGATAATTAAATCGCCTCAGGCTGCTGATGTCATCGTTCTTTAGATAATGAGACCCATCATAAACACATTGGAGGCGACAATAATATTTTTAAATTTTCGTTTCAAAAGTTTGTAAATAGCATATTTGAATAGTTCGTGAAAAGAACTCATGATTACGTTTTTGAATTTTGAAAATTGGTCCAGCAAGAAACGTGACTTTTACTAAATAAAACGTTTGTTTAATGTTGCAATAATATGTTTATATTCCTTGTATCATTATATCAAAGTTAGACGAATGCTGAAAGTTGTACCATTTGCATTGCTAGATAGTTACTAGTTAGCATTTGCTGTTATTAACTTTCTTTAGAGATAAAAAGTATCTACCTAATAAAAATGGGCCGATTAGAATGTCGAATCCTTCTAACCCTTTTACATAGTTCCTAACCATGAAGTGAACTATTTCGTTGAAAATTAATTTGAAAAATCCTCTCTTTCCCGGGAAATCTAGATGTGGCTAAAAACACAGGCATCTGAGCGGCACCTATGTATTACCTTCTCCTCGGGAATCAATAAACGTACATTTAAAACGACTATAAACCGTTGTATCGTCTAAGAAGCAAAGTTTTGATATAGACCATTCACTGATCTGTTTCTAAAATTACCTACAAATTGACTTTTGAGTCCAATTTCATATTGCCAAAGAGTGTAAATGGAAAGTTGGTTTCTGTGATTGGAAGGTGTTCGTATAGTTATAGCAATGAGTGTAGTAGTATAGGAGAGTTCACTTGTGAGTTCGCTGTTACCGCTACTACTAGCGCCGCCAAGTGGTGAACAAGCTACGGTCAACCAGGAAGCGCCAAAACAATGGGGACGGATGCATTTTGCAGTGCGATAAATTGCATGAATTCATCCACGAAGACCCCAGACGTGTCATTTTGTAGGTTTCCTAAGGATCCAGAAAGGTAAGGATTATCTGTTATTCAATAATATGATACATTGTCTTTCATTTTGTGTGTTCTGTTCACGGTTGTTAGACAAGTCGATCGCACTCCCGGTGCCCGGCACTGTCTGTTGTCTGCAGTGTAGGCTAGACATACTGGGCAGCCGGCGGAAGAGGACTATGATTAACGTTCTATGTGATCGTCAGCTTTTTGGATACTTGCAGTCTATGTATTCCAAATCAAAATGTCACTCTAACGATCGCAGGGATAATTTTAGGAAAACATTCCCATGGCCATGGGTGAATATGAATCGTGGTGACACGGCCATGGCACAATCACAGCCACAGGCCACAGGGCCTTTTAAGTCTTTCATTAGTCAAGTCAGAGAATCTGTGGGTCTC
>NMRA01000445.1:0-75621 GCA_002633005.1 Phoronis australis | reverse complement strand
GGAGCTTCAAAAGAATAAAAACAAATACACTTTAATATTGATTAAAATACACATTTTCATTCTCATTCGATTATAAGTGGATGTTAGTTTACGTATTCTAACCATTTTCAATCACACAGTAATTTTATTGCACGTTGAACGTCATTAAAGTATGAATTCATCAGTGTTTACATTGTTCGGACTGCGCTCCTAAGTAAGTATTGATTATTCACCGCTTGGAGCGCTAGTGTTTCGACCGGTAACCATTGCGGCGAATGGTAAAATGGCGGAGTGAACTCTCCTATACTCGTACACTCCTTGGTTATAGTCTTGTGAGAAAATGACTTCCTTAGCGCCCCCTGGATACCAACTTCTAACTGCATTTTTGTGAAAGAATGTGGTGGCCAGGAATGAAAATTGAGGTTGGGAAACATGTCCCACATATGTTTTTATGCAAATTAGTTCCGCGCTTTTCGAAATTTCGTTATTTTGCAATATCTAAATGATTAATTTCACGTTATTGAACATATTAATTTTCTATATATAAACTTTGAAGGTCAAGAATTACGTTAGAGCCTTTTCTTAAGTAGTCAATGGTAAACACTGAGTACTAGATCACAAATTTGTATTGGTTCTTCATTAAATGCAGGCGCGAAGTGTGAATGACACAGTGAAAACAATAATACATGCAAACTTGAGTTTTTCATTTTAGTGAGCAAAATAACTTTTAAGTTCCGCAATTTCCTTTTCGCTGATTACTTTCATCAAACAACTGGTCATTTTCTTCGTCTTCGGTTTGTCCACTTCACAAATATCGATCAGCAGCATATCAGCCGGCGATTTAGTTAAGGCAGAACCATATGGCCACACCGGTTGTATCACTCTTTCGTTATTCCTCATCTACCGTTGTTCGTCACAGGGTTTTTGCCGTTCAAGTGTGGGTTCACCGACGCCCTTGTATTGGGCTACACGGTGGTTTACTCGTTGAGTATTTGGTTTTGATGTAGACAATCTCGGATCAGAGTCGAGAGTCCAACCAAGAGTCGGTAGGGGAGCTGTTATTCTCTCACAAGTCTAAAATTGACCTTGATCGACTTTGTTGTGGTTTTAGTAACTGAAATGATGATTAAAAACTGAATCTTGCACGTGTGACCTTGTTTTTATTGACTTCTGTACACTTTACGTGAACCATCAAAGAACCATCAACGCTAATGTATAGTGTGCAACAAAAAAGTGGTCACTTCGAAAATTTTCTGTCGTATTGACCCTTAATCACGTATAGACACTTAGTTTGTGCAAATACACGAAATAGTCAGTGAGACACAGCAAAACAACGAACATGTTTTAATGGCGGCACTAATTTGCAACGCATTATGGGTAAGCGGTGGGGTTAGTGGCATCGAGTCTAAGCAGACGATCCCTTGTACAAAGGACAAAAATCCGTTGAATGGTGTGACCACCTATAAGAAATTTAGCTACCCATAATCTTCTATTGCTCTCAAAATCGTTTTCGATAGTCTCACGTTATGTCTAAGAAAACATCCAATTTAAACTCCAACAATGATTCTCCCACGCGCGTGTATTGTTAAGAAGGTGAATGAAGAGAACTACTGAGAAACACGTACGCCCGTCGGTAGAACCAATGTCGATATTTCGCGCGGAAAACGATTTAGACGAAGCATGACACATATAGGCTGAGTATCATGGTTTAACCCATGACTGTGAAGTATGACTTACGGTATGCCACGTTCTATCTACCCCGTGGATGGGTGAGCGCAAGTTGCCACGTGACATGTGGCAATAGCTTTGAGTGTGGTGATAGACTTGAGACTTGTTCGAGTTAATCACTTTATTAATCTCGACTGCACGTTCCCAAGTCTACTCAAAGCAAAACGTCCGACATATGTCTGTTACATGCTTCAGCCAATGATGCGAAATCTTGACTTGTGAGGAACTCCTAAGACACTTCCAGCAACTGTTACACACGTTGATTCAATCAACCTGTTGTCTCTATAGCTGTCTTTCTATTGACTAATGCTGTACCAGCTAATCCTGTAAGTGAAAACTCAACTGTAACTTTACCTGAACTTCACCTGACTCAACAAACCCGTGGCTAGGTATTTATAGTCTTTTACTATGTTCTGGAACTTTTACCAAGTCAAGCACATTCTAGAAGTTTTCGGAATCTACCCAATCATTCTACAGACTTATATCAGGCTTTTGAATGCACTATTTAAATCACTAATATGCTGGAATCTACTAGAATGTTCTCTAGTAGTCTATTACAAACAAAATACATAACCACTAGCCTGACCTAATGGGTCATGCCAGTCAAAGTGCTATCTGGTAGTAAACAATTTGAACAGCAAAATGAAACCTATAGAACTAAACTAGAACCTACCCATTAAATATTACATTTTAGACACAACTGCATATCATATATCTGACACAGGGTTGTAAAAATAACGCGGAATTTGTGCAGATGGAAGTTAGAATCGTGGTATTTATAAACATCAAATTTTTGCATACCACATATCCATGCTGACCAATCGGCTGTACTTTTGTGCAGAAGTTTTTCTCGTATGTAATACATGTATTATCGCTTGTTAATCAGAATTTAATGGTTATATCCCAAGCTGTTATCATTGAATGTTTTTGTCATTTCGATCGATTTGATGGGTTTGCAAACTTGCGAGGATTTTTTTCAACCAGACCTAACGTTGTTAATGTGATTTAATCGTGCAATCGTTCTTGTTTGATGACGAAGTTTGCTTAACCTCTCCCTGTGGGAACACATGGCTTTATTAAGCACCCTGTGGTCCAAAATGACAGCCACAGTGATACGCGGAAGCACCTGAAGTGATTATGCAATTCATCTCCAAATAAGAAAAGACAGTCATTTATCTCCTACAATCCTCCTTTAGTTCTTTGGTTAGGAAAATACTGGCCAGTCCCTACAATTCTAGAAAGGTCTTTCAAAGACTGAAACACAAGTCCAAATATGTTCTCCGGAATATTAACTATAAATTACTTCTCGTGTACACTTATGCGCACGAGTTATCACATTTGCCGAAAAGGTAAAGCAGCGTAGAATTTCGTAGACGAAAGAATCTCTTTAACGAAGCCATTGTCACGGTGGTCACGTGCGTCGCTTGCAACGCAAGGCGATATCTGGATACCGTCTTGCGAGTTCTTGCTTTTCTCGCAAGGAACTTGATTTTATGACTATCCTAGTGTCAAGAACCTGACACAATAGTTTTTGAATTCTTGGTCTCAAGAAGTTCAACTAATGCTTCTGGATAACTAATTGTTAGTCCCACGCGGAGCTGTCTTGTCTTCCGCCGGGGTTCCGGTAGAAGCCCATACGATGTCACCTGGTGTAATAAAAACTCTCACCGTTTTTTTTATTCATCTCTAAGATCTATACCATACCATACCATACCATACCATACCATACCATACCATACCATACTATACTATACTATACTATACTATACTATACTATACTATACTATACTATACTATACTATACTATACTATACTATACTATACTATACTATTTGTCCGAGTTATGTCTGACGTGGATCAGACTTTATGTCAGAGATGGATAATAATCTGATATAAATTAATTTATGTCTGACATAATTTTCGAATAATATCGAACATAATTCATTAATGCCAACCATAATCATATCAGAGGATATCAGAGTAACATCCACCATTATTCTATTGAAATCTGGCATAAATTATATTTATGTCTGATAAAAGTCAACGAGAATCCCCGATTAAGTGAATGTATTGACGATTGTCGTTCGCCGACTTACGTCAAACAAAAATACGATATATGTCACATAAAAGAAAAATGGTCGCCATTAGCATTATTTATATCTGGTATAAATAAGATTCATGATTGACATTAATGAATTTTGTATAATAATATTTGAGAATTATGTAAGATATTATTTTATATCAGGCATTATCGTTTATGCCTGGCATAAATCTGATTGATGTCATAGATAAGTTTTATTTATGTCTGACATAATTCTGTTTTATGTAATACACAATTCGGATTTTTGTCAGACATGAATCTGATTTATATAAGACACAATTTCGATTGATGTGAGATATACTTCAGTTTTATGTCTGACGTGAATGGTGTTGAACTGGCTAACCGCCACCCTGTTTCTGTGTCGTGCTAGTCTTAGCGAATAGGTAAGTGTTCCTGGAAATCGTGCTCTAAAAGGTCACATCTTTGTATTGACGCGAATAAAATGTCAAGGTAGTAAGCTGTAGTATATATGGTTTAGAAAAGACAAGACCAGTATGAATTCTGCGACGCCGTATATAATTCAATCGTCTACTTATCCCATTCCATATCAGTTTAGGTGGTGGCCTTCACCTAGACATGTACGTTTAATATAAAATCTGGTTTCAACAAATTACACCAGTGCCAGTAACAGTCTGTATGAAAATCCTGTAAACGTAGAAAAACAAACAGCTAAAGGTGATGATATCACAGATACGGTTCTTGAACAAGGCACATTAAACTTAGTGCAAGTACTGGATTTATCTCGAAAAATACGGTGAGTGGTTTTCCAGAGATTCGTTTCGTAGACTTAAGAAACACATGAAAGACGCAAGATCACGCAAGTCATCGCGAGATATCGTTATGCATTGCGAACGAAGCTCGTGATCACACTTTAGTCTAGCTTTATTCGCGAGTGTCATGTGTCAACGGAATGCGCGAGTGGGGCTTATGTCGCTAAAATGACGATTCTTTTTTACTCCGAGTGCCCTGAATAATTATTTTTTTGTCCATCGTCGTTTTAGTAACATTATCGTAATGTTCAGAAAACGCTAATGTGTGTAGTGTTTTCGCATCTATGCCAGTTAATTGTACAAGCATTAAATACAAATAAGACGGTGCTAGAGAATCAATAGAGAAATATAAAGCAGATAATGTCTCCACACTCATGTTGTGATAAAAGGAGTCGTATCTTCCTCCATTACCTGCACCATTCCGCATTGAACACATTAACACTAGAACAAATAGGAGCTGATGTCGACGTTCCTAGGCGAACACACATGAGTGAGCTGAAATGGGGTTCAAATGAGCGCCAATAAAAATGGCGCCGGTAATGGCTGAACTTACACCTGGCGTCATAAAAAGTCTCCCTATTTTTATACAAGAGGTGCTCTACATGGCTTCTGCACTCAATGAAAATGGATAGGGATGTCACGACTCGAATTCGATAAAAGCTTGTTCAAAATAAGGTAAAACGTCTATTTTCACCTGAGCTGGATGAACGGAAATTGACATTTGGGTGCCAAAATAGGAATTCGCTATGGTGTCTTCTCCCGTATCACAAATGTTGCAGATAGTTGCATGAAATGCTGTATTGCAGTTTTCGGGAACAAGGGTTCATATCATTTCTTACATTGTAAAATAAGAATGATGACTATGAAACTATTCCGTCTCAATTAAAAACCTTAATAGATATTGTGTATTAAATGTTGGTGTTTATTACTATTCACGTATACAGTTAGTTGGTTAATTACGTATTGTTGCTCATTCACTGACACTACTATCTTCTGATTGGCTAAAGCGCAGCACGATAACTTGGTTAATGAGGTGATGTTGTACGCATAACCTTGTTGTATCGCTTTTAATTCATGCCACTCGGACGTCAGATGTCACTTTTTGTGATCTGATGAATTACAGGCCACAGAAACCCCTGTTCTTGCAAAACAAGTAGACGACGTCAAGTTATCAACACATGTAAAACATTCCAATCTAATGAGAAATGGAGAAATCAGAGCAAAGAAGCACCAGTGCTCATATAATAAAACAGATATAAGCCCATCTTTCAGGCACATCACGTCATATGAACCTTCGGCCTCGGTCTTCGCCTGTGCATAATGTTTCGAAGTTGCTTTTGCATTTGGAAATGCGTAAATGCATACAATTAGAAAAACACCGTATTAAACTCACGAGGCATCTTTCTACTAAAATTCAAGCAATGCCCATTTGCTTGCTTTATTGACTATCAAAAGGCTTTCGACTGGGTCGGAGGACAGAGATCTTCTTATCCTCCTGAAACTTTTTGAAAATCAAGTTGTTGGGGAAACAGTATTTTGCCATTAAGTCTCTACTCGTGAACACATCTTCGTGTTTTCACATAAACAGTATAAACTCCACTACTAATTAGTTTCTAACAACTTGTGGGGTTCGCCAGGAAGAAATTTTGTAGCCCAATTCAATTGGTATTTTGTGAATGATTTGGCAACCGAACTAAGAAACACAAACACAAACATCGGAATCAAAATTGATGACGAGTTGCAGACAACTATTTTACATTATGCGGATGATATTGTTCTATTAGCAGAAAACGAGCCTGACCTACAGGTTGTGTTGAACATGGTTACCAGTGGTGCTTTAAATGGAAACTGCCCCAGGTTACAGTGTCTGTACGTTTTCCTAAAGGAGACTGGCAGACTTGAAAACTTTCTTCACGAGGAGCCATAATTGGGGTCTCGTGCTTTTGCTCAAGTGTTTTGTGCAATGGGCCCAACCATGAGGCCTGCGCACGTCTGATGCACCGCAAATGACATCAGACCACCTGCACTGTTTTTTTTTACAATGTTTTGTTTAACTTAGTAGGAGACGCAATCCTGAATTGAAAGACCAAGTACAAATATTTGGTGTGTATTTTGACGAATTTTTAGATTTTGATACCACTTTATGCGACTCGGCTGGTAGAGCGCTTATAGTGCGGTTATCTCGAAGTTCAAATCTGTGAAGGATGTCGGTTTTGGTTTGCAGTGCTATGTATCAGGCAGAAGGTCTACCTGTTATGGAATATGGGACTGGTAGTTGGCGATTCAGGATATGGATTGTTGCAAAATGGTTCGAAACCATGCCAGGAGATATTTTTAGGGGTTCACCGCTTCACGCCCATCCTTGCCAGAGGATTAGAATGGCTCCCTAGAAGATTAATTCGCCTTGCGCGTATGTTGAGAGTTTGAAATAGACGTATTAGCTTGGATTTCTATCGTCTCACTAGACAAATTTTGAATGGAATTTTACCCAATGTGGACAAAACTGGTTAACTGAACTGAAGTGTATTTTCAGTTTGTGCAACATGAATAATGTTTTTACATACAAGTCTTTCTGCAATATTGAAAGCATGGGTTCTATTAATATGTCCACTATTGGAAAACTGGAAGGAGGGTATTAGGTCAAAATCAAAATTGAGAACTTACACGACTTTTAAGGAACATTTCAAAACCGAGGAAATATTTTTGTTTTCTTAGAGAAAAGAGTTCTTTATTTTGTCAGTTTAGATTTAGAATTATTCCATTGGAGATAGAAGTTGGAAGGCATAGATAATAGGTTATGTCGCTTACTTCATTTTGATTGTTATTGCACTCTATATTAGGACTTACGTATAAAACCATATAATGAGACCAGGAACTTGCATTCCACTTCTTTATTTTTTCTGATGTTGATACACTTAGTTTTTAATGATTGATCTGTTCGGGGAGCTTTCTGTTTTTGTTCAAGAAACATTTTTTAAACGTTAGAGTTTTTTGTATACTACTATGTAATCAGTGACCTATAACCCAATGGGCTGGGTGTGTTTTTAAGTTCTGAATTAATTGAATAAGTTTAAGCGTACATCACTTTAATAAATAAATACATACTACGATAATGACCGGTCGTGCTCACCATATGTTTCTATTTTTATTATAATGCTTTGCAGTTATGTTCAGCTGCAGTGCTGTTAAATTTGACGTACGCTGTGTGCGCACTCGCCCTCTAGCGTCATATTGCAACTCTCTTTCAAATTTTAATAAACACGGACAGAGGTAGATGCAGAGACGTATCTCAGCAGTATTAGCGTAAGTAGCGTGGAGAAACTGTGGAAAACAACTAGTTTTACGAGCAAATGCTTGAATTAGATTAATCCCATTGGAGAAAAGTTCTTTAAGCGCACATTTTGTTATAATTATCAAAGTTTATAGTGGTAAAAATCCGAACTTCATGTAAGATCCGTTACATCACGCCATCATTGGTTCTCTTTGAATCGTACTTACTCTCTAGAACCGTGTAATTTCATCTTACAGACTCAGCCTTTTTACCGAGGTTTCTTCATAACTTGCACGTAGTCTTCTTGAATTTCCTTGAACTAGAATGTAAGGGTAAGGCAGTTGCCGACGCTATCCAACACTTATTTTCCACAGTTTATAATTAATAAAATATTGCGCCGGGACTGAGATGATAATTGCCGACAGTTATAATTATTCCTAACCGTGTTTCGCAGTTAGCCTTTCTAAATCAGTTGCCTATGGACATTAACGCATTACAGCAACGACATTAGCGTGCTTACTCTGTTGGTAAATCTACAGCGAAATGTGCGTTCGGGCACATGATGAACTTGATGCGTGTATGCCGCATTAATAACGGTGAAGAAATAGAGGTAAGATTTTATACATTTGTATTTCTCAAGTTTTGCACAAGGATGTACGCGTTAGAATTCAATTATCTGATGATAATCTTGAGATAGAATTCCTCTTGCCGTTCAAAATCGTGTAGCTCATTCACATACGTAGTAATTCCGCCAACAATGTGGAAACTACGGATGCACCTGCCTGTCAATAATACGAACAAATGTAATTTTCGTAACGACAACAATAGGATAGTGTTTAACATTCGTTAGCTTATATATACAATTATGATGATGATATTTAACGTTATAGATTGAGGATACGTGTTAATTTACATCGTGGTGCTCCCACAGATACAAACACGATACAACATTACATCACAAAACATATTATACACGAGAATGCATACAAAGTGGGATCCGGGGTACAGCGCTGTAGTCAAGTAGGAGTCGAATCCACGATCTTTAAATTGGTAGTTGTCAAGTCAGTTCCACTGGGCTACACTCCCTCCGCAGAATTATACGCGCCATTACGCTACGATTTAACTCCAGTACCCACTTAAGAAATTTTGACATTAAAAGCTTTGACGTTTATAAACATTATTTCGTCCTTGATATAATTTAATAAAATTAAAATTAAAATAAAACTTTGGCGCTCTAAGGTAAACTGTAGTGTTACGAAAGTCAGTCCACGTAAAATGCTAAGGCGTCGGCCCTGACTGCATGAGTAACGGACGACTATATTATTCTAAAACATGCACCTGTTAGGAAGATTGATCATCAATAGGTGAGCCTTCAACTTGACAGCACATCCTGCTGGAAACACAGGTACGTTGTTCAGTTTAATGTGACAGCAAGAAAAATACCCTGACCAAGATTGGGGAACAGGAGTCAGGGCAGGGGAGGAGATGCGTTCGTGTCCGCCTGTCACGGAACGAATACCTCACATAGTGGTGTTCGCACCGCTCGTACAATAATTATTCTTAGAAATCTGGAGAAGTTTAATGTTTTAACCAAAAGAAAGACCACAAAAACTACGAATTTGGAAATGACAGATACGGGAATCAAATTCAGACCCCAACAGTCAACCGATACATGTGTCTGAGCAGTCACGTGTTGCTACTCTTAACATGTAAGAGCAGTTAAAAATAATGGTATCCACTGTTTCGGATACACGCTGGCATCGAAGAACCGTCGATTTGCAAACTAAACTTTATAAAATCTATCGATGTAACGCAACCTAATGTAGTTAATGTTTTAAACAATTACAGCTGCGTGCTTCTAATCATGACTGTTAATTATACATACGATTTCAGTTCTTAAAAGTCCGGCCTACCCCCTGTGCCGCAATGGTTACGTCATATTGCTTCATACACATGTATTTTTTCAATTACCAATTGGGAACCATGAAACCATGTACGTGTTTCCAATCCTTGATGACCACAGAGACGTGTAACTGGGAATATGTGTAGTCAAATGTGACGTTTTTTTTCGGCAACATCGTTATTTTTCACGAAAATCGACGTAACTTTTGGCACGCACGCGACAAGTCCTGCTTCTGTTTTTCATTAACTACACAATCCTTTGTTCGAGATTCCACGTCAAGGCCTTTTTGTAAAAAACAAAGACTTAAACATCCCGTGGAAAGTTCTGAATTCATCATTTTTATCTAGGAACCACTAGTTTTTAGTTACCATGTTCTGGGCCTAAAGGAATTTAATAGAAAAGCTGAGGCGAAGCAAGCAAAAAAGTACTATCTTGGAAGTTTCGTTAGCAAATTTGCCCGTCCGTGTAAGCTACCGCGATTTCCGTAAAATATTACCGGCTGTTTACCACGTGACCACAGACGCTCGGCCGTACTTCCATGTTTACTGGTGTGTTTCTGTGACCATCGACGATTGAAAGATGTACGGTTTCTCGTTTGGCATTTTGTATATATATTCAAACAGATATTTGAAGAGCAAGGATCCTGAGGCGAAGAAAGTATGGGCAGTTACCTAAAAATCTTACCTTGCCTCCTTCATGTATTTTCTCGAGTGCTACTTTTCACATTTATCGGGATCATTCCTGAAATGCTTCTCCAAACATTGGGGGTAACATGGATGTTAATTGATCTGTACAGACAGCGAATCTCTTTTCAATTTTAATGCATTTTGAACACATTATAAGTAGACGCACCAGTTGCCATTGTAAACAGTTTTGTATAAACGCGCGCATAAATGTGCATTTGACCTCTCATATTAATCTTGACAATGGTTAAACCGCTATCATTAAACGGAAGTAACGTGCGGGCTGATATCGAAATTTACTTCTCTCACATTTTAAAGATTAATCATGCAATTTAAATACTGGTTTGCACTGAACGCGTACAATAGTGCATGTCCAATGAATCTGAGAAAAGGTGCGAAGCTTTGATTTTAAAGACCTCATCTCAACGGGTGCATCCATTTCACACACTTGAAAATAATTAGGTAACATACAACATGGTATAACGATTTCCTCTTTTCTTTTATCAAACCATAAGCCTTTTTAACGCCGAATTTCGTGTCTCGACCGGAATCAGGAAATCGTCGACTATTCCCGCCTATTTCCGTGACTTGAATTTCTTGTAGACCAGGCAAAGATATTATAGTTACTATTATATATTTGCATCAAGTCAGGAATGATTCCTAAATGCCGACCATGTTGTCCTTGACAACGTAGTGATACTGCTCGCTTAGCGTAATCGTAATTATTGTGTTTGTTTTCACATTTTAACTCTTTTTTGTACAAATTTGACTGCCTAATCTCCAAAACTTTAGCTATTTCTTTGGTTATGACGAGTGTTTTTTAAAGTAAATGTAAGTTGAAGTTATGAATACACCGCACTTCCCGCAATATCCCGACTCGTAATGAGGGTACGTCAACTTTCAGCAATAGCAAAACATAAGTAGGTCGGTAAGTGTCTTTTCTTCACCGCCATATCGTGAAACTGATGTAAATTACCTGGCAATACCCCAGTTACCGATAGCGCCCTTAGTAACTTGACACCGGTCTGTTCGACCACTAAAAATGTATAGTAGTAAAAAAAGAGCTTCTGCACAAACAAGAACGAAATTTTCAATCTCAAAAACACGGTGCTCCTCACATGAGTTGCAATAACGTGTACCTGCGCTTTTTGAACTTGCGAAATTGACTTTTAATTTCAATTATTTGACGAAATACAGTTTAAAACGCGAGAAAAGTTTACTATAAAAACCACAGTTAAAAGTTCTTACGACTTGTTTTATCACCCAAATAATAAGTGTTGAAATCACGGTGAAAAGCATCTTCTGTTGTCAAGACAACGGCATTCTTAACAGACGTATTTGCTCTTGCAAAGCAAAGTAATTGCGTTCTTCTTTTTTTAAATTGAAATTTGTTACAACTGATAAATTGTCTGAAATGCTCCCGACTGCTATACTGCGTATGCAACTGAAACTAACCCTCCGTAACAAACAAGTGTTAAATTGTCCCCATGGTTACCTGAACCTTTGGAAACTATGCTGTGACTGGATCTAAATTCCTATTTTTGGTCCAAATCTCGTCATCACTGAAACATCCGCCAGGGGAAAAATACGTCAACAACATGGCCTAAATTACAAGGAGATCCTTGCAAGATTAAATCGCAAACGTAGAACTGTCAAAAGTAGACCTAAATGAACACTGCATTGTGTATTTCGTCGTGATGGACTATTTCGATGTGCGTGCAAGAGCGGATCCTGGATTTTGAGTTCTGGGGGGGGGCAGGGCAGGGCAGACTATTGCATGTCAAAAATTCGGACCCTCGAACTGCCAAATGAAATCTGGTGTGCAAGTTCGATCTAATTGAACTGACAAACTTCATTGAAGGATTACTCAAGAGGACGCCGGGGGTATACATGGGTGCAGACATCAGTGCATTTAAGATGCGTTCAACAGGGTTTCATTACTGCCTTGGAGGACGTCAGGCTCGTTTTCATTAATTGTTATTGACCCCACTGAAGTTGACCTACGTTATCGGAGAAGGTTGCATCGGCAGGGAATAGGCCTACTTTCCTTGAGGCCCTAACTTCGTGTGACACTTCGATTCATACGACAAATCGAAACCGTATGGTCACTGTATAAACGGTTAAATATTGTCGGTGGCTTTTTGCGAAACTTTATTTGACTTGAAGCTTATTCAACCAGTGGTGACCCACGTGTCGTTGCCATATGATGCCTGTACCAAGTAACACACCTTTACCTCCATTTTCACGTGCCACGTCTCTCCGCATTTTAACTAGTCAGCCCCGTCTTGCCTGGGTCACTTTCACCTTCATGTAGTATCCGGCAACGACACGTTGGTTATTACTGCTTGAACACGCTTCAAGCCAAATACTACTACTAGCCATCGATAAAAGAGCCTCGAGAGATGCACCCCTCTCCCAGAACGCAAGCCAAATCCAATGGGATTGAAAACCTTAGAAATGAGCCAAACATCTTGTAAGTGACAGTGAGTTCCTCAATCGACCCACCCATCCGTACTCATGTAAATTACGGTCGTCTTGAAGCAGCCCTTTGGTAAAGAGTGTCAGCTCACCTAGATCGGATGTCTATACATGCCGAAATAGTCCGACACGACGAAGATCACGATACAGAGTTCCTTTAGTTATTACAGTTTCATGGTTGCGAGCTGATGTAGCTTAGACAAAACCGGAAGTAAAACTCGAAAAGTTGATCCATGTTGTTGACGCAACTTTTGATTCTGCTGAGAGTGCTGTCATTTACGCTTCATGCGAGAAGTCGTAATTGCGAGAAAGGTCGTTAATTCGAGAAAAAGTCGTAATTACGGTGAAAAGTCGTAATTACGAGAAATAAAAATCGTAAAAGTCATTATCACGAGAATACAGTCGTTATTACGATTTTTTTCGAATGTTATTTTCGTTTTATTGGCACTTCTGCCGTACAAGACAATAAAGCTCAAGCATATCTTCTGGGCAATGAGAAGGTTCGCCAACAGTGATGACTGACATGAGAGGCGTGGCAATAGCCAATCGGAGTTTAACAGTCTCTAGAGACTATGGCAGAGTCTGCCACTGCAAGACGCTTTTTTCACAACCGTATAACCTTTATGTTGCCCAGGTCCAATGCCACTCTTGAATGAATGAAGAAAGACATTTTACACTGTTGTCAATTATGTAAGAACAAGGCTTTAAAAATGAAGAAGGACAATTTTGTCAAGTAAAATTAAAGTGACTTTCTTGGCAACACGCGTTCACTAACTCTGTGAGTTTTTTACTCTCAGGTCTGTTTTCTAATCGATATTAGATCACTCAACACTTCGAAGAATTGAATAAGAGCGCCGAATACGACGAAGAGCAAGCACTTGGGCACACGATCGTATCAAAGAAAGCGCAATTTCCGGTTGGAGAAATGTACTCTTGTAAATGAGCCACAACAAAAGTGAAGGTTTTAAACAATTTTGTGAACAAGCTGAGAAGAGGTGAAAGCTTCCACCGAACCAGCCCAAACCGTGACCGTTTGTTTCAGGGATTGTCGTTTCTGTTTTTCAGCCTGGCCTCTTAACAGCGGCAAAAATCCATCATTTGACATTGTGCAAACTAAATTGATCTGAAACGTCTATCTGGTTTTCAAGTTATCGTCGTAATTGTGCTTAGACAGTCATAGGCAGCAGTCTACACCATCGTCTGTTCACAACTCTAAAACCTGTTTACACTCTGACTGTTGTACACCATACATGCATACATACATACATACATACATACATACATACATACATACATACATAAATACATACATACATACATACATACATACATACATACATGTACATACATACACACATACGTAAATATACATACATACATACATACATACATACATACATACATACATACATACATACATACATACATACATGTACATACATACACACATACGTAAACATACGTAAACATACATACATTTATAGTAAAATAGCTTTATCGTATATATGCAAATGTGCATCTACTCTATTATATTTTAGTCGGTAACGGTAGTTGTCGTTATTAGGAAAGTACTAATTATGAAATGCGAAGGTTTTATGCTGGACTCGCTACGTAAATCAACCTGTCTGAGGTGAGATTTTTGTGGATCAAATGTTAACGACAAACCTGAATCTGTTTCGAGACAGAGCTGATGTATGGGCCTCACAATGTATTGACAATCCTAAACGACGATTTCACTACCTTCGCTTTCTCCTGATAACTTCCAATGCAATGTAATAGGTAGTGCAATGCCACTTTTCGTTCATGATAACCGAGCGTCAGGTGTCGCGATCAGTCGCCATAAAATCCATAAACCCTGTCTGCAAAGCGAGCAGACAACACTAGACCATAAAAGCAAGTAAGACTAGGCTAATCTAATGAGAGACAAAAAATCTGAGTTAAGAAACTTTGGCAGTGGTCGTCGACCGGTCCCTTGGGCATATCACGCTTGCGATCAGTCCATAGCTGTATAAAGAACTCAAGACCTAACAGTATAGGGCCTACCACTAGAATGCACCAGAATTTACGGTAACACGTCTTAATAATAATTCAAAATTTCTCGGAAAGGACAGCCTCCATCCCCCTATGGGATGGCTCAGCTCTCATGCTCCCCAAACCGCGTCCACAGTCAGGATCTGGGCACGTGCGTCGCGAAATTGACGCAAGATTCATTTAGTTGCCGAAAATTTGTTTAACAATTCCCGCAGCTCCACACGCGGAGAACTCGAATGTCGAGAGTTCATTGTCTCTGATTTAACGTCTACGCGTCAGCGAAAATCGACTGGAATTTCACAAATAACTGTCTGCAAATTATAATCAAATCTTGTAAAAAGTGAATGTTTCAACAAGTTTAGATGCAATTAGAGAAAATCTATCCGCGTGTAAAAATATAATATCGAAATTTACTTCTCTCACATTTTAAAGATTAATAATGCAAGTTAAATACTGTACAGTGAATGCGTTCAATAGTGCATGTCCAATGAATCTGAGAAAAGGTGCGAAGCTTTGATTTGAAATACCTCATCTCACCGGGTCAATATAGTTCACACATTTGAAAATAAGTAAGTAACATATACCGTTTTTGGCTTTCGTGAACGTTTCTCCTTCTTAGTTTGAAAATTTAGTTAGCACTCTCGGGGCATCCTAAATCTGAAAGTGGTGTCACTTCGTCAGTATCGATGTCTTGCCGCCGAGTTGACCCCGCCGAGTTGACCCCGCCAAGTCTGACCACCGGTGGTCACAAATGATACAATAAGACCCTGTCCTCCTTCGTTACAGCATGCATACACTATATATCTTATTTGCGAAAGACTAGTAGTAATAACCCGAGTACTACGTGGACATGTACTGGTGAATAGTTAACATATTCGTATGTTTGCGAAAGCTTCCTATTGGCATTCTTTTACCTAGAAGCGACCGGACCAGCTGGAATGCGTCTGGAGCAGTGTTTTTTTCCCGTTGTCTTACGCGCCCATTGTTGTGGCCCAGTTGGGAGGTTTACATGTGAACTGATATCATTGACTTTTCCAGGACGCTGTGACTAAATGCAAAAATGACGAGACTGGTGACGGTGATCTTGAGTTGTTGGTTGCTGGAGCGAGTCAGCGGTGGATCCTTTGGCCTGATATGTTCAAAAATCGACTGCAGGGGTGTAACGCGAGCGCTACGAAGCTCAGATGATACAATTAAAGTCCAATCATTCACCATCAATAACCTAACACCACTAGGTCTGATCGAGGAAGTATGCGATAAATTCATAAGAAATGATGTCACTGCCATAGTGTTCATTAACACAAACACGGATATCTACGACCGAACCAGGGTGCTTTTATATAGATTTTTAATGTCGCTCACGGAGAGCCTGTCTATTCCGCTGCTGGGCTGGAATCCTGCGGTGACGAAAAGTTTATCGGTAAGTATTGGCTAATTATACTTGCTTCTAACTTTTGAATATCAAAATATTTCAAATGTACTAAAACAGAAAAATTCGAAACACTTCCAACTGCCTACCCCCAGGCCAGAAACCTACAAACACATAAACCATAGCCACGGACTGCACAATTACCACGGAACCAGGGCCCGCAATCTAATCTTTGTACTCGAAATCGAACTCAAAATATTTTTTGCATTTTCTATTCTAATTGTGTGCAAACTCAAAATAAATGTATATTAGTCTGTGTTCGAGTATATTATGGTTAAGCGTATGAGTTTCTAGTACAAGGTGGCACTTTATGACTCACATATAATTCGCGCTGAAAACTCGAGTGAAAACTCGGGATTTCGAATAAATATTCTTAATTTCGATTTTAGACTCGAATTTTCAGCTTTAATGCTACGGTCATCAAGTGCAAACTAAGATTAGACAGTTATTTATGCAAACCATTAGGTGCTGGAGTATGGAATAATGGATACTTGTATTGAGTGGGCACAAAATTAGAATAGAAAGTACCATGCCTGTACGAGTTATGAAACCAAAAGAGTAGGCAAAGTAAATCATATAAGATATTGGTTATGCCATGTGTTATAGAAAAGTAATAATGGGAGAGTGGTGTCTGAATTTTGCGAAACAAAGTGCGCAAAACAAAAAGGCCGACACGTTACATAGGTCTTCTACGGGCCTATTGCAAGAAACAGTGTGCTTCAATGGCACTACTCATACTCAGCAAGTCTACCAGCATGCTTGAGAAATTTTACGAGTGTTTTAATGTTTTTATTAGTTTTGGGAGTTTTCACTGACATTGCTTTACTTCCAAAGCATTCTTTTCTAACGCTTTGGTGAGTGAAACACCGATCGACAAGGTGTTCTCCGTTTCATCTTCCATCCAGCGTTTCGGGCAGCAGGATTCTGTTAAAAAAATAATTTCCGGCGGTCTGGCATACCTTGTACCAGACGTGTGCAGGCTGTGTATGGGGCCCATTGCACTGATTACCTGAAACTATTTTTGTTTTCATTCATGTGTAGTTAAAACCGAGCTGAGGACCTAGAAACCTGACTCAAGGGTCTGGCAATGTGGCCTAATGGGACTCGAACCCACGAACCTCGAGTAAAGAAGGTGGGCACCTATCACACTAGGCCACATTGCCTCCTCGTAAGATACTGTCGTTTTCTTACGTTCCTGCACGTTACAGTGAGTCGTGCTGCCTCAATTAGTTCATCGTTCGTCTGTCGGGCGGAGCATTATCTTTTTTGACCAATTTAGTTGCTCTGATGTTTCTATTGCGCTTTTCATTGTTTACTGTATTTTGAGAGAAATAAATCCACCAATTCAAAAATGCGTTATCTTTTTGAGAAGTGCATTTTGATTGAAATATCATCTAGATATGGAAGCGGCAATCTGCTGTATTGGGAGTTGAATTATTTTGAAAAACAAATGTGGTTGTGGTATGGGGTGTGTACAAAACTTTTACGCTTACCATTTATTTTGCGCCGTCATTATACGTGCGATGTAAATCTCATTTAAGGTACAAAATAGAAATTATCTTCAACTGGTGCCGTCCATCGATAACCAATGCGAAACCATGTTTGACCTGCTAATACGCTACTCCTGGAAGAAATTTGTTGTGGTTACAACTGCAACGGATGGTCACAAAGAGTTTGTGTCCTGTCTAAGACGAAAGGAGGAACTAAACGAAAAATCAGGGTGAGTGCTTGTGCAAGAAAGAAAACGGGTTTGGCGACTAGTACAAGGCGCATTTCACTGCTTGAATGAGTTGTTGCAACAATGTAAAGTCTAGACTTTCTGCAAATACGTGTGACATCAGTATCATGTGATATTACCATTGGGATCCGTCCACGTTGGCGTAATGTGCACGAGGGTTCGATCTACGTTTGTTTTTATTATACTGGTCATTCTTTCCTCTGAAATTGTAGGCTCTTATTAGATTGGGATGTTCACTTTGGTCAACATCTTTGCTTTGGTATACTGGCACGGTGTGATCGTTTTGTTTACACGGCCAGGAGCTTATGGTTTCTGCAGTCTGGATGGTCCGTTTACGAATAGGTCGGACATCTGACGTCCGGTCGATCTGAACGAAAATTAATATCCCAAGCCTTCCGATCAACATCACCTCATAAACGGAAGTTATTGGTATTGTGTTCTCTAATCAGAGGACCGAATTGTTAGTGGTCGTGCGATAAAAATTAATAATTTTGACCGTTGTCGCTTAATACAGCGAGATTAAAGTAGTGCACTTCGTAACCTTGCGTAAGACCTCAGGTTAAGGAATGCACAATTCAAGAAGCAACCCGCTTCATGATCCTGCTCTGTAGTCTTCGTGTGTGGAAATGTTTCATTTCTAATACTCTGTTTTAGGTTTCACATTCTTTCCATCGTGAAAATTCTGCAGACTGACAGAAAATTGGTTTACGAGAAATTGTCTGAAATTCCACAAGAAGCCAGGATTATACTTATGCATTCTAATCTGTAAGTTTTAAATATGATTACATTAGAAGAGCAGTATGCGCCAATGTAAACAAAATATTGCGTCGTGTCCCATTTACTATCTAAACACCGCAAATGATCTCAGGTGTCTTTTGAAAGGATTCTAAATCCCGTCTTTGTGATTCAGAAGCGGTACTGTCTGCTGGTTTAGCACAATGAATTCCGCTCCCTGAGAGCACAACACAGCACGTACGGTAAAAATTCTCCTCTGGAATTTGGAACACGTAAACTCCCGCAAAAAATTGAATTTCCTTGATTCTGGAATTTGGAAAAAGTGCGATTTTGTCGTTCACCATATTTCTCAAATTTCGGATAATGTGATTTTAATCTAAAAAGTGGGTAATTTTGACGTCTGTACTGTTATTGTTGAATTTGGGACAACCAATTTGTGGCCAAGCTCCGACCTTGAGCAAAATAATGAATTTTCACTATTCCAAATTGGAGATTTCTTACCGTAATATGGGTCTGTAATCGAGATTGGCGGTCTTTCCCGCGGCTGTCGATCAATACACCTCGAGTGTAAATCACGCATGCCAATGTAGAAGCAGTTTTCAGACTTTAGACGAGAGTAACAGCGCAGTGTTTTTTTTTCAAATATTCAAATGATACTGCGGCACCTCACACATGTTAACGTGCTAAAACAAGTTTTTGATAACCCCAGATAGATTTTATACAACAAAATTCCCTTTCGTTTCATTTGCCGTACTCTTTTTACTTTACAGTGGTATGATTGGTGAACATCTTTCCTATAGTGTCTTACAATTTGCGTTGAGTAATTATCAAATCGTCATTATTTGACGAGAAATCGAACATATTCAGTGACAGTGTTATCCGTTTACTTTTTATCAACTTTAATATATTTTTACCTAATGATAATCAATAATTAATTACTTAGCATTACATAATATGATTTATTACCTTAGTGAGGAAGGTGACGTTATCTTTGAAGTTGCCGACGAGCTGTCCTTAACGACTGCCGATTATCAATGGATTGTAACAAAGCACGTGATTGCCGAGACCGAGGAAGACACGTGTCGGAATTGTGTATTTCCTGATGGCTGTTTAGGTAAACCTTCAGGAATTAACGTTTTACGTTCATATGATGTCATAGTTCATCAAATGACCGTCAGAGGTCGTGAAAAGGTCAGTCAGAGAACAAGTAAAAGACCTAGCGGACACGAGCCACATGTTGTCTTGTGTATTAATAGAGACACTATTTCTACTTCATTCTAATAGACAATTTCATGAAACAAACTTTAAAACAAACAAAGCTTGTATGACGGGCGTTATAATTCACCCAATTCAAGTAGTTAAGACGGAGGTTAATTGTTTCCACGTGATGTGCTTGCAACATGACGTCAACAAGATTCGATATATCGCAAATTCTCTTTGTGTATCAAAAATGATCCCGTTTCGTCATTCCTATAAACGAAATAATACCGAAGACAAGTAGTGATACCTTTCGACAGGCAAGACTTGTTATGTCCTAAAATGATGAAAACATAGGAAGCGATTCATTTGATACTGAAGAGATCAAAATTACCGTAAAATCCATTTTTCTGTATTGATGATCAAAGGGTGTTAGTTGTCCAGATTCATGTTAAACAAAATTATCCCGTGTAGTTAAAGCAACATCTCACTCGTGTTAGGTTGTCAATGTTAAATATAAAACGCGTCGGTATTTAAAAATAGGACCGTGTTCACCGGACAACTCAGTCAAGTCACGAACATATTGCGTACACGCGCCAATTTCGAATCCACAATTTTAGGGTTGGGCAACCCCAATAGGCCCTGAAGCGTGTCTTCAGTCGCTGACAGTTTCTATGCCGGTGTTGGTATTGAAAATTGAATCCTGTCACTGTAAGTATTATGAGAATGTTCTATGAGAATATAAGGCTTAAATTGATTTTCGTTTTTACTCTGCTAAACAGGGCGACACGCTGCTAATAGTAATTAATAGTATACATAGCTATTCAACTGGCGTCTGACACCAGACTGTTTTGGTTCCTCGATCTCATTATAAACTCAGAGAAAAAGGCAACTGCAAGGTTCACGAGTGACGTTGAATGTACCACTGTAATACTGACAGTGCCATTTTGATGGTCTAATATCTAAATGAACACCAAAGCCTTGATTAATCTTTTATGAAATAAACTCCACTTGTGTTTCCATGGTGACGCTAGTGTTGGCATACGTTGTAAAGGGACAAACTTTACTCTTTGCACAAGGCGGAGGGTGTCCTGGAAAAATTCTTCTTAAAGGGATATTACCGTTTTTACGGCGGAAAAAATTAGATTATTGATGGATGAGATAGACTTCTTGAACTTATTAGCTTTGACCTGATCTATAAAATAACAAAATAGGTAATGTTTTTCTATTTTATTACAAATCGTAAATTGTCTGCCAGACATTCACGTTAAGCAAGAGCAGTGATTTTTACCAGTCAAATACGCGTAAAACACCCTGCCACTTATCGCGTAGGATATAGCTCCACAACCAAAACGACGGTTCCAGGTTCGATTAAGGGTGAGGCTAATCTCAGAAAATCAGTTTTCACTCCGGTAATGCCCTTTAACCAGTAAGCACAGGCTACAGAAATTGTTACTGCCGAATGTGCACTTGGCACTGCCACACGCCGTACGTTACAATAGTTCATAAATGCACAGTCCTTCCATCTTTTGTGGAATTCCACCCCATGCATTGCAAAGGTTCTGTTTGGTTAACTTTTAAGACTGCGTAAAAGTAGTCATTTAATTATTAGCTATCAGTATTGTTAATACTGGTCTTGTATCATCCATCGTCTTAGTAGTTTACCTATACTTCACACTCTTTCACAGTGCTACGAAAGGTAGCACTGTGGAATGTTGTTTATCATGGCTTCTCGTTGGTTAAAGTAATGAAACTGACGTCATAATATTCAATCATTCCCATTGGTTGAGGTCTGGGAAGCCCCTTTCAGTTTACTGTTACGTAGTATGGCGACCTATTTTAACTTGAATAGTTGCATGGTGGCGATGTGAACGATAAAGTTCCGACTAAGCATGCGCATTGATGCCCACTCACGGAATTCCGTATGTCGTTCATCATGTTTCCACAGGTCCACTTTTCAGTATAGGTGGCACTGTGTGAGAGGATAAAGTATGGGGTACACTTCGACACAGCGCCGGCCACCTACATGTATACTAAAAGTGGTCCTGTGGAAACATGATGAACGACACACGGCCGGAATTCCGTGTGTGGGCATCAATGCGCATGCTTGGTCGGAAGTTTATCGATCACATCGCCACCACTTGCACATGCCTTCAATGCACTGCAAAGTTTGGGCTTCGCCACGGGATCGAGGTTCCTTGATGTTGTTTACTTCGATCACTCCACGCTTTAATAAATTTCAACTATTCAAGTCAAAGGCGGTCGCCATACTAGGTAACAATAAACTTAAAGGGGTTTCCCAGATTTCAACCTCCACAGTACTGTATTGTAGCCTATGAACTAACATGTATTGTACGGCTTATCGTCGTCGTCGTCCTTTTCCTCATCATCATTGTTGCCCTCACCGTCACTAATGGATTTACAGGTGTTTCCTACATAACATCGAGTACTGTCAAACGGAAGAAAGCCAAGCAAGCCTTCGATTTTTTTATCGAAGCCGATAGGTGTTTCTCAAAATACCGTGTTGCAAGCAAGGTGCCTAAGGACGACATAAGCTGTAAGAATGAATCTTCACACAATACAAGATGGACGGCCGGGCAACTGTTTTACGAGTAAGTAATTATTTTAAACAACAGGCATTGCATTTCATTTGATGTGGACACGTCTCACTAATTCTCCGACAATCTTGCTAGCACAAGTACGTGTATTGTTTCAGAGAACATGCTAAAACTGTGAAGAATGTGACTTTTGGTATGATGCCAAAATAAACTACTCGTGGGTTTTACGACGAATTTTCTGACGTCTCTTCAGTGCAAGATTTTGGGCCGGTCTTATACTTTGAGGCTAACAGGAACATCCGGGGAAGTGATAATGAAAATGACGCGCACATTATATCAAGTTGGACTTAACGGGGATAGTTCCACTGAATCGTCCGTCAATTTTGTGATTTTTCTAATCTATTAAAATGGAAATATTTTGCAGAAACAATCATTCTGCACTGTAAAATATTGAAAAATGGGATGACATAAAGAATGATAGCGTTTCAATGACTCGCAGCTTGTATTCAAAAGCATGCATTGGTTGTTATTGTTCTCTCGTGCTATTGTTATAAATCATCCACACCACAAGTCGTGATTGTTACAGACTAGCGCTAATCAGTCGTTTCTGGAAGTCGGGGTTATGCGATTCGAAAACGAGGCAATTTTTCAGTAGTAGGATAGCTTTTAATTTGAACTGACGCGAAAATCTGTCTACATCCAATAGCATTCCTGTCGTAGGAAGGCGAAAATTTATCAAGCGAGAACAGAGAGGCTTTAACCCTGTCCTCGCTCGCTACCATTTTAACCCCTCTCAGACGTCGCTTGCTTGCCATTTTCCTTAGAGACAACGATGAAAACACACCACACCACCACCGCACTACACTTTCACCCAATTTTGAGCCACCAGTTGCCACCAAGGTTTCATTCCGTACTGGCGTGACCTCCGCTTCCGACGGACCTGGAGTGAATAACGTATTCCTGTTAGCAAATAACGCTAAACTTTGCATGGGGATGGTCGATGCCTGTGACGTTCACTTACATAAAAAGGCTCTGTGGGTCAGCGACACCTCTTCCTTGTAGTAAGCCTAAACTATTATTCCGTCAATATTCATTATTTTGAGAAGGAATTGGCCTAGTGAACGCAGATGTTGTTAAAATGGGATTGTAAACTGGTTTGGGAAATTTCAGAAAAAAATGTGCACCTTTCATTGCCATATGGACCATAGGCAGAGACGCGTCCATGTTTGTTCAAAAGATCGCCTGCATGTATTTGTTGCTGGGAAACGGTTTTGATCCAATCAGTTTCTACATGCCACTCTTCAAAAATGCCACGTTGTCATTTTATGACTTAATGGCTTTGATCAAGTCACAGGTATGACTTTAATGAGAGTTTGGGGTGCCTTTCATTAACGCAGGGCACTTGCGAGGCACTTGTCGCAAGAAATCTTCGCTAATGGAATGCTAGCAGAGAACTATACGACTTCATTCGGCATTTCCCTCCCTGGCCGCCATTTCGCTAGTGTACATAAGACATAAGAGCCCAAGTGTACTCACAAAACACTCACGAGATTTTGCGTGGTTTCACTTTCTGGCGAGTGTCTTGCGTCTACGCAACGCACCGTAAATGTTGCAAGTAGATCTGTGCACGGCATCCAGTTGACGTGTACAACACCTTGCACAGTAGTCATTGAAATTTACGATTACAAGTTCATTTCCTTTTTTAGAATGTAGTTGTGTGGCGGATGTTTTCAAATACTTAAACTTTGACCAACGGTGCAGCTATTGGTAATTTCGGACAACTGACCCCGGCGGACCCGCTCGGCGATAATGTATCGACAATCGCACGGCTGTTTGGCCGATATAACCATGAATAATGAATATTCATTGGATGGGCGTCAGCCGAGCACACTGTGTGACTAAGACATCAACTGGACATGTCACTGTCACGTCAAGATAGAAAGGCTGTTCCCAAAGTTTTGCACAATTTTAAAACAGACTAAATTGTATTATACAAAATTGTTCTCTGCCAGTGAAACAGAATATTTTCACCAAGTATTTTTACGTTTTTTTCCAAGTTCTGTTGATGTCAAGGCATTTTTCTTTTAGTTTCAAATTTCAAAAAACGATCTGTCAACTGCTCGTTATTTCGTTGATTTTCTCCCACAAGGCAAATAACGTGTCCTTATTTAGTATGGCAAGACATAGACTAGCACATTTCCCTTATATGAAAAATATAGAAATTTTCTTTAAAACATTAATTGAAACCAAGTATATCTTACCTTTCGCTATTCTTAGAAAACCTGAAAACGACATCCTGGGGGAATTGTTTCTATCGTTGCTGCTGAATGTTGTTCAGAGTAGCTGTCCGGCTTTGCAGCAACCAAAATGTTTTGCGTTTTCTACCGCTGTAGCCACTAGGGGGCGTTAGTTTGAGCGGCTTCCCACTTCGGAATTCTCGATTTTTTACTCCTACTATCTTAACTTTTTGACAACACTAGCTTCATTTTCTTGATAACCTTCCTTCTTCCTGATATCTTTGTTTTCTCTTAATCTTAGATTCAGTGATCGATGACAAAATGTTTCCAGAAAATATAAGATGAACTTTTCTGAGTGTCTTTGGTTTGGAATCCTTCGCCCTGTGTGTTTAATGGGGTATGACTGACCCCCAACCGAAAACATCTCTTAACTTGATTGTGTAGTGCTTCCGCTTTTATGTTGCTAGTTCAAAGTTTGGCGACTTATACCATTTTCATTTTGTTTCATGTGACAGGTGCCTCAGAAACGCTTCACTCACAGAAGAGGACAGCAAAGTTAAAGTTGAGTTCACAGAGGCAGGGATGTTGAAGGAATCCGAAATGAATATTGTCAACTATAGAAAGAGTTCACAAAACTGGAATACGGTACATATAACTTAGTACATGTTATTACATCATATCTTGATTGGAGCTGCCCCAAAGGGCTCTGAAATAGAACAACGTCCATCTCCCATCTTCAAAGTCTCGACATCTGTTTGTTTTAATCCAAACAACGACGCAACGCTTGACTGATGATGAAAAATTTCAAATTCGAGTATTAAATACACTAATGTGAAAAGCTGCCAAACAAGTGAGCGCCGATCGAAGAGCGCGGGAGTGTATCGTTGGTTGTTGAATAGTAAAGTAATTATCGTTCGTTAGTTACGTTAACTTTGTAAATTAAATGTTCTTCTGAAACTATCTACCATCAGTGCCGGACTAAGCAACTGCTGGGCTTGTAGCATAAGTCAAATCCTCATACAACGGTTATTTCAACGCAAAGGCAAAATAGGCGTAATTTTCACCTTTGAGAAGCAAAGCAATTGAGACGACCTCTAACGCATCGAATTAGATGATTTCATGAGTTTACACACCGCTAATCAGGGGCCCCGCGCTTGTACCAGCACTACGCTACCTACAGTGTCAGTTCTTCCGAAATTTTGATTATGGTGACGTTTCTAAATCAAAAGTTTCTTATGATGAAAGATGGACTTATCGCACCTTTAAATCCTTTTTTATTCGATAAATATATTTACGCGTTTACAAGCGTCATTATCGAATGTTATTCACTAGCGTAAATATCGTTTCTAATTTGAGAACGAAAACTTCTCTAGAGCGCATACATATGAATTACTTTATCGCTGGATAAAATGGAGGCGAAAATTGTGATTGACCTTTGAAATTGCGATAAGTGGTTTGGAAAATGGATGACAATTCCCCATGCAGGCAACGCTGGCGTCGTGTGACGTTAGTTTCTTCGTAATCTGTCTCAATCATTACTAATACCTTGCAAACATTGGCGCAAAAGATGGAACCGTTCCTGCCTACCTTTTTCGGACGTCATTGCTCCCCAATTCCTCTTCATCCTATCCAGGTGTGTGATCATTGTAGAGCCTTCAGCTATTATGGTGTCAGTATTTGCCAACAGTTTTTGGTTATTCAGTGACTTGTTAGAAGGAATCTTTGAATTAAAAGTTTACTTGTTGATGTGAATAATATCTGTCGATAATGCTGATCACAAACACATGCCACCAAGCATACGTCGGTCTTTTAAAATAGATCCAATTTAAAAAGTTGATTGAATTATACAAACTATAATTCAGTTGGTCTATATTATTAAATTATTATCATTTCTGAAGGTTTATTGTCAAAGTGCGCCCACTCTGAACACACGTACACAACAATGGAGCTAACCTAGTTCTCGCTGGGTTTTGCACAGCAGAAAACACACCAATGGTCTTGTCACCTTTCTACCCTCTATCGAAAGCCTTATGCAAAGAAAGAAAAGTTGTGAGTCGTTTCACAACAAAAGCCCTACAGATGAGCACAGAAACGTTACTCTCTCTAGTATTTTTGCCACTTTCATTCCTACTGCAAAGCGAGGTAGGCTAAGAAAAAAGGGGGAAAAGCGCAAAATTGCCACTTCTCACCCTAAACCACCACCTCCTTGCCAATACGCGACATAAGCCAACATGAGGTTCTGGAAGCCAAAATTCCTGCAGATTTCAAAAATGTGGTGCAAAAGTACTGTAAACCAACTACTTTTCCGATGGCTAGTTGAAATCACAGTCGACTTCTCAATGGCTACTCAGAAATGCATAATTGCAACAGGGGCAGTCATCTTGAAGAAGTGTGCATCTACAGCCGAACAAATAAGTATTTTTTCATTCCCAACATGTTGACAAATACAAACAAACCTACATGCGACGCTTAGATTAAAACTGACCCCGAAACTGGCCTACCCCTAGAATATATATTTTTCAGTGGCACTGTAAACTGGCCGTGGCTGTAGCCAAACTGTTCTGTGCCACCAAAGTATTGCCAGGCGAGGACCTTGAACCTAATTACCTTACAGGTTGGCACATGGAATCCAGTCAACAAAATTACTCTAGACGAAATTCAATGGCCTGGTGGCGCTCCCCAACCTCCAAAGGACAGACCAAAGAAATGGAAGCTGAGAATAGTCACTTTAGACGAGGAACCTTACGTTTTACTTACCGACGTAGATAAACAGACGGGGCTTTGTTTGCGTGAGAGCATGGTCAGGGCACGATGGGAGATCAAACCTGGATTCAAACCGTAAGTCATTCCATTTCAAGGAAAGTATCTATTTGCATCAGTTTCCAATCTACACCACTGAACTGAGTGTAATATAGTGTCATTATCATTAAGTATAATTCGTAGAAACGTTTACTTAGCTTTCCCTTGCACTACCCACATAGCATTCACGTATCGGTCATTGAAAACAAATTGTTTTCGGCGAGTGTATGAATGGAAATCAGAACATGCAATCCGTGGAAATATTTTTCGGAGAGAACTTTCCTTTGGCAAGTTTGGTTTGCCAATACTAACTTTCTGCACAGTATTTCACTTCCGAAGCAGAAATACTGTTTGTTTTTCGTGAACGTCTTATTCACTTAATCTTTCAGCAATCCTAACGGCACAGTAAATCCAGAACATTATACGTACAAGTGCGTCTCTGGGCTGGCCATTGATTTGCTGCAAAGACTTGAGAAAGACATTGGTTTCGAATACGAACTCTTTAGGGTTGAAGACAATAAGTGGGGTGACAACGCGGTGAGGAATATTCTGAGCATTTCGAGTTCACATTGCTTGATTATCTTGTGGACAATAGTTACATGTTTGTGTAACAATGTATAGAGGGATGAGTAGCAGTTAGGGACACAGTGTTGAATACTTGTTGATCAGAATATCATATTAGGTGCTAAATTCGATTTTAGCCTATTAGCAGAAAGCAACAACGACTTTCCTATCCAGCTGTCTAAAATAATGCCCTGTAACGCATGAATGTAATTATGTATATATGTATGTATGAATGTGTGAATGTATGTATGTATGTATGTATGTATGTATGTATGTATGTATGTATTTATGTATATAACTGGCGCCAAAATGAATTCACACGAGTACGTCCAAAAAGTATTTACTACGCACTCTAACGCTAGCGTGTATTATCTAATACTCATAACGAGCACAAAAGCCTGGGTAAAAGGTATTTTACTTCCGGTTGTGCGCAGTCGATTACCGGTCAAGTGAACGGAACACGCGCGTTGCCATAGTGATTTTCAGTTTCTTTCTAAACGAGGTCATCACCATGGCAGCACGCGGTTCGGGCTGTCCAATAATAGTCCACTTCTCTAACTTTTGAAAGTTCAGTAAAATAGTGAGTTTTTCTAATAAATTATTATTTCTTCACATCATCTCTATCGGCTGTATTTCATTGTAAAGGTTTTAGTTAAGAAATCGTTAGGCCTAGCGAACTATGTCGTGGTGCCTCACGTTCATATGAGTACACAAGAAGTGTTCCCTTGTGGGAATAAATGATGCAAAACGCCTTTTCATGACTTTCGTTCTCACAGCTACGTAAAAATTGTGAACCAATTTGCTGCTGAAATACTTTGATATAGTTGTTCTTGTAAACTTAGATTACACAGACAAGAGATTCCATTACGCTTGCGATATAACGTACGATAAAAGGATATGCTTCATTTTAGACCGGGGAATGGAACGGACTTGTAAGGTCTCTAATGGATCACAAAGCCGACATGTGTCTGACATCTCTTAAAATCAACAATGACAGGTCTGACGCCATCTCTTTTTCACTCCCTTTCCTTGAGACTGGAATTACCATCATTGTTGGCATTAAGAAGGGAGTTATATCACCTACAGCTTTTCTAGGTACGTGGTTCAGGGTTCCATAGTTTTGCAAGGTTCAGTGTTAGCCTAAACCTCAGTTGTCGACAAAATATTCTTAGTCCATCTGAACACTTTCTGGAGTACGAATTAGGAAATTGGTTAACAAGAAAAAATTGGTTCTTTTTGGACTTAGCTCGGCAGATATTTTACGCTAACATTTTAAAGCACATTGGAATAATTCAGACGAAGGCAACGCAGTAAAATTGCAAGCAGAAGTTTATACGACGGAACTTCAAGACAGGTAGGTCGTCAGGCTAAACAGCTTACTGATTTCTGGTTTTCTATGCAAACATTGTTTTGGACCCAGTACACCACTTTCTTTATGAAAATAAATATCAGCACACATGTAGTTTTTTAGAGTGTTGTTAAACATTATCAAATTTTTAAGCGGGCGGACCTCGTATCAACTAAAGTTTTTTGGCATCATGGGCTTAGTTAGTGAAATAACTACTTAGAGTTACGTAGGAGCCTAAACAAATGTCCAAATTTGGCTAACTTCACAACTCCATATCTCAGTAATGGCTGATCGGATTCATGTGGAATTTTCGCATATTATGCTTGACGCGTTGGTCGGCAAAACGCTTTTAGGAACATTCTTAGCGAGAAAAGTAATATTCAGAAAGCAGCACCTGCGGAAGCGAACCCAATATTTCCACAGCAGTAGCTGTGCGATGTGGCACTGATTGAAATGCCAAGCGTTAACTCGAAGCGTATTTCAAGCGTGCTTATATGATAAATCACCAGTCTTCAGTTAATGTCTGGTAGACAACGATGAGAACTCACGATTTGTAAAAATATCACGAAACATTGCTGTTTCAGAGCTTTTAGTAGTTAAAAACTAATATCCCATACAACAATGAGTCTACGGTGGCTGTGAAAGGACGGCACGGCAACTATTTTTCTCCGTTGCTAACACTATCGATAGACTTATTAACTCTATCGATAGACTTATTAACTCTATCGATAGAGTTAATAAGTCTACCGATAGAGATAGTAAGTTTATCGATGGAGATAGTAAGTCTATCGATAGACTTAATGAGAGTTGGCAATGGAGAAAAATAGTTGCCGTGCCGTCGTATCACAGCCACCGCAAGGTTGCGAATTTCACGGGAGGTTATCAAGAAGAGGACTTTCGTGATTTTTATGGAAACAGTCAAAAGTTGCATGAAACAAAATAGGAAATGACGTTTTAGAAATCTGTAACCGTGTTTTTAAGATATATTTATTGATAATTTACTTGAACTGACATTTTGTGTTCATGTCATTAGTACCACTGTTTTGCTATGAATGTATACGTTTCTTGTTTCCTAAATTTTACTAAAAAAGACGTGAACAAGTGGCCCAGTTAATTTCAGATTGGTATCAAGTTGAAATTAAAAATCACAGGTTTTCTACGTAATAATCTAGACAATTGGCTAAATGTATTGACCTCTTACGAGGTCATACATAACCTCATGGACGTGTATGAACAAATAATTTTTCGGATCGTTCAAATAGGAACTTTATGAAGGAGCAGATAGGATATCTGACCGGAAGCCAAATGAGCCTCTTAAAATTAATGCTTCCTTAAGCCGTTTTACGAAAATGTGAAAAATGCTAATATTCTGGCGAGTTATTGTACGTGCGACCGCTTAGGCCTAACCACAAGTTAGGTCATTGGTAAGAAGGCAGATCATACGCTTGACCCGGTAAAAAAGCAAATCAGACGTATGAGAGTTCACACGTGTTTTTTAAGGCAGCGACCAGACATCCGATCTGCCTTTTTATCGGACGGCATGTGAACGCTGTATAACTGTTCATACTAGCCGATGACTTTGTTGAGTGGCTGCTTCCAAATTGCGGCACGTCGACGGTCCGTAACTCCGTGACATCTCTAGCGGTCATGTATGTTGACCTACTTTTCAGAACCGTTTGAACTCCTGATGTGGCTGTTCATACTTCTAGTCTGTATAACGGTAGTATCAGTGACTGTGTTCATTCTCGAATGGATCAGTCCGTTCGGTTATAATAGAAAAAAGAAGCCTCCCAAAGGTATCAGATGTGTAGTGAATTTTGCGATGAATTTTTATATCTTACAATGTCACCAATTCGTCTCCACTGTCGCTCTCTCTTCTTTGTTGCTCTTTAGAATTCTTTCCAGTTTTGCACTTGGAAACTTGTCGACGATTACGGCTTGAGCTTAAATAATATGAATGCGTTAATTATGTTTCAAGAGAAAATGAATGCATTTTTTCCGTTCAGAATATTTTCAATTTTTACACTGCGTCGAGATGTCGGTTTTACTTATTATACGTTGTAAGCTTTGTATGTCTTAGTGTGATATGTAAGAGAATTTTATGTGTTTCTTGCATCATTATTCAAACGATGCCACATTTCTGATGCATCAGATTCAATGGCGGAAATTGTACCATACATCCATCAATTCAGTGTCTATGATCCAAATATCTCGCTAACGTAGGGACAACCAGGAAAACGTTTCCCAAACGCGAGAGTGATTTAAAGACCATTGAACGGAATGATGCAACGTTTGAAACAAGCATTATATGTGTTGTTGTTTCTGAAGGTTTTTGCACTTTTAGTTTTTGAATTTCGGGGTTCTATGCATTTTGGACTTGAATGCCTTTTTGTTTGTGATTTTCAGAACCTTACGATTTCTCAGCTTGGTGTCTCATACTTGTATTTAGCGTCCACGCTGTTGGGACGGCCATTTTCGTGTTTGAATGGCTGAGCCCGCGCGGTCTTGATCGAGGAAATGGACCCAGAGGTAAATATTGAAATGTTGCCCTTAGTCAGGGGGCCACCTACGTGATAGAGGCCTAGGTATGATCCTTAATTAGACGCGAAGTCTAATGTCACTTCAAGTGCGGCACATTTTATCCAGAACCAACACGTTGCAGTAAAGACACGTCGCGTAGATTATACAAAAATAGTTGGAACATTCCCGGGTTTTTGCTGGCTGTACTGGAAATGTACCAGTTATTTTTATGCGCCCACGTATACATACACGTGGGTGTATATTGCCGTCATGTGTATCTGGGAATCCGGGCGTCCGGCACCCGACGTCCGCTGCCGTATCTCCTAAACCCCTCGAAAGATTTTAATGAGATTTGGCAGATGTGTTTTATGAAGCTGACGACGGATGACGACTGATTCAAATACCGCTATGCATCCCTAGAGGCATTTTTCACGTTTGTCTTTGTATCTTCGGTGTTCGTTAATGGATTTTCCTGAATTTGGCAAATGAGTTTCTATTAATGAGATGGCGATACTATTTTATTTTCGGACGAAATCGACGCCATTTTGTAACCTTATTTTGGAGTCTGTTTTCTGGCGTCAATTTCTCTGTCTGCCAAACGCTCAAACGATCATTATGAAAATTGTGAGTTCCCGACAAGAACAGTGCGGCTACTGACATTTGTTTTCGGACGGGTTCGACAACAGTGTCGCTGCCTAGAGGAGATTTTTTCGTCCACGGCCGACTGTCCTTAAGCTTTACAGGGTATCAGTGAAATTCCTATAGAATTGACAACCAGTGATAACGACGAGCCTATCCGAATACCACGTGACTCTACCTCCTAGTGGCATTTTTGTGTTTGCCTATGTATCTTCGGGATTCATTAATGGATTTTCAGGGACTCGGCAAATAGGTTTCTATTAAGTAAACAAATATGCCTTCCTTTTTGTTTTTGAACGGATTCGACGTATTTTGTACCAACTAGTTGCCATTTTCTAGTCCGTTTGTGCCGTCCAGTTCTCTATTAACCAAGCCGCTCAAAAATTGTTATGGAAATTGGCAGACGTGTTCCTTATGACAAAACCACGGCTGACATTCATTTTTGGACGGATTTGACATCTGTGACGGTCATTATTGACAATTAATTTCTTTTGCTTGCGCAGGCATACCTGATTAATCCTTTGCAGGATTTCTGTGAAATTGTTGGAAGTGCTTTCTTGTGAGAATGGCTGGACACGACTTTTCGATTAGTTTTTCATTTGTCCCTGTATCCTCATACTTCCTTGGCAATTTTTCTTGAAATTTGGCAACGGCGCCTTTCCATTTCGGTGACCATTTTTATTATTTTAGAATCGAGTTTTTGTCGCCTGTCGCTGTATCGCTGCTCAGAGGATCACCATGAAAATTGGCAGATTTGTTCGGTCTGACAACAACATGACTGATGTGCATTTTTGATGGGTCCAACTGCTGTGGTGACACTTTTGCATATACGACTGTTTCTCCTAAATCCCGTACAGGAGCTTTGTGAAATGTGGCAAGTGTTTTTCCATTTACTTGCCAACAGGCGAACTTGTCCAGTTAGCCCTCATTCTCCTACTGGAATGTGTTTTACGTGTTTTTCGAGTTCCACGACGTATTTTTATGAAATGTGGCAAAAAGTTGCGACGACGCCTTCCAAAGTTTAGACACGTTCGACGTCTTCAGTGCCATATAGTGGCGATTTTTATGATACTAATTAACACTCCCAGAGGCTTGCTATTTGCGGCAATCGCAGACGCATTTCAACATTTCGCGTTGCTCTTGTTTAGAATATTGGTTGAGTTTTGAAGATTCCTTAGAATCAATGTAAATTTTAGATGACATTTAGAGTGCCACTATCTGAAGCTTGATGAGTTGTGGAGTACCCCGCGAGCAGCATCGGTTGGCTGAACTGGAATTTTTTACGCGGTCGATATCAATTCCACTCGGCACCAATTCCCATCAGTTCTATCCTTCGTGGCCATCAGTTCCAGCCCCTCCTGTCGGCACCAACCACACTCGGCACCAATTCCATCTCCCCGTCGACCGCCAATTCCAAACCCTGTCAATACCAAATCAATTGCCCCGGTCACCACCACTACCTGGTTGCCACCTCTTGGATCGCCATTTTGCTGCACACTGGGCCTCTGCGGCTTCTTAATACTCATGACTAGACTCATTCATTGTTGTGTAACTGGTGAACACAAATAAAAGGATAAAAGTTTATATATGTAGCGTACTTTTTTGAAAATTGTAGTATTTCTAAACAGACTCTGAAATTTCCAATCGCTACTTTTGTCGAAGACATTTTTTTGTCCTCAATCCATTTCATTTTGTCCCTTTATTACACTTTTTAAGTTTGCATGTCCCATGGTTTTGAATTTCAGTTAATCAGTAATTTCAAATTTTATGGGAAGGAAAAAACTGTTCTGCAATATTACGTGACGGTTGTGGACTACACTCAACGTCACACTACAGGCGATAGTATCATTGGCGGATCTGTGATGCCACAAGAGAGTGGAATGTTGCCAACCGCATTTTTACGACAAAATGGCGGCGATAACGTTTTTTGTCGTATCCGCTAATAAGTATGTTCTACAACATTAGAGTGATTGAGTTTTGTGGGTTTTGTTCTATAAAAACCGCTCCATTCTTTGATGAAATTAATTCCATTACATTGCCTAACACAATATGCTCAAAATTTAAGGAGTGTACAAATGTGGTACCTACATTGAAGGTGGGGAATATTATTTTCATTTATGTTAACGCAACTTAATTTCAGCTGTTACTGAGCACGTTTCCAAATACTCAAGAAGGAATTTCGAAAGTCACAATAGATTGTAACACCTTCAAAGTTCCATTCACAAATTCTTCTAACTTAGTTTTCAATTTCAAATGCTTTACGTCGTCTTTTTCCCGATAACCCACATTCGAATTATGCGTCATGATTTAAAGCATAATCTATGCTTTGCAAGTGAGACTGTTTAATTAAAACGTTTGAAAACTTCGTCCTCACAAGACAATCTTGAACAATAAAAACATGTTGTCAATCTGATGTCCACGAAATGTTTACGAATGTCATAAACCTATTCCTACGGACTGGCCGAACTACAGTGTACCTCCTAGTTTCACACAGAATTTATTCATTTGATGTACCCTTTATACCCATATAGATGACGACAGCGGAGGTAGGTCAGAATATCTGTATATATCAGCAGCGCTTCAACACTCACTAACGACTCAAGATACTTTACCAGTGCTTGCTAGATTCACGCACACTGTTTAGTCAGGTGCTCGATTTGGTGCGTTATCTGTCAGTTCTCCTAAAATAGACGTGCCACTCATGTTTACTTGGCGAATTTTTTTTCGCCAAGTATGCTGCGCTGTCGCATTATTCTGTTTGTTTCATCGTTCGCACACAGTTCCAATTTCTGGTGAACTGAATCCTCTTAAAATTCAACTACGGGATACAACTCATCAAAAAATCGATGCGTATTGTTTTTGTTGACTTTGGTCGCGTAAGTGGCCATTCATTTGTCGGTAACATTCACCAACGACGCAATGGTTGTACGATTCACTAGTACAGCAGTGAAAACAGAATTTATGCCGTCAAGGACAAGAAAGTCACGTGAACACGTGCACTTACTGCCCCAATTTCTCCGCATCGGCATGTCTGAGGATCCTTTGGTACTCTTGCCCATAAAGCTCATTCGATCAGTCTTCAGGGGTGTGAGGACAGCTGTACGCACGAGAGAGTTCTCTGTGGTGTATTCTAAATTACCAGTGGAAAGTTGACACGTTTACTCTATAACTGGTTGGTTCAAAACTACATCCGGTTCTAACTAAAAACAGATAACGAATACACCACATTCTCTGTGCGTACTCGGTAATATCCGATGCAGATTACGTATATTCAACCTGGAACAAGTTTGAGGGTTCAAGGTTACATATGTTGAACACCGAGTCTTATGTAGGTTGTCGCTAACGTGAGATTTGAGCGCATTCACAAGTGAGTTGTGGGGTTGTGGAGGAGAACGAAGAACGTGCACACGACATTTCACAGCTGTATTTCGCCCTGATTATCTGGCTAAAAACGAAAATTGAGAGCCTTTATTTTTATGACGTCGGAGTATCATAATATTCCTTGCCGGGGCAGGATTACCAACTAGAACATCAATGCTATCACCGATTCCAGAAAACGTTTCGAGATGGCCAATTCCAAACTTGGGCGAATTCAGTTGGAAATGGCGCATCGAAACGCATTGTTGGTGCCTTGAGTTGCCGGCTCATTCGGCTACAATGATTCTATGGGCGCTTCGGTTGAGAATTCAACATTAAAGACAGCTAAACAGCAGCAAAAAGACCTGGTTCTCGTGGAGCTTTTTGTTTGTGGTTTAAGTTAGACAGAAGATGGCGCTGAGGCAGTCATTTTTCAAAAATTTGCATTACGTTACCGCAGCTCTGCAATCCTTTGAGCCAACTTTCTGAAACTTGGTATGTGGAGAACTTGCCAAGGGCTATGAAATTGCATCATCTGTTTGTGGCTATGACTTAATGCTCTCGAGTAATTGGAGATTTACTGAAGGTTTAGGTTCGTTACTAGCTAGGACATGTCCCCGGCTTAGTACCAACAATCGTTCCAGGGTAAAAGAAAAACGTGGCTTCTAGACTTTTCGTACTATTTGCATCATGCAGATCCGATTTCTCGTCCGAGTGACATGGCATTGATACACAGCATTTAATTTGTCAGTATCTCGAGTGATATTAGTTCGCTTATAGTTGGACACAGAATGGCACTGTTTTTAATCATACTTTACGGAGCCACCAGCTCGGCAGTCGTTTAAATAGTTTTCTTCCGTAATGGGAATTGATGTCTTCAAGAGCTACAAGAACGGAGTCACACCCGCGTCTTATTACGACGATTATTGTAGGTTTTCTGGCGGCTGCTCTTTTACTTACAGAACATTCATCGCTTCATTGTAAATTAACCAACGTTGCACAAGGCTTTTCCTTCATCTTCATCGTCATGGATACCATATTTGTTACACATCGTCGTCTTCGTCATTGCATTGTTTGTTCAATTTCGTCAATCGTCGCCTTCTGATTGAATGATCATCGTTGTAGTACTCATACAATTTACGTTGCTAAGTCATGGTTTAGATGATGACTGTCATCATAATAATCCGTCCTCCTTATTATTATCGTTTTGCCTTCAATTTCGCCAAGTGTCGCACTCTAGAGCGCTTTCATTTGCTGTTTGTCAAAGCCAGGGTATCAAAACTGAGTGAACCCTGGATTATTTCAGATTTGAATTTTGTTTTTGAAAAAACACGAGCAGTTTGAAACGTCTGCCATCAACTAATTTTTACACTAGTTTTTATCATATTTTGTATAATATTGACTCGACAGATATCTACATAGCAATGGTAAAGTAATGGTCAAAATTCGTACCGTCTTCACTTTCTCTACAAACACCTTTCACAAACTGTCATTCCCGTGATCTGGTACACGCTGATAACAGTGGAGTCGTGATCAAGTTCCTACAAGTAGAGGGTTTATTAGAGGTGTCCGCTTATTCCGAAACTTCGCTACTTCTAATGTCAGACACAGGACATCTTAAACTTTTCAACGAATTAAATCCTTACCCAGGCTTACGAATAGTAGTGTATGCTTATCTTTAGCAGTAAAACGACGGGAAATAGCTCCCAATGTGACGCCTGCTTGTCTTTCGCCTGCCGGTTAAAAATCGGTGTTGAAAGGTTTTCATGAATAGTTGTCTCTCAAATCTTTGACAATGCTCTACGGGTGCGTCCTTTCCAATTGAGTGCTCAAAACCGAGCCTTGTTGTTGGATCTTATTTATGCCCAAGACTGCACATGTTGTCCCAAAAGTAATGATACCCCAGTTTGAATCCTCAATCATTTTAAATAAGTACATAAATATTCAGGAAAGTGACTTGAAGCGAGATTTGAATTATTTTTGTTACATTGGTTTTTTCACAGTTCTATCCGACTGAAAACACGCAAGGAATTTCGCTTAGTTCTTAATGGAAAGAAATAAAGTTGCTAATGAATACAAATATCACTTTTATTTTGACTGAATCAAGTTTGTTAAATTATGTTTGTGTTCAATCTAATTCCACGCACAGCACTAAATCCGTAGCCCTGGATCGCACTTTACCGTAATCATCGCATTCCTTCCTATGCCTGTTATTCTAAGAGCACTGAGTCTGTGAATTTGTCCACAAGTTTACGATCAATAATTTAATTTCTACTTGAAGTTGAAGATTTGGGTATTCTTTCCAAAAAGCTTGGATGGTTTGTATAAGTAATTTGGTACTGATGCCGCATTGATGAACAACTAATATTCGTTGTTCTCTCGAAAATTGCACTGCAGCCATGTTAAAACGGGTGTGATTTCTAATACCCAGGACGATTTTATGTCATGCAGGGTGTTACCTCATTTGCTCAGCAAGTGGTATAATTACAGACTAGCATGATAAACCAACGTGATTTCGCTCAACTCAAAAGGAGTCACTAGATCGAACATTTTTGCAGCACCAATTCAAATCGGAAAAGTTAGCAACTCCACTTTTGATGTGCGCACCTTCCAAAGAAATGACACTTATACATTAGCCGTTTTTCATGACTATCTATTTTTCAATTTCAATGTACAAGCACTTAAATCAGACAGCCATTACTTTTGGGACACCCCGTATACTAGACTTACGCCAGTCTAATACCTCTTCTTTCTCCATGCATGTTCTTCCGTGCCAGCATGCTCTTCTGGGTCTACCTACTCTGCCAGCTACCTCGTGTATTTTGTTTCTCCATCTTAAATGCGTGGTTGTAAGGGATCAGTCTATAGACTCAGTGATTCTTCGGTAGAAGTAGTTACACTATCTATAGATTTAGTACCTCTTAAGGTTCAATATCTCTATCTTTAGGGAAAGCTTCTCTAACTCTATCGACATAGACAGTATCTTTATCGATAGAGATAGTATCGATAGAGTTGGTATCGCTATCGATACGACTTTTTATCAATAGCCTTACTAACCTTATCGATGGTAGGTCTATCAGTAGAGATGGGGATCGTCTCGAGATATTTACTCTCTCGCGATAGAGTTAGGATTGAAGACAAAAGTCCGTACTGATCTTTTACAGCCGCCGCACCACTGTTACTAACTGTTTCACCATGTTCTTTCATTTATGCAGGTCATCCATGTAGTAACTAACAGATCCATGTTTGTAATTACGTTTAAGTACTTTGGAATAGATTATGTTAGTACTATGAAAAGCATTTCAAATATCACTTGTCGAGGAATATTAGCTTTCACGTATAACGCGTACTGTAAGACTTAGTTCACAACTTGTTTCTAACTCTAGAAGTGGTTTTTGTGCCCGGAAAACTGACAGTTCGTCATCACTTGAGACAATGTTCGGTGCACAGAATAACTCGCCGCCGCGACAAGTCGACTTGCAGAGCCTGGAGCCCGTTTCATGAAAAGTGGTTTTAACCACTTTTTAAAAAGACTTAAGTCTTTTTAAAAAGATTTAGCCCAAGTCTAAAACTTTGTCTGAGTTAAAACCGAAATTCGGGCTAACTGTTAAGACCAAAGACGAAAATTCAGAAGACATCGTTTCGTGAACGCAAAGTTGGTTTTTGGTCTTTGGTCTTAACTAAACCGAGGTTAAGTAGTTTTCTCCATACGTGACCATAAAAACTACGCTTTCAACAACTGTTGCGAAATTACAGAATTAAGTGAAGCCGTGTGTGAACTGCGATATCAAGAATCATCTTGATCTTTAAACTCAAAATGAGATGATTAATTTACAACATTTTGGATACAATTGGGATGTCTTTTGCTTGAGAAGACCTTGGAGTGTCTTTAAAGTATCGCACTGCATGCCTCAGCCTCTGTAGCCTGGCCGGTTCTCGAATTGAAAGCAGTGGATCCGCAATTTAACATTATTTAGGGCCATAAGATTTTGAAAATATCAACGAAATTTTGCTCCTCAACAGTTTACAGTGGTGATAGTCGTAGGTTTGGTCACGGGTCAACTAGTAGACAAAAAGCCAATCTAAAATCTACTCCGTAGCGGGCTCACTTTCGGTGTTAGCACATACCGATTTCGGTCTTAATTTTGGTCTTAAGAAATGTCAAGGGGTTAAACATCATGGCCTTAAGTTTGTCCGATTTAAGACAGAAAAAGTCCCATTAAACGTCTCAGTTCTCACACAGGTCTTTGCCAGCCAACATATCACCTCTGACTTTCAAGGACAAAACTGAAGCCAATTTAACGGCGGCAAGTGGTCTATATCGAAATTTATTTTCATAAGCGGAAGGCACTTTTATGGCGTCTTTAAGTCGATTTGTCGTCAGCAACTTTATGTCTACATCCTACTGCTGGCGGGAAGACTCATTTGGTTCAGTTCCATAGCTTCCACAGCATTGACAGTTTTACTTATGCATTTCTTCATGAGCGACGTCTATTGTTTTTTAATCGACCTACAACACTTGTTTTGCAGACCACAAATTTTCCCTGTTCAGATCGTTTTGGCTCATATGGGCAATGCTCTTTGGAGCTGCCGTGGACACCGACACGCCGAAAGGGGTCGCTAGTCGTTTCATGGGCAGCATCTGGGCTTTGTTTGCTCTTGTGTTTCTTGCAAGTTACACAGCTAATCTTGCTGCCTTCATGATCGCAAAAGAAGATTTCTACCGACTTAGAGGATTGCAAGATCCAAAGGTAGCCACTAGACTGGAATGATGGAACAGATAACAGTTACAAAAGCTTAGTCTAAACTTTTATGCATGATATATAAATGATCGCTCATGATGATTATTATAATGACGACAACGACGACGGTCATGATGGCGCGACGTCAAATTAAAGAGCAGACGACTGCAGGATCAAAAACCGATGAATTTAAAAGTGTGTGACTGAACATTCAGGGAATGTATTTTACGGACTTTTCTCCAGTCTACTCCATTCAATATTCGTTTCAGCTTCAATTTCCTAAAGCAACAAAGCCAGCATTTCGATACGGAACACTTAACTCGGGGAATACGGCCAATGTGCTACGAAATAATCACGAGCGCCTCTATCGGTACATGCGAGATAATAACTTTCTTCTACCAAGTAAAGTAGACGCCATACAAATGATCAAAGAAGAGTAAGTTGACCTCCACATGTTTGGTTGCAGATGTCATGCTTCTGTGAAATTTAGTCTCATTAATCTAGGCTGCGCATGCGCTCCGTAGACGTGAGTTTCGAATCACAAGCGTGCTCGGAGGGTTTAACAGCGTGCCCTAACAAAATGGCCGCTGTGACATTGAAATGTTAAGTTGTGGGATGGAATTTGTCTTTTCTGTTTCATAAATGACAATTTCCCGCCACAAATACAGTGCTAATGATTTGGGTGTACGGATCTCAGCCCATTCCAATTGAAACAAAACTAATGAGTACAGTCGTAAGAATATCTCACCTCCCTGTCCGGGTAACCTTAGCAGAATTTAGGAGGTTAAAATGCCTATCTACCATGCGCGCACCCAACCTAAAATATAGCCGGGGGTGGGGCTCGATAATCGGACCTTTCACTGGAAAAATCAATGAGGACTAAAAAAACGAGGCCAATAGGTTCCCGCCTGCTAATCGTGCATCTGCGCCGAATTCCTGTTGACTTTGCGGAATTTTGTCTCGTTTACTCCGACTTCTTGTTTCACTGATTCGAGCCCCCCCCCCGAGCCCCTCGCCGAGCCCCCCCCCTGGGTGCGCCCATGTCTACTTACTACTCAGGAACAATTGCTCGTGAGGTTTGCTTTTTGTTGGAGCAAGTGATTATCAAATAAGTTATGTTACATCAACTGTGCCTTCATCGCATGATTTAGCGCCATCTGCTGGTGGCACCAATGGTCTGTTTACACGAAGGTCTTATTTTCCAGTAATCTTGATGCGTTCATATATGATGCCACCGTGCTAGACTACATGGCGGGGAAAGACAAAGATTGCCGTCTTCGCACTGTAGGGGCGTGGTACGCCATGACGGGATACGGTATTGGGTTTCCAAAGGGTGACGCCAAGTGGCTACCAAAATTTAATGAGCAGCTAATGAAGTATCAAAAACAAGGTGAGATTAATAGGTTTTGAGTCCAGGTTTTATGTTGTGTTCTGGGTCACTTGAATTAAACTCGCGTGCGTTGAGAATGCCTGAGTGGGGTTAGAGTTCAGGTTCCTTGGTAAGTTTTTTTTTCTCCGTGGTAACAGTTTCATTTGCAGTGTGTGGTAAGAGTGGTTTCCAGCCCCTGAGACTGGTTTACACTATTTCAGGTATTTTGGAGAAACTTCAGTCATACTGGATGTCTGGAGCTTGTAAGACTGGTCAGTCAAGTAAGGGACTTGAAACTAGTCACCCACTCGAAATTATCAACTTCACCTCAGCTTACTACCTTTTAGCTGGCGGCGTGTTACTGTCTGTATTACTTATGCTGCTGGAGCACATGTATTTCAAGTTTATGCGACGGAAATTGAGCAAGTGGGATAAATGTGGTTGTTGTGGTCTCATTAGTTTGGTAAGTATATATATACACAATACATTCATCTTGGTGATTTGACCGACCAGTTTTTGTCACCGCTATTGGAAAAAAGGGGCGGATACAGGATTTTTAGTTAGTAGCGAGGGGCAGGGTAGAATACTAGCCAGGATATTGCCAGTCATACACTTGCATCCCCGAACTGCCAAATGGAATATAGGAGAGTTTTAAGGGGAATGTATGACCCAATTGGCCCCCCTCTAAATCCGTCATGAGGAATATTCTGAGAGCATAGAACTCCGACAAGAAACAGTATTCCTTCCCATCATGTGGCTTAACTTGAAAATGTTTCATGGGCCAGCCAAATGAGGGCGCTGTCACAACGGGCTGTATGCACTGGGTAGGAAACGAATGATTGTTGGAGACACGCGTTACACTTACACTCATGGACAGTCACATTCGATGTACATGTTCGGTCAAGGTCGTTCGTTTCCACCCACCATCAGCCTGTTTCATCAAGGTTTTAAGACTTGCTCCAACGTTTTGAGAACAAGTTTGGTGCATGTGCGTACCCATAAAATGGGGAGCTCGAATTTTTGAGAATGTGGGCCTTTTACTACGATTCACGAGGTACGTTGCGACCGAGCTATGAGTTGTGCATTCGCCGAATTGTAGTAATTCCTGCCTTTTAAATGGATTTTTGTCTCGTTATCTTTGAGGTGGAGTGGTTGCCATTTTTGCCCACTTCGCCTAAATTGGGAGGGGGATCTCGTGCGAGCCCCCACCCCGTGGGTGCGCGCATGTGGTGTAATCGATCCCTTAACTGAATTCATACTTACCAGAAGCTATACTTGATAATCTTCGCGCGTGCACTTCTTTCCAGAGCATGGGGAAATCTCTGACATTTGAACAATCCGTGATGGAGATGATTGATGTCCAAAAACATTTCAAATGTAAAAATCCTCTTTGTGAGACGCAAATGTGGAAAGTCAAACACGAGCTAGACATTGCTCTGGTTCGCATTGAGAGACTTCAGAACAGACTCAGGTAAAGCTATGTAGGCTTATCTAAACGTATGCATGTATGGCAGTGGTAATTAAGTCTTGAAATCGCAGGAGGTTTTAATCAAAGGAAAATATTCTTACATGTAAACGAAATGTACGTTATGACTTTCTTCTTCACTTTACAAGTATAAATATTTTTCCGTTTTTGGAGATGACTTATACCTAAGCAAACGATGCCACCACAGCTGCGTCTACGTTTTTAATTATTTTCCATGGTCATTGATACTTTTTCCGCACAGACGTGCATAGACCTACATGTAGATAGGCCACCCCAGCATTGCACGATTAAGTCGAGCGCGCTGGCACCTAAGTCATCGTGATAAAACTCGTCAGAAACACGCTCATTCGGTACAATATTCATCAGTTCCTGTATGGCGTTGTCGTACACAAGTACTTTTTATATGTACTGAATCAATGTATACAGAAATTGACGAATACTTTATGATCTTGCTCGGAAATGTCAGTGAAATGTCTGTGTACTGTGCGGGAGTTGCATGGAAATCGTTATAAATTCTTTAAAAATTTGGCAGCATTGACTTACGGGAATCACTTGTGAATATCGCTTGTCACTGTGAGCCAGGTTCACATCCTGGCCCTGATGGATAGGCGTGCACAGTACGTAACCTTTCACGTTTTACAGCGTGTCATTGCGACCCATTTCTGTTACTAACAGCGTGCAAATTATGCGCGAAAAGAACACAAATATAGCGTAAACAGGAGTCCGTTGAACCGTCACGGTTTGGGCAGTGCTGTAGTGGTACAATTGGAGGTAAGTAGGCGCCCAAAGCCCACTGTATCACCTTTAGCACTGAACGTAACTTACGGTGCGTAGGCCCTACGTTCAAATGCCAAAAGGTGGTTGGCTGCGCCTACGTGCGCCTACGCCCCACTACAGCACTGGGTTTGGCACTCCAAATTTCGTTCAGGTGTCACTATGACTTTAGTCGGGGTATTATTTTTCCAGGGAACTCGGATACAAAGCCGTTCCCAAATCACCAAGTTTGAAAAGTGGTTCAAATGACATTTACGACAAGAAAGCGACAGGGTGGAGAAGCTCACAACAAAGTAGTCAGTCCGGCAATACCCCAGACGACGGTAAAGACAGTGAACCTTCGCCGAATGGCACCGGCGCTGACGGAGTTGATAGCTCATTACTACGTCCACCTGCCCAGTTTCTTCGAACACACACGCCAAAGAGCAAATCGCCGAACCAGTCACGGATTCGTTTTCAAGACGAAGAACAGAACGGAGGCGGTATAACTGATGACGCTTCCTTGATTTCTAAAAAACGAAACCTAAGCGGGAAAACTTACAGAAGCATCCCGTCCTGCGTGGAAAAAGGTGAAAGGTTAGAGGCTATGGAAAGTACATTGTAGACTGTTTACATTGCAGCGCATTGTTTGACGAATGCGCTGTAAAAAGCAGGGAGACGTACTCGAAGCTTAGAAGATTTGCACGACAGCTACACTAATACTTGTCCATTCTATGTCTTCCAGCCTACCNTTACGACAAGAAAGCGACAGGGTGGAGAAGCTCACAACAAAGTAGTCAGTCCGGCAATACCCCAGACGACGGTAAAGACAGTGAACCTTCGCCGAATGGCACCGGCGCTGACGGAGTTGATAGCTCGTTACTACGACCACCTGCCCAGTTTCTTCGAACACAGACGTCAAAGAGCAAATCGCCGAACCAGTCACGGATTCGTTTTCAAGACGAAGAACAGAACGGAGGCGGTATAACTGACGACGCTTCCTTGATTCCTAAAACACGAAACCTAAGCGGGAAAACTTACAGAAGCATCCCGTCCTGCGTGGAAAAAGGTGAAAGGTTAGAGGCCATGGAAAGTACATTGTAGACTGTTTACATTGCAGCGCATTGTTTGACGAATGCGCTGTAAAAAGCAGGGAGACGTACTCGAAGCTTAGAAGATTTGCAAGACAGTCACACTAATACGTGTCCATACTATGTCTTCCAACCTACCAGTCGACGCATATTCCATGAATGATGTGGATGCAAATCTGAACGTGTGTTATAAGTACTGATTTTGCTGGTCAGGCTATTTTCTCTTCCTGGAATGTCTTCCCTTTCGTTCAAGATGGCAAAAGAACTCACAAAACGGCTTGTCGATTTCATGACTACTAATGTAGGTCTACTTATTTGATCAGACTTCATGAAAGTTTACTTTGAAAATTACCAAATCAGTGTCAACAACTCTGAACAAGTTGAACTCCAATGCCTTTTTAGCTATGTATGCTTGATTTGGATCACCATATAGAGGGTAAAATCAAGTTCAAGGACTTGTGCACTGGTAACATGTGGTTTCAGAACTGGACATGTAAATCCAGCTAAAGAGTGCCATGATGGGGTTTTCTGAGTATCCTATCTGTTTGTTTGCGACGAATTTTGAAACGCGCGTGCCTACAAGCAACATTGCGAGTTTTTGTGATAGGGCCGGCGGCTTTCATGTGCTCTAAATTTGTTTGGTTCTTGTAAAAAATGACGCTGTATTATGCACGTGCAGACAAGGAAATTGTAAAGCCGCAGTCTTTGCCATATAGACCTAGAAAACTTGCATTATACAGATATGGACCGATATCAAGTCATGTGGACCGACGGAGCTCAATGTTGCCTGAAGCCGAAGGTCGACCACTGTTGCTTCTTTGTTCTGATTGCTTCATATTCGATTGTCATGTTCTTGCCTTCTTTAATGTAGGCCTACTGTGTGTCACCGTCTTCTCAATTTGTTTAAACGGTCAGGGGTTTATGTTTTCTACAGTCTGTGATTGGTCAGGTCACATTTAACGTCATCTGACGTCCAAGCCGCACGAACGAACACTTTAATATTCTACGGCTTCACGGTGAACATGACATCATGACGGAAGTTATAGCACTGCGTTTCAGCCAATCAGAGGGCAGAAGTATCATTGGTGGCGTAACAATATCTGATGATCATCGTCATGACGACACTGATGACTGAGACCTACCTGTTATATCTGGTATTCTGTTCAGTTTCCATAGCACCATTTCTCCGAATACTAGTGTCGAATTTAAGGCAGTAGAGAAAGATGATCTATGCAAGATGCTTGCAAAGTGGCAAAAATATTTTATGTTTGTAATGCGATTGGGTTCGAAAGGTTCAAAGCCAAGTAAAGCGATGGAGCCCTTGTGATTTCCGTGTTATGTTGTCATTTTGTAAATATTGAAGTGGTTATTCAAAAACTAACTTTTAGTTTAGATCACACGCGATTCTGGAATTGGTCAGAAGTTGATCCATACGCTGGCTAAAGGGAGAGCTGACCTCAGTAAGAACTGACCGTCCGTTATTGCGTGAGAGTGTATTGTGGTCAAAGCATAAATTGACTCGCCGTAACAACCAAACTTGTAGAACAAGATCTCAAGCATTAAAGTGGCATAGAAAGTGAAAAACAGACTAAATTACACTATTAAAGTGTCTCTCTGCAACTGAAACCGAAGTCAAACTGTTCACCAGGTATTTTTACGGTTTATAAATATTTTGAATTTCTATTGATGTCAACGTTTTTTCTTCAGTTTGAAATTAAAGAAAAAACAACTGTCAACTGCTCGTCACTTCGTCGATATTTTTCTCACACGGCAAAGCACGTCTCCTTATTTGGCATAACGTTTGATAGAGTAGCACATTTCCCTTATATGGAAAATATGACCTTTGACCTTTTAAAATAAACAACACAGTGGTGATTTCAAGTAGTAACCAGTTCAGCCCAATCATGCGCACAAACATATTATTAGGGGCGGAGAATTTGAAAATTTCATTGGGATGCTTCATTGGGATGAGAGTTTTTACTTCGTTTGCGTTTCAAAAATAGTGAATTTGACGATTTTTTAAGAAGTTCTTGCACTATTCAAGGTGCCTAACTCTCACGTGAGCATCGCCAAGAAGTAGATTCGCCACGATCTGTTTAAAAGGTATTGTGCGAGTTTTCGCATTCTATGCCTCTTTAAGGAACTGTCGGATCTTTCCAATTCCTGGAACCAAATCTTGTGTGAGAGATCGATTTTATGGCGGGAAGGGATCTAAGTCAAAAGTTGGTTTCTTTGAAAAACAGTTTTATATTATACAGGCCATGTTTAAGCTGTGCTTTTAAATTCTAAACAAATAAAGATTCTAAGGTCTCGCAGTTGCATTACTAGAACAGTTGCTTTTGAAGTTAGTAGACGTGTGCTGTTACTCGGACCCGTTGTCCTTGCATGTGGTACAAACTTTATTTTGTGTCGATATTATGCCGATATTCATTCACTTCTGAATCAGTAGAAAGGCGACTGATTGGAAAGTAAACCGATTTCCTCTAGCTTCGTTTGTGCACACATACTTCTTACTTTCTCCAAATACACATAGTCATGTATTGGCCTCTTTTTCATCCTTTATACTTATTTTCGTTACGCATTCACAGTTTTTAAAATGCTAACACAAAGCTATAGTCAACAATAGTAATGCAAAAAAGGGATTTTTGAATTAACTTGTCAGTCAATTCAAAGATCGGCCAACCGAGGCCCAAACAAAACATGAGCGCACCCAGGGGGGAGGGGGGAGGCTGTGGCCCCGTTATTTTTCTTTTTTTAATTCCTCGTTGATTTTTTTCAATAAAAAGTCCGCATACCGAAAACTTCGAGCCCCCTATATTTTAGGCTGGGTGCACGCTTGCAAAAGTGGACAACACTGGAGGTTTACTAGGAGAACGTACAGTACATGTATGTACCTGGGCAACCACACATTCGGGTAGAACCCTCCCCGATGTGCTCTTCTCCGGACTGGACGCACGTCAAGTTATCCACATCAGGGTTAGAACTGCTCACGCACAAATTAGAAACGTCCGTACGTCCTCTACGTCTGCTTCACGTCACACTTTTATGACCGACAGCTCAACTCAGCTCTCCGTCTGCGGTCTCCCTTACTTTTTAACGTGTTACTTTTTATGAATTCCAGAGTAGCTTCTCGGAAAAAAGTATTACCATAACAAACTGAGACTGTAGGCATTTTTGTGTTCTTGCGTGTAAAACAGTTTAGATTACTGCCTCTTGAATGAATATAGGAACATTTTTGGTACACCTGATGTATAATCCAGGCAACCACAGGTGAATTATGTATACATGCACCGATGTTTCCTTGAAGTCATGTCACCATTGGTAGTCGCCACATACGTATACGTTTGACGGAGGAAAAGTGTTATGCCCCCAACGAGCAGTCGCAAATCATTTTTGAACTGAAACATATGTAGAAATGTCAAGAGATATATCAGATTTCTCGAATACGCAAAATATGATTAAGTGTAGCGTTCTGGCCGAACATGTTGGTCCACTAGCGAAACACTGCCACTCCGGTGAGAGATAACGCGTTAATTTCCATGCAGTTGCGCGACCAGGCTGTGTCAGGATCGCTCTGAAACCACCGCCGGAGCAAATGTCCACGTAGGATAACATTGATAAGAAATTACGTGATATAAGTTTGCAATAGCGCTAATTTTAGTACCACTGGGGGATGTCACGACAAACGGTATCATTTTGATAAGAGAATCTCGTGATAACCGATCAATGAACGTACAGAGCCTCCTTTGTAGGGGAGTCGATATGCAGTTTCCAAATTATTTCACTACACTGTGAAGAAGCATAACATTCTTCTTATGGTGCGCATCTGCAGATTTTATAAAGTCCTGTTTTTTTGTAAACGTGGTCTTAATACTTCAAGCCCGTTTTGAAAGGTTCATAATTTCAAAGATAAATTCCAAAAATAATGAAGAAAAAGTGAGCGTAATTTATGCGATGACGAAGATCGCGTTTTAATTTCAATACAGTTTCAAAGCACAAACGTTCTTTACGAAGAGATATCTAAGCGTTATTCTAACAAAACCCGTGTTCGTTTCTCCCTACATCTAAAAAATAAAAAGATGGAAAGTTAAATGGCATACATAGACATACATGGGTTACTATAGTCCGACATTGTAGGATCCCAACTTTCGTCTGCAATCATACCCGGATAATCCTTTGCGTTGTAACGATCGATATACTTTTTTACTAAGCTTCTTAGAATTATAACATCCTTGCGTAGTGACAACTCCAGAACATATCCTCCATTCATTAAGGCTATTTCAGGATTCACTTGATGATCGGTGACCAGGGGTGGATCCAGAATTTTGAGTTAGGGGAGCCAGGGCAGAGTATTTGCCAGGATTATGCCCGTCAGACATTCGCACCCCCGAACTGCGAAAGGTAATCTGGGAGAATTTTAGGGGGGCCATGGCCCCTTGGCCCCTCTCTAAATCCGCCATTGGTGACAAGAAAACACAGAAATATTCCCTTCTTGTCGTATCTCTATATACCAACAACGTTCGCACATGTCTACGACACATGGATGGCCTCTCATCACGAATCTCCAAATGACCCTCCGCTGACTCATGGCGGGTTTAAGGTTCAGCTAGAAAACAATACCTTCATGATGATCACAACTTTAACGAGCATTGTTTCATTTCGTAAATACTGTTTGTACCGTTTGCAACTAACACACGTACTATGTCGAACATCGCTGACAAGTGTGAACGGAGAATGATATACGACTGAAGGTCGAGAAGAGGAGCGTTAATTTACTATTTAGATAAATCTAAGATATGTCATTGTAATCAGAAGCTCATCGACTCTCGAAAAGTTCAAGATGGGAGGATTTGTTTGAGATGTTGATTTTTTATTGCTGAATCAGTCCGGCGAATCGAGCCCGAGCCGTTTTTGATAAACCTATTATCTAGGATTATGTCTAGATCTTTTTAGTTACAAAAGTTTGAATTTTTGCTATGGGGAGGCTCTTCTCGCTCATCATATTAGCTCACCTCCTAAGTGCTTCTCAGGCACATATATTTCTACCGACGGAAAGGACTTTGAGTAAGGAAACTGAACGGTGCCCTGCTGGCACCTTCTTCAATCCCGAAAGTGCTAAGTGCATACCATGTTTTGTGATTTGCGACAGCGGAGAGGACGTGGAATTATGCGACACACTGTGTAAAGGTAGGTTTTTACATCTGATCACATTTGGGTACACGTGTGCGCACGAACCGCAAAGCGTAGGCATGGAAAACATTCCAAATCCTCACGGCCACTCACATTCAGGATTTTATTGTTGACATGATCGGATCTGCGAGAGAATGTTTTTGTTTTCGGCTAAGAAGGCCAGTAACTGAAGCAAACAACAATGAAAAAGCCATGTCCAACAACATTTACAAAATCATTCTGTAAAGCTGCACTATTACAGAAGACTAGATATAGCGGAGACTTCAAGAGTCTGTTATAAGAAACGCATCTCAAAATTTTCGACTTCCACACCACAATTACTGATGAAAGTTTTTTTTATTTATCTAAACATCATTCAACAAAGAATGGACTCACTGGAGACAGCCCAAGAGTTGTTATCTCTGCGGCGAAGGATGATAAAGTTGAGTCTCCGATGAGTTGCCAGCAGTCACTGGTACGGTGCGCGGCTTTAGACGCTCTGCGGCTGGGTTAAAGATCTTTTATAGGCCTAACTATCCCCAATTCCCGTACCAGGATGAATTTCAAAAAATAACTTGACTTGGCTGCGNGAATCAGTCCGGCGAATCGAGCCCGAGCCGTTTTTGATAAACCTATTATCTAGGATTATGTCTAGATCTTTTTAGTTACAAAAGTTTGAATTTTTGCTATGGGGAGGCTCTTCTCGCTCATCATATTAGCTCACCTCCTAAGTGCTTCTCAGGCACATATATTTCTACCGACGGAAAGGACTTTGAGTAAGGAAACTGAACGGTGCCCTGCTGGCACCTTCTTCAATCCCGAAAGTGCTAAGTGCATACCATGTTCTGTGATTTGCGACAGCGGAGAGGACGTGGAATTATGCGACACACTGTGTAAAGGTAGGTTTTTACATCTGATCACATTTGGGTACACGTGTGCGCACGAACCGCAAAGCGTAGGCATGGAAAACATTCCAAATCCTCACGGCCACTCACATTCAGGATTTTATTGTTGACATGAACGGATCTGCGAGAGAATGTTTTTGTTTTCGGCTAAGAAGGCCAGTAACTGAAGCAAACAACAATGAAAAAGCCATGTCCAACAACATTTACAAAATCATTCTGTAAAGCTGCACTATTACAGAAGACTAGATACAGTATAGCGGAGACTTCAAGAGTCTGTTATAAGAAACGTATCTCAAAATTTTAGACTTACACATCACAATTACTGATGAAAGTTTTTTTTATAATAGTTGGCACATCACGTGTCAGAAAAAAAAATGAGAACAAGTAGAAATTATGAGCACATTTTCAAAGATTCTGCGCTTTTGCTGATGTAAGATATTTTTTTCAGAAATAGTTGTGTGGAGCGTCACGTGAAATTTTCGGCTGAAAGCTACATTTCACCCTTCTTGGCTGAGTGAAGAACTAAATTCTCATAAATTCAACCAATCCCAATAAATTGAAGCGTTTTCTTTAGTCGATGATGGTTTCGAAGTTCTTGCTGGTTATGGAAAAGGAATCCTATCGCGGTATAGAATGTTACGAGACCGATTTAACGAGAGTAAAAGATTTCCGTTTTGAGATTGTTCACCAGGGCGACATGCAGCTTGGTCACTTTTCATGAAACGAGTCACAGATAACGAGTAAATTGAATTTAACCTAACACCGTGGATAAACATAAGATATATCTCATTTTTGTTAACGATGTTCTCCACTTAAAACAGGAAGTCTGGGTTTTACACTCTTTGCTTGAAATATCATAAAAATTTGTAATTTTGTCGTTTCCTTGAACTCTTTTCCATGACTATGGTAAGGTTTGTAAAGGCTCCAAGGTCAACGATTCAAGTTTGTTTTGTAATTTTTCTCAGTAAATGTAATTAACAGGAATTCTGACGGCTAGCATCTCACTGCTGACGTGAGCTAGAACATTTTTACTATTACAAATTCCAATCAGAATATAAATTAATGTACCCGAATCTCGTTTCGAATTTCGCCGTTTCGAAAGGTTGTGAGCTTCAGCCATACTGATAATGCTTTATCATTACTGATAAAGCTATGTATTACACGGCAACTTTTGGGATTAACACAGATACGCTTTTATCAAAAGCTCTTGATTTTTTTAACCATGACACAAAAATATCGTGTACGGGTGTAGATAAAAAATTGTCTTCACTATGACGTTTGGGAACTATTCTAAAACTACGTTTTTTTTAAAACATTTGGTCATACTGGAAAAGATAATTGTCAAAATTTTTACATCATCATCTACATGTAGCTACTAACGACTGTGTACTTAGCATTATGTTTTTAATACATGTTGAATATTGTAAATCATCCGTACAAATTTCTTCTCAAACCAGCTATAAACCCACTTTCCATCACAAAACCCGCTATTGGTTTACACTGACCCCTACAGTTATGAAACTGGTCTCAAATTGTTCTCTGCTTGGTGAAACTGGAGATGACTTCAGGGTTGGGAGATAATTGAGAATTCGTTAGTGCTTGAGACCAGGTTCTACAAGCTGGTTTGTCGCGGAGAGACATTTTATGCGCTTAGCGCGGTCTTACGAAGAACAAATTCAAAGGTCTGTGCAAACCCAGAAATCACCCCCCAATTTAAGAAAAATTTTATAGCGGTAAGGGATCTAAATTAAAAGTTCTCTTCTTTGTCGGGATGTGGTTTATCGTTTTTGACCACCGAAAATCGCAATTTACGGTCGCTGTTGAATGGGATAGACTGTTTGAAGTTATTAGCTTTGACCATCTCTTTACCGGAAAGTGAAATTATTGTCGAGGTCAACACAATTACAAAGTACGTAAAATCGAAAGACAACAGTATTGTATTTTATTATTTATTCATGAATTCTTATACAAAGTTTTAAATGTTGTAGCTAATGGTGATTGAAAACAAACGAAGTGGAATTTGGAGATACACGTAGCAGTCAGCAATATGAATATTTTGGGGAGATGGAAAATTGCATTTTTTATTTTTCGTGTCACATTATTTGATGCTTTTTCTCAACAAAATGTTAATCATTTTGAACTTGTGATGAAGAGCTATTTCTACATATTTTAAAAGAAAACATAGAAAAATCAAAGTTGTTGCTACTAACTAATCTGCACGTGCAATAAAACAAAAGGAAGACTACGCCAAGAAAGTTTGTTGAGCTACGTGTTTGCAGTAATTGTAACACATACATGTATAAACGAATTATGAACTTCTTTTTATGGTCTTGGAAAGAATCTAAGTTTAGCGCCAAAAACTAACCCAAAACGAATCCCGTGCTTATGTCCAAAAACACCGTGATCATTATACGATAGCAGTGTCTCCTTGCTTGTGATGAATATGCAAATCCGTTGTCAGGGTAACCAATTATACTTGTACAGTTATTGGTATTCGTGACACACCTTAAATAAATCCAACCAAAAATAATTGCTTTTTTCATTACATTCTCTTGCAAGCGTTTGACATACGTTTTATGTCGTTTAAGAAGCACTTAACAATATTATTTGAAGCAGTTGCCATGACAACTATTTTTGGATTTTCAAAATAAGCTACTGGTTTTGACATAGCAGCCGTAAGTCTCTGGTTTTACTTAATATTTGATGCAAATCTATTGCACTGTGTGTACGAAACTTTTACGCTGTTAAAGATTATTTCCATGTTTGTTTACGTGAGTTGTCTGGACAACCTTTTTCTATATTCTAAAAGTCCTACTGATTATAGCATATCTTTGGTAAAACAAATGGCGTTTGCTTTAACCCTTTTATATTCTTTAAGATGTCTTTAATATGTGGCTTGTGGAGCTTACTAAACTGCAGTAATTCCAATACCTGGTTACCATGGCAACGGGGCACGTTCAAGCTTGGCAACTCCTCTTAGTTTTTAGGAAGGTCACTAACTGGTTGTCCGCCTTCTAGCATGACTGCCATCAAGACTAAAATTGGTGGTCTCGATCGTGAAAATACCTGGTTGTCATGACAATGATACAGTACTAATCAGCTTAGCAATACCTTTAAAGTTCAGCAAAGAGCCAATCCAAGTACTCTGGGCAAGACTGCCTAGTTCCAACATGAATTTGCCTCCAAATCTGAAATAACTGATGTTGACTGACAAAATACCGATGACCATGGACGTTGCATGTGTCACCATGGCAACCTTCCTAAGTTTCAACAGAGGGCCAATATAAATACTTTGGCTGCCTGCCTCTAACATGACTTCGTCATCCATCTAAAAATGGTGATTTTGGCCAGCTGACTAATACCTGTGTTGTCACAAAACTAATGATAAAAGCGAGCGAAAAAACATTATGCTCTAGGACAGAATGACCACGTGTGAAGATAATTTTTAAAATGTCAACGAGATACGAGATAGTGCAACATCTAACACCAATCACTAACTAAGACCTAAATAATGGCCCCTCCTATTACTACATTCTGGGTTTTCGATACCTTGGTCGTGACGTGTGTGGAGATGCAAAGTTGGTGACCGTCAGAGGGCGAAGAAAGACAATTCGGCCGAAATTTGACAACCGGGATTCGAGAAGGGTGCCAAAGTAATCGGACTAGAGGACCTGAGAACACACAGTGAACATGTAAATTCTATTTTAATTAGTAAATCAATGAACGGTTTCAACAAACGAAAAACTAATGACTTTTTGGGAATCAACTCTACCTACTCTCCCTCCATTCCGTGTAGTCATGAGCTGAGCTTTGTTATATATGTTTTAGACAGCAACGGTCCAAGATGGTTTTCTATTTAAAAATTAATACACAATTTGTTTCAGATAACAGAAAGGTGGCGCCACATCGTATACGCTGGGTGTCCAGCAAATCCTTATCAACGAAAGGTCCAACACAAAGAACAAAAAGGATCGTTAAGTCCACAATTTCTGTAGCGTACAACAAAGGTTTAAAAACGCTTGCTAGCACTGTGAAAGGGGATTTAGCGTCAACGCCGCCGTCGCCTGAAAGCGAAGGAAGAACATTAAAAAAAACTGTTGTCACCGACAACCGAACATCACCGCCAGGGGTCAAAGCGCTAGAGTCCTCTGCATTTCAAATAAAAACTTCAGCGCTTGCCTTCAGCGTTGCAGCGTGTTTGGCTGTCATAGCACTAAGCATTTCTGTTGGTTTTATCATCCGTAAAAAGAACCGCGTTGGAAGGGTGCTGCCTCGAAGGAAAAGGAAGGTCCACTTCGGAAGTGAAACTAACAGCTCTAATAAATTTGATGGTAAGTTTAAATTTCCAAAAAAATCAGTTTCTGAATTTTCCGCAAAACGTTTATGATTAGCAATGTGCAAGACGGATGACAGGTCACGTAACGTTCTACATGGTTCGTTTCCGCTTTACTTTCATCGATATTACTTTGAATGCATTACGTTTACATTCTTGCGCACTACACATATTTTAGCGACATACAATGTGCGAACAGTTTAACACAAGTAGTATGACAAATCCGAGAACTGCATAGTCGTAGGAATGTACGCAATAACACTTTTTTCTCGGATTCTAACTATATATGGATACGTCACTCCAGAAGTGGCGCCGCTCGCGGTCCGAAGAATCATTCCCCGACAAATTCTAATTCACACGTATTTCCAGCCGCGTTTGACATCGCATACGTCTTGATGTACAGTCATTTTGTAACAAAATAGACCGTCACTTTCCCGTCTTATATACTACCTGTAAAGTGTTGGGTGGCGACCGGGATGCATGCCCAATGAGATTTCAAAGGGTTCAGAAGTTTCGTCTTATTGATTTTAGTGGATGACGGTATCCGTCGGCTCGTTCGTGTCAATAATGCAGCGCAGCCCGTTCACTCTTCGGCGAAAGCTGTGCAAACCCATTGTGCGTACTGAAAGCATTTCTTACAGTCAAATGACAGTTTATGACTGACACATGTACGCAGAAATCGTGCAGGTGCCTGCTAACGCCCTTCTCTGTTCCGCTAGGATTGCTTTTTGAAACTCAAGTGAAACCACTGTAAGCAGCCGAAAGAATCCGGAGCCTCGGGCCGAGAAATTCAGTTCCGGATTGGCTCATGCATAATTAATTAGAGCCGGAAAAAATAATTAAGTTGAAAATTTATAAAGTTTATATAGGATAACAAGAAAATCGCAATGGAACCAAAAATGGCAATAAAGACGATTGGCTTCCCATATAACTGAAGCGTTTTCGAGATAAATTTCCACGCTCGTCCAATCATTATTGCTCAATGAGCCCGCAACTAGAGTCACAGGCAGTGAGTACATACAGTATTTAATTTTGAATCCGCAGGTCGCCAACTCCCATAAAATCTGGTTTCTATGTTCTTTTGTTGGTAATGGAGGCGTATAACGGTTAGCAATGTTACGAGATCGATTTTGTGAGAGCAATTTGATTTTCGTTTTACAAAGTAGTCACATTTTGACAACATTCACAACTAACTTTCTGATTTATGTTTCTAACGCTTTCAGTCTTCATTTAAAACGGATGTTTGCTGAATTATTTTTGAGCGGGCTTCAATAATTTCCACGACATTTTGCTCCGCAGGTCTTGCATGGTGAGCCAACTGGTGAGCCGATTCGTAGTCTCACCAGTTGGTGACTGAGTAATAAAAAAACTTCTTCATGTCACATAACGTATAAAGAAGCTTATTGCTGAAAGCTGAATACAAATTTCTTAAATAGCCGGTTTACCAGTTTTTCCGAAAGACCATCCTGGGGGAGGCTCTTTTTTGGACGCCAAGGTCACCCAAATAATTACGCATGTTCGCATGATAAATGTTTATGAAACTCCTCTATTATGAAAATTATTTATACGTGAATCGTTCACTTTCACTCATTTGCATGAAAGGTATGGGGGGGGGGGGGAGAAACGTATGTGTACTTGCTTTGTGTTACACATTAGTATGGTTAATGTATGCATGCATTCATCGTATGCGTGTTTGTAATGTATAACAGATGAGACTTCGACATTTTTTTCAAAGAACGTTCGTCAACAACACTCACTTTACTAATTCAAACTATTTTCAGGAGCAGTGCCTGTAGAGGTGAAGATGTATAACCCGTCTGACCCAGCATCATTAATATTTTCCAACCACGAGGACGCACTCCACTCCCAACAAACAGCTGACAAAGATTGTGATGAATCTCTTGAAATGTCCCAAGGGCCAGGTCACGTGACTCTCACGTGATGCCAGTTTTTATCATTATTTATGTCACTGAATTCAATTTTCAACAAAATAAATGTATGCTATTACCATCCACGTGATCACAGAAAATACGAACACTGCTGTACTAATAGACAGCCGAAAAGACAGCCGTCTCTTGCGTCATTTTGGCTTAAACTACAATTTTCAGTTTATTTTAGATAGATTGTCAAGTCCATGGAGTTCTCCGGTTCTATATCATTATGCAGGTTAACTCCGGAAGTGACTTTGATGGTCCGAATAATTTCCAGCCATGGACGCCGGACTGAGTTAGACATCAGATGCGTCATTGTGCTCGTCAGCTTGTAAATAGTGAGATCGTTATTTGCCTTTTCTGAAGTCTTTTTCAGCATGATTGGAAGTTCCTTCCTAACGGAAGAGTAGAATAGGGTTGGGCAAGACGCCCTAGATTTAAATTATCTCTCGCATTTCCCGTTGAATATTGGAAATAAAAAATATTGAGAATTCTTCCGCATGCTATTTAATAATCACGAGTTTTGCCCCTTGCTTGAGGCAAAACGTCCTTCCCTTTAAAATATACCCCCAAGTTTTGGCGCTGTCTGCCGGGTCGTAGATTATCAACCAAAATATAAAAGCTCAGTTATTCAGGCTTAAGTGATGACATAGGAGACGCAGTTATACGCGTACAGTTGTATAACAGGTACACGTTTATAGTTACCGTTTGTAATAACACAACACGTTATGCCATTAAATAATCAATTGATACATGATTGCCACGTGACTAAAACAGAGTTCAATTGCTTGTTTTTGATTGCTTCGGAAAAAACTAAGCACTGCGACCCAAATAGCAGAGTGACTCAAAGTTACGTCCACAGGAAGGCGTCGAATATCACAAGAGCAACAGGTCGATGCTCTTTCAATTGACTGTTTTTTTATTTCAAATTTTAGTCTGGTTTCAGTTCTTGTCTGCATTGTCCTAGATAAATCGTCCCAGGTTTAGCTACACATTTTTCGTCGGTGGTGACGACACCTGAGTAAATCAAACGAGGTAGCACAGACCCCAAAATGACATAGTTTAGGTAGGGGCCCCAAGAAGAGAAACGGCGGGGAACGCTTGAAAGACGGCGTTGCGAACCGAGCGCCAACTCTCGATCACCTCATTATCTGTACTTGATCATTCCGTAGAAAACCTCACTGTTCACTTTAATTTGAGCAACACAGAGTTTTAATGTGCCCACGATTACACCGCAAACGGTGTGCGTCTCAGTGGAGACAAAGGCCAGTTGGTGGCTCAGAATACGTCGAACCCGCCTGAAAATGCGCCATCGTGGAAACCATTTTTGTACAATTTCAGGAAAATCCGTGGAGGAACTCAAAAGATACCGAGGTAAACGTAAAAACTGCCACTAGGAAGACACATGAGCTGGATATACACTCGAAAGACGACAGGAATATACTATATAGTCAAATTAAATCACAAAACCAAATGACCAATGTAAGTTGTTTCGTTCTAGATACAGCAGTACAGTAGATGCCAAAAAAAAAAAAACAAGACTACGCCACGGTAACCGCGTCCGTTCGAAAATCAACGTCGTAGTCTTAGCAGGAACATTTGCGAATTTCGATAACGAACCTTCGTGCGCTTTGGCAGGTAGTGAATGAGGACGACGACAAAACAGATAAAAATGGCCTCTACGTGAAGCAGAATACTTCGAATCCATCCCCAAACACGGGATGATTTTTCATCTCCTTAACTAGAAACCTATTTGCCAAGTTTCAAGAAATCTGTTGATCGAGCCGAAAGCCTAGCCACTCGGGGACACAAAGCGATACCCAAAGTCGTCGCCATCCCTTGACCACATTCATAGAAAAACATTTGCAAAGTTCACGAAGATCCTGGAAGGGTTAAGGAGATACAGCCGCAGACACAAAAAATATCACGACTGACAGTAAGTAGTCAGATCATACAGTAGTCGGACCCGTCCGAAAATCGACGTCAGGCCTGGTGAATACTTCTGCCAACGCGGACGCCAAAACTAAATTTGTAAATCACAAAAATGGCTACTACGTGCACAGATTGTTTCGAGTAAGTCCGAAAATTAGAATGCGCCGTCGTCGGTCGCATGCAGAAACCTACGATTGCCAAATTTCACGAAAACATCTGTAAAGGTCTCCGGAGATACAGTGAACAGAGGCAAATGCAAAACATCCGCTGGGGCAGCGAAGCCAGATCCGTCCGAAAGTAGTCGCCGTCGTCATCTCCATAGGAACGCATTTGCTTTGCTAACTTTCATAAAGATCCTCTTGGAGGTTTTTAGAGACACAGCAGCCGACGCCAGATGCCTGAACAGAGATGATGACGACAACTATGCGCGCGCGCGCGCGCACACACACACACACCCACATACAAACATAAATATTTGGTCCCAGTCCCATATAAAAATGCTGTTGTCATTACAATCATTCATAGTTTACACTCTGTAGCTTAAACACGAAGACGAGATCGATATATAAACTATCGATTACGAAAATTCTGAGCAGTTCATCTCGGATCATGTTTCTCCAAAGATCTTACACCCAGGGCTTGTGATGACCAATGACGAAAAAGAACAATTTTTCAGATGACATAACGCTCTACAGGCTTGAGTAATAATTTTTTTGTGTTGTAAAATTTAACTGTATTTGAAACTTTTCTTGCATGAATAAAATCAAAATAATGAAAAAGAGGAAACCGGAAATCATAAAACGGGAAATTAAATCCAAAAAGAGAAAATTCGGCTCTAAAAAGAGAAAACTGTGAGCCCTGTTTACTGACCGCTCATCATATTTTATGATTAGGGTGACATTCCCCTATTCATACAGCAAAGCAAAAAATCAATTAAATGTTTTCAAGGTCGGAGTTCCCACCAAACTTTTAGAAGCAGCTAATGTAGGCTACCTGCAGTCCATGAAGAAAACATCAGGCGGAAATCTGACATCTTACACATTTATTGACCACAAAGGGGAATGCAAATAAGCAACAAACATCAGCTCACAAAATTCCCAGTACACTGCAATGGAAATAACAAACACTTCACTAAACAACCATGGCTAGTTGCAATACAATAACAAAGCAAAATGGGCCACGCCTAAACTATTATTCAGATATTGAAAACCTAATAAAAGAGTGCAGGTAGCCTGATGCCTTTTGAAAACCTCGGCTGCAATAGTAATTCCTAACACAGAGAATAATGCTCAATAGTTAAATCCACAATAGGCTTGCATGAGCTACGTGTTACATGTTACATTCTTATCTTGAAGAAAACATCTGCTGTAGAATTCGGTCATGAGTAGTTAAAGAGTTGCCTTATGTCATATTGCTCTCAGCACTAGTCAAATGCAAATGATTTCCCACAAAGGCAATTCCAAGCCGTTGCATCGAGTAGAGGTGGGAGCGTACTGGTCAATCACATATCCTCTGTAATTACGTAACACATGAACAGGAGCGTAATTAACAACAGTCAAAGCCCATACTGACCATCTCAAATTTAAAACTTACGATCATCGACACACGGTCATTCAGTTTGATATTACAAACTGTTGTTGGCGGCCATTTTCTACAATTTTATGAACAACCAAATCTATTTTTAGACTATATTGATACAAAACGGAGAGTCCCATATTTGAGAAATATGATGCAGGGTGAAATCGTCCACAGCATAACCTTTACCCAATTTCAGAGTTTAAGGACTGTCCAAACTAGATAATTTTTACAGTTTATACCTTTCTGTTGCATTTAAAGGGATATTAAGCCCATGCTTCCTGTCAAAACACAATTTTTGATTTGAGCCATTATATTACCGCTCCATTATATAACCGCTATGAAATTGTCTCAGTTTAGACTGAGTAATTTGTGGGCTCTGGAAGAACTGACATTTCACTACTTCGACCAACCTCACAAAATATCAGTCACCGTCTGACCTTATTCAAATTGTTTCTTAGTCAAATTAAGTGATTTCAAGCAGTGATCTGAAATTTTGTGAGCCAAGTCTGAAGACATAACGAAAATGTGAGTTCTTTCCAAGCTAAGAAATCATGATTTTGACTAAAAAACAATTTGAGACCAATTTCATTACCCTAAGTGGTCCAAACCAAAATTTGTTTATTTTTGGAGTTAACGCATGCCTTAAAAACAAAATAATCTTTCAAGTGACTTCGCCATGAGAAGGTGTAGTAGCAGCAGTTTTTGTTTAGAATCGGAGTGTCCTTTAAACAAGAATACAGCAAAGTAACTGATTACGGAACAAAAAACAAAAATTGTCCTTCTCAGAAATAGAGAAAAACTGATGCACACATTAATCGCAGTGTAGTTAATTTAAAGGATCTATTGCCAGTGGTTGGAAATGTAGATTTACTGTGATCAGCGAGTGTTTCACCTCCTACACAAGTCGATTGTAAGCACACGAGAGGGCCAATCAAGCAAAAACTATCATTAAACTTATTCTAATTAACAAGTTATGGAAGGATCACTATAATTTCATAACCGAAAAAACACACTTTTAAGATTATTGTTGGGTGGGATAGACAATTGATAGCTTTCACAATAGCTATCAAACAACAAACACTGTTGCCGTTTTTGTGACTTACAACATATTGCCAATTCAGGCAACATCGACTGCCAGATATGGGCTAAAATTAAGGCCAGCGACTTTACAAATTTTAATTTGTAAAGTCGCTGGCCTTAATTTTAGCCCATATCTTATAAGTGCTTAAAAGCACTTATAAGAGTCTGCCATATACTAAGAGGGACTTGGCTAAGTCAGCTGAGTCTTACCCTGCCACCGCGAAGGTCTAGATTCGAATCCACACTGAGGTTCATTTAAAAAATAAATTTTCTCGCAATAATTTCTCTTTAAGGTAGGCATAACAACAAAAAAGTACTTTGCAAATCAATATTCATCTAATTTTCTTAAACAATAGTGTAACAAACTTTTCCAACATAAAGATTTCCAAACACAGGAAACACCATTCTGAAGCTGTAAACACCTCAACAATTTGCATAAAATTACCATTTCTCTGAACATTGCACAATGTTGGAGGATAACAGATACCACCCAGCTTGCAAACAAGCCCACTTATAAAACTTTAGAGAATGACTTCTTTTTCATTTTCAAATTCTTATTCATCTTGTCAACCTGGCTATCTGGCAAGTGCTGCTTCAGCAGCATGCTCACAGCTGACATCATACGGCTTGTGGCGACATCTTCTGGCGACAGAGTTGGACTACAAGCACCAGCAATTTCACAGACATCTTCAGGATTCAGCACTGTGGTGATGACTAAAGGTATAGTCTTGGTGAGATTAAGGGCACTGATGAACTGTGTACACTGAAAACGATTAGCAAAAATCATGACTCCACAAGTTGGTTACGTAATAAACATTTCCTCACACTAAGTGAATTTTCCCAACAAAATGTTGTTACCATTCTGGTTTAGCTTTAAGCGTACCCAGCAGTCTTTCATCCAGCATCACACCCACTGAGACACAGACCCAATAGGGAACACCCACCCACTGAGACACAGACCCAATAGGGAACACACACCCACTGAGACACAGGTCCAATAGGGAACACACACCCACTGAGACACAGACCCAATAGGGAACACACACCCACTGAGACACAGACCCAATAGGGAACACACACCCACTGAGACACAGGTCCAATAGGGTACACACACTCACTGAGACACAGGCCCTATAGACAACATACATGCACTGAGACACAGGCCCAATAAGCAACATAAAACTCTTTAGCATTGCGAAAGCATGAAAGCGACTTTTGCTTGACTCATCCGTGAGTAAAACAAAAATATCAAATTAACATATTTCATGGCTTTAAGAAATTTAGATGTGTAAACAAGATTCTAGTACTTACGTCTTGAGAAGCTGGCTCAGGAAGTTTTTTACAGACATCCTGAACGTAGTTAGCTACGCTGTCCTACAAGGAAAAACAAACAGCAACTTTCAGTATAGAGAAGGGTGCAAAGAAAACTGAATTACAGTTATTGTGAACTTCAAATGCTTAGAATTATCTCTTCAATTACCGTATCGTAAAATCTCTGACACTTGGGACAATCTCGTCAATTACTGCAAAACCTCTGTCAATTAAGATATCCCTTCAGTTATTGTAGAATTTCTAACCCAATCTCTTACGGCAAAATCTCGAGGCTTTCTTTTAAGTTACTTGTAAAGCTGCTAACATATAGACATACAACTGGACAACAAGACAACCGGACAAAATGACCACTAGATGGTGCAGGAGTGGTCGACTAAATCCATCTTAACATTGATTGGCGCCGGCACATCGTTGTAAATTATCTTTGGGAAGTTTCATTGAAATCTATCACTTGATTTTCTAGATATCATCCACCATATGTATGCACATCACCAAACAACATATAACATGATCGTGTACAAATCTAAAGAGAACAAGAACAGTGCCGGTCAAACGCATTAGTAAAATAATCGACATAACTAGTTTTTTATCAATTTTGCATTCAATTTCTTTTTATAAACATTCTACAGGCAGCAAGAGATAGCAATCTGCAAGCCGCTTTTAGGAGATAGAGGAACCAGACACCAGACAGCAATTACACCCATTGCAACCACATTACAAGTGGTAAAAAATCCCAAATTTTGGTCCGTCACAGTGAAATATTACAAGATGGGAGCAGGAAAATAATTGTTTTACAAGACAGCAGAAGACCTCTAGGGCAATATTGAGATGTCTTGCAGTACATCAGGCGTGTTTAGGCCACAAGGCCGGACTCATTACACTAATCACCTGATTATGACTCATGGGGACACGACATCATCGGATTCCTCATGGCTAAAATTTTCCAATCTGCCCGTTTGTTTCAGTAATGTGTAACACGAATCTGGCCTCAGACGATGCGAACGTGTAGAGCTTGTGACACTCGACTTCATGTTTTATTGGCTTGATCATGACTGAGGTCATCAAACGTTTCCAAATATTAGGCAATACCGCAAGCTAGTGCGACATATTTGCTTTCACAAACCCTGAGGTATATCTTACCACTTTCGTTAAAAGGTACTTGTCGATAGCTCCAGCGAGGAACTTGCAAAATGTGCATTGCAATCCGTTAGGTTTTCCAACGTCATAATATGCATGACTGACTATTCCCATCACAGATTCGGAAAGCGGTGACTTAAGAGAAGTGCTCTCAAACCCTGAAATATAAGTAGTTATATAGTTAAGGGTGGTGCATAATTGTAAGGTTCAAACATAATTAGTAAGGAATCATTACTTCATAGTCACAGAGTTCAAAGGCCAACACAGTGAGACCCCAAACTGAGTACAGCCTCAACGTAAACTGAAAGGAAACAAATAAAAAGCTCTCAGGATAAGTTTACAAAATGATAAAAATCACAGAGAAGTTCAAATAGACTACACAGTTTAAGGTAGCTAAAGAATTCGTTCAGACATAAGCTTTTAATGAACACATAGCGTGCTCATGGCCCCTACGTGACAAAGTGAAAGCATAAAAGTAGGTCAAACATGTGGGCCAAAAATTTCAAACAGAATTCTGCACAAAAGTAGCACAAAATGGTTGGTCAATCTTTCTTTGATGTAGAAGGCTGCTGACATGATATATGCAAAATCAACTGAGAATTAGTTTGTTGATGGCGGAATGTATGCATGTGTAATTTAAGTCTGAGCCAGGAGTGATTTTGTTCAAGGTGGATTACAAAAAGTAATTACAGAGAGAAAAGTCAACCCTACTTTTCAGATTTCACTCTAATCAGCATTTGTGGTTATGTAAGTATCTTAATTTACAAAATTAACTTGATGTACACATTTGTTGAGTCATCAGACAAAAATATAATTGATTCAACACTTTGAAAAGGTTTTTATTTTACATTTAGAGCTGCACGGTCAAATTGTTAAGAGAACTATACTCGTCATGCTGTTCACAGATCAAAATCATGGACATGGACAAGTAATGCTGGACAACATTGAAATTTGTTGAAGTTTCGTCGCACAAAACTGCAACTTGATTAACCATTCAGACAACTAGAACCCATTCCCCGTCTGGCTAAATCTCAACAGGATGTTGCTTCACGTACCTATAGTCAAAATTGTTTCAAATTCCAATTGCAAAATAGAAAATCCTACACTCATCCTCAGGTTTAAGACATGGGCAAAACCTCTTGGAAATTTCGTCAAAATCCCTCGGCTGTTTTCTCACATAAACTGTAAAAACAATCTCTTTTGCCGAAAAACTCTACGTGTCTAAAACTTTCAACCACATGACGCCAATTTTGTAAAAACACGCTTGCGCTATGTAAAGTAAACTCAGTTACTTTTTGTTAATCGTTTCATTTTAAACTTAACAATTGTAAATTGCATTCAGCTTTCTTAACAATATTCAAATTAGAATCTAATAAATGGTCTTTGAAGTTGTAATGTTAAAAATTAACGAGTGTTTATAAATAACAGTCAGCAGGGCTTCCCCGTGCCTGAGTACTGAATTGACCTTGAGACAGCACAGCTAGACAGTTTCACCGCCTTTCTTGAGTTGGGGGTTCGTCTCCGTTTGAATGAACGTAGACATGGAATTCGCCACCGAAGATGGGTCCGTTTAAGAAGTTGTTTGCATGTCCTTCCGACTGGGAGTAAGTACAGTTGCGACAACCAATTTGGCAATTATAACCTTGTCACCTTCACGGAACTCCGGCACTGTTTGGTTGCCATGCGTTTGGTTGTTTCAGCATTTTGCAGACAATAAAATGTAAGGCTTATGGATTTCAACTTTGCACTACTTTGTGATTAACCCATGTAATATCAAAATAATTACGTACTCGATGTTATTAAGCAGTCGTGTCGTAACACATTGCAGGTCACATGAGAGTAAACAATTAGGGCTAGGCGCTATAACGTCTTCTAAACTAAGACTCACATGAAGAAAAATGCTACAGAACTGAACAAAAAATTCAACCAAACTTTCAAACAATACTGAAACTTTACAGAAACTCTCTATTGGTGACACTTACCTGATTTTGGACACAAGGTTAGTTGTTGGCAAATGGCAGAGCTGTTGAGAGTCAACACTGAGTGGAGAAAATCCATGAGGACAGGTACCACTGAAGAACACTGAAAACAATCAGTCAATACAAATGTATACAAAAATGACAATCACGTTCTATATATATATTCCCTTTATGGCCAAGGTTTGGTAAACTGCTAACATCCGGCCTTTTAAGAAACGTTGCTTTCTATTAACTGGCCATGTTTTGTAATGCGTCTTAATTTTTAGTTTTTTGATCATACGGTGAATATACATAAAACCGAATGCTTATCCTGCACTGTGAATAAGACCATTTATTCCACGCGCGTTGAACCTGTCGAGGGAAATACAGCCATGTAATAAAGTTTTCCGTATTTACCTCCCGCACTACTTCAACAGTGACCTCTGACATGGAAAGTTTAAAAGGTAGGTGAATGTGCACTCGATGTTGTTAGCAGGTTCGATCACCAAACTTTTGGAAAATAGTTTAAAGTAATGCACTTATAGCAGTGTCAATAACGATCAAAATACAATCAGGTCGCAATTGTAACATGTGGAACAGAATTGTTAGTTATATGACAGTTCTGTCTCAGTTTTCATTTGCTAAATATTTTATCGTCTGCAACTCAGGTGCCGATTCCTCGATAACTACAAAATCAAATATTGTTGTTATTTAACTATTTTCAGGTGTTACAAATGAAAAGTTACATTTGTTTTCATCTTTGTTATCTCTTTTCATGGTAAAAATTCGTCACATTTAAAACTGTTTCTTTTACTAGAGAAAACTTGCAGCCTAACGCGCAAGTACATACATATAGGATGTGATCCGCCATGTGAGCAGTCTGAGTGAAGCATTTAAAAAATCTGTGTAAAAAATGAAAGAAACTAAGGAATTCGAAGCGTATGGGATAAATACAAATATGCAGAATAATGTCGAGTGGGATATTACTTCATGTACGCCACTCTTGGTACATTTTGTGTATGAACGACAAATCATTCATCCATTTTCGCTTGCGAATGGATAACAAGGTACCTAAACTACACGGTCAACGGACTCATGAACACGGGGCACGGATGCATGAACACGACTCACGGACCTGCAAACACCGTCCAGTGACTCACAAACACGGGAACGGACTCACAAAACACGATCCACGCACCCAAATACATGGGACACAGACTCGTATACACGAGGAAACACGGTTAACGGACCGCCAAACACGGGTCACGGACTCATCGGCTTCCTAGGTCACCTGACATCTTCATTTTGTCCGTAAACCGTGTTTGGCGGTCCGTTAACCGTGTTTCCTCGTGAATATGAGTCCGTGTCCCGTGTATTTGGGTGCGTGGATCGTGTTTTGTGAGTCCATTCCCGTGTTTGTGAGTCAGTGGACGGTGTTTGCAGGCCCGTGAGTCGTGTTTATGAGTCAGTTGACCGTGAAGTTTAGGTGCCTTGGATAACTCGTACTGTCTATAACACTAGCAGGCTCCCTTAATTGAAAAATTTGAAATTAAAAGTAGAAGCTAGCTTTACATTCCAAACACTTTTAATTAAGCTGATGGAACTGGACTTAAAATGTCTCTGCCAAAATAGCATCAATTGCAAGGTTCAGTAGGAATTCAGATGAAGGATGAGACTGCTGTATTATTTTTAATAATCTGTGTCATAGCGACCACCAGACAATGATTCTGAAAAATTCTGGCCATTCACACCTGATTTTTCTGACTTCTGAGGGAAATAAGATCTGCATGATGGCGTGGGGGAGGGGGAGGGGGGTGTGGTAGATATGCAGGCCTTAATCTTAGTGTACTGTAATGGCCTATCAAGCCTAAAGAAGGAAGACAGGATGTACTCAATAAAAGAACAGCAACTGCTGCAATCCACAAAATAAAAATGCACAACACAAGCATAGTAAAATGGCCGCATTGAATCTAACAAAATAGAAATGTGTTGTTTAATAGAAACCTTTTTGTCAAACTTCATGAAAATCCATCAAAGAACAAGGTGAATATATGGGTATACGTAAAGGAAAGCTAGATTACCACTAGAGGGCGCAACCTGTCTGAAAATCAGATTTGCTCATTTCAATAGGAACACATCTAAGAAATTTCGTAATGATCCCTCAAGCTGTTTGAGAGGTGGATGCCAACAGACAGATGATACAAAAATAAAAAATGGTCACCAGAGCCACAGACTAAATTCAATCCACATCAAAGTGGGGTGGTGTCGTCATTTCCTAATACAAACCAAAGGCCAAATTTCACAAAAATCTAACATGGAACTATGAAAATATGGAGGCTAATGCAAAAACAGCAGAAAATGCCACTAGGGGGCTCAGCGGTAGTTGAATCTGTCTGACTAGAAATTCCCTCATTCATAACACAATCACGTCCGCACCTACGGAGATACAATTAAAGTAGACGCACAAACGGACGTGGATGATTGGATAATGCACCCACATACCCATTATGCGGGTGCATATAATGTTGTCCATACTGACCAACTGTGTGTTATTGGATGAAAGAATCATGCAGTCCTTCTGAAGTTTCCGTTTCAGTAACTGCCATGTTTCATTTTTGCTGAGTCGGTCCTTCATCACACCAATAAGGGTCTTACAACCATAGCACACTAGTCCCTGCAATTGAGAAGATTTAATTACGAACAGGTAATAGACACAAATGAAACATCCCTGTGCGTGTATTAGCTATGCAAAGTACGATAGAAAATGATGTGAATGGCCCGACACTGGGCCTTCGTCTTAATTCTCCATTCAGGAAACAATGTCCCCTACTATGCATTAAACAAATTTTGTGCGGGTCATTCGTTTTTTCTTTAACAGAACTGAGTGCAGTGCAGAATCTAGATGTGAGCTCTTTGTCCCACTATTGATGTCATTTTCTAGGCATACTTCAATAAACACAGGAAAATGTCTCTGTAAAATAACCAGGGATGCGAATTCTACTGATGGTAACATTAGCAAGCGTACTGCGGAGGGATTGTTGACATGCCCCTGTGTACATCGCATACAGTGCAGACACAACAAAACATATTCCTACCAAACACAGCCTCTAGGGGGCGCAAATCAATCAATATGTCAGAAAAGCTCTCTTCACCCTTCATCGTGATTTTTCAAGCAGTTTGGAGGATAGACAGCTGAGAACACAAAAGACCTATGCACAACTTTGAGGCTACTAATTCCAATATTTTACGTATGAAATGCTCTAGAGACCAGAAGATCCCTAGTTATACAAACTATAATTAACTTATTGTAATTAGCGTATTCTAAAATATATCCAGCCTCTTCAAACTGTTTTTAGGAAGCCTTTATTACTTACCAGCAACAACCATGGTTTCGTAAGTTCGATGGTACATGCGTAATGTTTTGTATCAAGAATTAATTTTTGTTTTCAAGATGTAATTCATTTCAAAGAAACAAGGTTTACTAAATCAAAAAGGAATGTTACTTACATCCTTCCCAACTTTCTCATGTTGCGGCGGTTCATGGCTGAGTGGAGCCCCTGAAATAATGTTCATGGAAGAATAAATTTTAACAACTGAAGGCACATAATTTGCTCATGACAACGCTTTATATTGGTTGGAATAAATATTGACACAACAAACAAAAACGGATTCCACAGCATGCCTAAATATACTCGTATTTCATTGTAGATGTACTTATTTCTGTTTTTATTTATATTGTTATTCTTAATTGTAAATATCCATTTAATTTATTGTCACTCGGTGGTCAGCTATTAGCCGTGCGTGCCTTTGCTGGCCACCCAGTCATATACCAATGTATGTTTTATAATAAGTTTCTCTCCCTCCCTCCCTCCCTCCCTCTCTCTAGATTACGCAAAGAAAAGCTAATGCCACTTTTCCATCTTCAAGGCTGTATTAATCCAGCTTTTAAGATCCTTTCACACTTGATTAAAATGTTAAGAAAGACTCAAATATCAACATGAGCTGAACATTCAATATTGTAATCTGAAGTGCTGAAAGGATGCAATTTCTGCAATGAACAAGTGGCATGATGCAAGTGTTTTTTTATGAGAATTATTATACCCGATTCTTAGCGTTTTTTTCATGTGACTTATTCCAGCCGATTGTTTAAACGTGTATTTGGCGCTAAAGCCGGAAAGTAGAGAACGATAGGTTCCCCATTTTATTTTCAAGATCAGACGCCCTGGGAAAGAATGTTGCAAGGAACAGGTAGGAGTTATCACTGACACACATCTCTGTTCCCATATCCTCAAACAGAGTAAACTCCTCACAAAAGTCCAGACCCTATGATAAGTATCTAATATAAGCTTAACTAGTCGGGAAATGCACTTGAGGGCCCAATGTGTTGCTGGCCCGTGTCTTGAACTGCACTGATTCTGTAGTGTTAATTTCACTGCTAACATAACTTTGCAGTATTCATGAATTTTTTGGGGACAGGACCGTTCGTGGAATTAATCGCATGATGTCATGCTCCCTGGCACCAGCAATGTAAAAATAGCCGACTTGGGGAACTGAACAAAGAACTGCTTGACTGTGGGAGTATTTGTTCGAGCTGGAAGCGCAAAGGCCTCCTAAGGCATTCCTCTATGTGCAAACGGTATTTATAGACTTTGTGAGGCATAATTTGCCAAAAAGCTTCAAGTGTATGCAGGCCCTATGGGATGGCCACTGTTGGTAGCAGCTGAGATGGTGCTATTGTCCAGTGCAGCGGGGAAGAAAGAAGTACCTCATGTTATTATTTTGCATGCAGGTCTTATGACCTTCACTGAGCACATATATCAAACTAACTACTCATCTATGATTCAACCGTGAAGCTGAGCTCCACGGAGGTAACTGGAGCTAGTCAGAGATATCTGATGAGTCCATGATTTTGAGAATCAGTTTCATCCACTGAATAAAGGGCGTGTTATTCAGTGATTGCCTGGTTCGCAAAATCAGAGACCATATATCCGACCAGTGACGAGGTTAGTGACAGTGCATCACAGCATGACAAAGAGAAAATGAAGAGCAATTAGGCTTGATTTGATAACTCCAACACTCCATCAAAACTCCGTCAAGCAGTCAAATGGAAATTCACAGTGCAAACTATCGCATGAAATCTCAGAGTCGCAAGATCTAGGGAATAGGTCACAAGAGGAAGTTAATTGGCATTGCCTAGCTAACCTAGCAAAGATTTCAAAACGACTTAAAAGTTGGTTATTACAATCTAGGAACCAGTACTGGTTACAATGTTATGCATCAATGTGATATGTCAATAATGTGTTATGTGTACAGGTCACCAGGCGACTTTTAAACACACCAGTGACCACAATCCTCTTGATCTTACAACATAGGCCTACAATACATATTGAATTTTCTTGGAAAATCAGTCAAACTGACCGGCATAAAAGGAGCGCGGTGTGCATCTAAATTACAACAACGAATGCACATGATTCAACAAGATGCAGTTGAAATAAAACGCAAAAGTTCCTGGTCTAACATAATCCTGTAGAATACTTACCATAGCTGTTCACACACGCATAAATTAGCACAAAGAAAACCAATAACACGTTTTGAATATGGCAACGCATCTTCCCGTCTTCTCTTGAACTAGTTTTCTCACATGACAGCCACGTGACCTGTAATCAATATCCGTAAACACTCGGTGAAGACCGAACTACCACATTGTAGTCTTCTCACAGCTTCACGACACAAGACAAAACATGGACGAGAGACAGGCACTTGCTAACAACTCAACGCCTGAGCCGACAATTCAACGGAAACCCGAAAAGAAGTATAAAAAAACGATATGTGGATGCGACACATTTACTTGTAGCAAATGGGCTTTACTGATATATGCCGTGTTTTTTGCGGTAAGTAGGCCTATTGTTTTCCGTCTCTCCTGACGAATGTTATTCTAGTGTACTGTGTAGGACCAAGCCAATAACCGTGTAACAGTTTATGTTGGTCCTGGTGTGTACACATGCTGTCATGCTGAATCCAGTAAATCCTTATTCCTAGTGTATATTGGTGATGTTTTAATGTAATAGATGTATGAACTCACGATGCTGTAACTAGTACAATAGTGTACAGAGGTAGTGGATCACCTCGGGGTACTCAGTTTTGGGCACCAGTCAGAAGTCAATTGTTCAATACAAATGTTTGTATCCTGTTTGGGTGGGCTATTTAAAAATCTTTCGAAGAAGTTTTCTCACGTGTTCTTGCGAAACTTTAGCTTTGCCGGGTAAGGTTTGTAAGGGTAATTGAATTGTAATTAAATCACGGTGCGACAGTGACCAACTTCGATATCGATATGCCGAGATCCATTTTGATTTGATTCTTTTAGTCCCAATTTACAACATTAGGTCTCTTACAAAATCTGAGATATCAATCAAATTGAACAGCTCCCGTGTTTTTCATGCAGTTAACAATGATGTTAAAATTGAAACGTGTGGTATTGTACTTGTATTTGTGGAAAACATTAATTAACATGTCAAACAAGAATCAAATTTTGACTTTTTTCAAGTGTCCTTCCATTTGGTTTTAGCTCCAGGGGACAATGCTAGTCCAGGGTCTGGACTCCAGATTTTAATCTAGTTCACCGTCAAGCATTCTGACTCTCAGTCCAGCTATGTACCACAGTTCAATAAAACCATTCATCAAGGGGTATCAGAGTTCAAAACCTAATGCTTCTGCTTTAGTTAATTTTTGTTGTATTTCTTCATGTAAAAATGATCCTCACTTTACCTTTTACGAGGAATTCAGTATCAGAAGCCATATAGGGTTCTAAAAATTACCTGTTTTAGCCTGGTTGATATCGATTTATCTTAAGCCAGTGTCTCATTGCTGTGAAGCCTATAGTAATTGCTCTACTACTCTCAACAGGATCTTGCTTATGATATATCAAATTTCTTGATAACACCTGATGTCTCTTGAGGACAGCAGGACTACAGTTATACTATTTTTGTGACTAGAGGCAGTTACTACTCAGGCACTGTGAAAAGGACCAAGTGTTTTATGAATTATGGATCTTAGGTTTTTCAATGAGTGCTTTAACTAATCCTGCATGAACTCTGTCATGTTTCCTCCTCTTAAAATACCACAATACGGTTAAATCTGTGGTGGATTTGAAGGGCAGGGGTCACAAGTCTCCTTCGCATGGCCATTCACAACAAAAATAAATAGTAAAAATAACACAAAAATATTGTGGCATTTATTATGTTGCGGCCAATCATGGGTAACTTTTCGGCGTGTGTGTTGTGTGTGTGGGAAAGGGTGAGGGCGGATGCAGACATCGCATAATGTTGCCCCCCTCATGATGTCCTAGTTCCACCACTGAAATTGGTATAACTTAAATTGCACACTGATTGTAGACCTGCCCCTTTGTGTTGGCTATATGACATGACATTTGCCTTTTCCATTAAGAGCTTATGTTAATATATTATCCTATTGTAATTTAATCCAGATGGTAGCCTCAAGCTGAGCTATGGTGTAGGTAACTTTCCAAACTGCAACCATAATAGACTGTTAACTTCTGCATTTGCTGACAACCCAGTGCTGTTTCAACAGTAAATTGAAATGGAGTTATCTGATTGCTTTCAGAAACAATATATATTGGGTCACCAAGACTCTAGTAGATTAAGGAACTCGAAAGTTAGGGGGAATCCTACTTCCTAGTTTTCACAACACATCTGGGAGAAGTGAAAGTAGGGTTTGGTTCATGTGCACTAGCTATGATCCGTGCATGTTCCTGTTGACCTATCCTACCTCCGTGCTGGCAATGCATTATAGGGCCATGGTAACTCCCATCTAAATGTCGGCTAGGCTGGCATTTGATTTTTGGGTCTTGGTTACCTTTTTCGTTCATTTGCAACACAGAGTAGATTAGGTTGTCGGAGACACAGTAAGATAAGATGGCGGGATTTCTTCTAAAACCATGTGCAAAATGAAGTGTTCAGTATGTAAGAAGTTTGGTAATCAAAATTTTATTTAATTCAGACATGAAACAATTTTGTAAAAGTGGGATGTTTCGTCAACTGTTATTAGAGAGTTCTAGAATCCTGAGAAGTTAAACTCATAACGTATCTGGAACAAAGTGACGTACAAAAGTTTGACTGTTCATTGGGTCCCACCCACATCAAAAATGTAGTTGAGTACTCCTGAAGTGAGATAACAAGACTTTTGCGCGGTACTGCCATGAATTTCGAGCAGTGCATTTGATCAAACTAGCCTTCCCTCCCGAATATTTTGTGTTCGAGTCCCAAGTTTTGCTTTTGTAAAGGGAAAGAAGCACCTTTGGCTAGGGTGAGCACTGATCAACCAGTGGGCTGATGGGCCCTGGAGGTGCAAATCTTCTGATAAAAGAGAAGGTACCTTATGAACCTTGTGAAGTTGTGGAGTTGAGTATACCGTAAATTTTACTTACGGTGGCTGGTACAAGAATAGAGCAAGTAAAATGTAAACTTTTTTCAGCTTGTACAATTACTGGCTTGTGCTGAACACTGAGTCTCATCGTATATCTTGACATAAAAGAACCTGATTTTCAAACATAAAAGAAACAATCTATGGGAAAGTGTAATCTGACCCCATCAATTATCACTAGTTGGCTTGTGTGGGCTATAAAACACCAGTTGCAATATTTCCTCTATTGACAACACTGCAGTGCTGTAGTGGTGGAATGTTTAGTTCTATTCACAGCTGGATATCTTAGTTTCCATGGTTAGTAAACCTCATGCCATCAGA